>OZ012735.1:5425332-5852832 GCA_963859935.3 Lathyrus sativus
TATACTCATGGAGCATCTTAACCAGTCTTCTCTTGACATCATCTTCCAATGCGACCCTTATTCTGACTTCCTTTTTCTCCTCTTTTGTACCTAAATTAATGACTTCAATATCCTTCTGATGAGGCCGAATGACTCTTTCCTCTTACTTCCGAAGCCTGGACAGTTCCTCAGGTAGATCACAATCTTCATCAGCCTCTTCTTCAGCTTGGCAAATGGGATTATCGACATCATACCGAGCCATAGTTGAATCAGGATCGATGGTATCTGAGATGTGCAACCTGCATGATTGATGTTTTATGATGATTATGTTATGTAAACACACACAGAACACATTGCCATTTTACAGTTTTAATGTAAAGTAAAAAGGAAAAACAGGGACCAAAATATTTGAATGTAAAAGGGACGTCTTTTATTCATGATAATGTAAAAATGATAAAAACGGGGCCCTACAAAATAAGTCATTATGCCTTGGGCATGGCTGTCGCTACTGCGAAAATCGGCGCCGGCTGAACAGAAGAGTCGCCACCGTGTGTTATTTATCCCAACGGAGGGAAAGGAAACGCTCGAGGTAAACCTACCGCAAAACGGGGAAAAGAATGGTCATCGCAACCAAATCCTGGATTCGGGAGTCGGTTACGCAAGGGGAAGGTATTAGCACCCCTCACGTCCGTCGTACTCGACGGGATCCACGCTTGTTTTCGGGTATGGATTGTTATTCTATCTACTCTACAGGTCAGGGGTTAAAAAGAAAGAAAAGGACTCGGTAAAGTATCGCACTTTATGCCTACGTATTCCCGTCTGGAACGAGAAATCAGAGTCAACGTAGTTCGCCTACCTACGGGAAAGGAGAGGAAGGTTGCTCGCTAGGATATCGCATCCTATGCCTACGTACTTTCATACAGCATGAAAGATCAGAGCAAACGTAGTTCGGGCCACGTGCGACACAAGTCTGTCTTGATTGTTTTTATTCCTTCTGAAAAAGGGTTTTACTGCTTAACAGTCCAAGCAGACAAAAATTGACGTTTTGATGAGTTCACATTCTTTTACGAAAGAAGTGTCTTTTATTGGGTTTGAAATCTTATTGTGTTTTTCTGTTTGTTTTGAGGAAGAAGAGACAGAACCCTAACCTACGGTTGCAAAGGGAATCAAACTAGCCTAATGTTATCATGCATGGGTTAAGACCTAGTGTCTATCACGCTCCTCTCTTGCGCAGAGAGAAACAGAGATCCTAAGGGAATAGGCGGAAACAGAAACAATAGCAGGAATATACAATAAAGCAGTAAAATGCATGGATGCAGCAATACAAGCGAGCCAAGGGAGTCCCACTCAACCTCGAACCTAGAAAACAATAGGCAAAAGTGAACGGAATTCACTTTCAACCCAACAGGTTAAACGACAAACAATACAGTCCAGGAAATTCACACAATACATCAAGAATAAACAACAAAAATAAACAGCCACAGCAGCTCTGCATCAACATCTGACTTCAAGTCATCACCAATCAGCTATAAGCTTCAGCAAGCATCAATTTCCATCTCCACAGCCTTCAAGCAAGGGCTTTGTCATCAGTCTTCCATCTGCAATGGCTTTTCTTCAAGTCTCAAACTCCAAGAGGAATATCAGTCAACAAGATGAATTAAATGTTAAACAGTCAAATGCCTACCAAGGGTGGCTCATTAACTGTTAACATTATACAGACAATTTTCCCTCAAAAGTTCTATCTTTCAAATATATTCACTGGTCCTTCCAAAGGAAGGAGGTGGATATTTGAAAGAGACTTTGAATCATAGAGAAAGGATGGAGGCAGACAAGGCCTTCCATGTTTGTGAATCAAGCTTTCTACTCTAGAGCTCTGCCTAGCTCCTAAATCCTATACTCCTCAACAGCTGCTAGCAAAATGCTCTCTATCAACTCTGGAAGTTGGTCTTCAATCTCAAGGATCTCCAATGGCCTTCATCATCACAAGTCTTCAGCTCTCCCAATCCCCAAGCAAACCCAATACCCCACACAGACAAATGAAATAACCCTAGAGAGGGCACACCACACAGTCAAACAAATACAGACAGTACACTAATAGCAGTAGGAGAATCCTAATATTTTCTAAGGGATCTAATATCTACCCATAATCCCTATAGTCCCAAACCCCAAAGATTCAATCTACAACTCCTAAGGGAAATGACTTAATTCACCTATGTTATCACCTAAACCCTAATTTTGATCATGTTATTCACACCTAAACAAATCACCTAAAATTAAGTTCTAAAAATATGAACTAAATTTTATATACAAGATAAAAGTCTAAACTAACCAACCTAAAAAGAATGGATTAAAAATGTTAAAGCATCTATTCAAACTAAAATTAACAATTTCATGCATTAAACAAAACCATTATTTAAACCTATTTAATAGAAAAATATGCCAAAAATATAAAAACAAAATGAAATATTAATTTTTATGTATGACATTTTTCTTAACAAAATTATGAACAATGTGCAAAAAGAACCAATTAAAATCATGCATTTTTCTATTTTTTATGATTTTCCAAAGAATTAAAATTTTTGAAAAGAAATTAAAATGGAATTAATTGAAATGGGGTGCAGAAAGCATTGAAAACCAGTTAAAACAACAAAATGGGCCCAGACTGGGGGGCGCGCATAGCAAGCGCGTCTGGGCCCAACACAAACTCAGAAAAAATGAAGAAAGAAAAAACTTTAAACGGTGCAAATAGCGAAATTTCCAGTTATAATCACATTGGGCCTGCATTTGGGGGGTGTCATTAGCATGAGAATTCAAAGCCCATCAGAAATTTTTAAGTGAAACGGTGCGTAGCACCCTCAGGGTTTCCCTCCGTTTTGAACTTCAAACCGCAGCCATTGGATCCAGAACCAAGTCCAAGTCAAAGTCATGATCGTGTGGCCAAAAGGTTGTCTTCAACCTTAGAAACCCTAGGGTTTCTGAAACTTCATCACCATGCACGAATTTCCAGTTCTCTGTTCTCCCTCCGTTCACCATGAAACTACTCGATGCAAAGAGCAAAGTTGCTCTAAATTCTTCCCTCTACACAGCCATAACAATAACTTCCTCTAAAACTCAACCAATAAGTGAACCCGATAGGTGTAACAGCTTGGTTCCACCATGATCACCTGATATCAACTGCTTCAATTCTATCCTAACATAATCTACATCTCACACTGATCATTCTAAGCTATTAACCTAAGATTATCTTGCATTATCATTGATGTTATAAGCTCCAACAGTTTTAGTGCACCATGATCAACTTCCATGAAACTTGTCCAAACTTACCAAAATCAATCATCTGACCTATCCTAACATTTCTATGCTAACAATTCTCTATGATCCTATCTAAATCATGCAATTCGAAGAGAAACTAACCTGGTGCAAAATGGTGAAAACAGCTATGGAACTCCTTGATCCAATGCTTGCAGTGATTTGAAACTGATCCACACACTCAAATCTTGATTCTGTATGCAAAGATTCTGGCTCAAACCTCTTGGATCTTGTGATTGAAAATCTCTTGCTTCTTGGATGATTAACTTGAACAGCACGAGTTCTTCCCCAATTCCACCAAATTCTGATGAAAATATGATCTATGAATGATGGTGATGATGATCCAATCAAGAATTGTGGAAATTGAGAGAGATTTGATAGAGTTTGAAAAGCTTTTGCAAATTGGAAGAATTGTGTATAACTTGTGTTTTGAACAAAGTGATTCACCAACCATGGCATGGAGTTCTTCAATTCAATATATGGATGAGATTAGAAACTCCTAGAACTTTGGAGAAGCTTCCCATGCACACTTTCCCTTGGATTTGGATTATGTAACTTCATTTGTAAGTAACCATGCATAACTTTCAATTCTTGAACCAAACTCAAAATTCTACTTTTTCCAATGTTCTCAAAATGTTTTTTCCAATCAAAATGACCTATAATTTCACCTCATTTGGCCAAACTATGAAAAATCTCAAATCTAGGTCATTTTTTATTCATTAAATCCACCAATTTTGAAACCTTGAGCTATGAGCCTTTCCAATATTTCATGGTCACTTTTATAGACTCAAAATGTCATTTGGAGCAAGTTTGATGTTGTAAAGTTTTCCATTTGAAACTTCCTTGTATGAGTTTTGGGCATAGGCTTGAAATGACCTGTAATTCTCAGATGACCAAAATACTCTTTGCTTGCCAAGACCATAAGTAGAGTTCCACAAATCATATGAAGGCATACTATACCATTCTAGAAAGCTAAGACAATTAGGAACAATCCTTATGTTGACCAGAAATTCATTTGAAATCTCCTTGAGGGGTAAAAATAGCTTAGAAGACAAGCAACTTTCACAGACAAAATTTCAGATACCTCAGATGACCTGTAACTTGCAAGGACCATAACTTGAGTTCTATAAATCTCATTGATGTCTTCCACCACTCAAATTAAAGGTCTTGGGATCCTCTACAAGTTTCATGTTGACCAAGGATCCATTTGAAGCTTGAATTTTGACTTATCTTGCTTGGAAATTTGACCTAAATCAGGGGATTTTACACAGAAACCCTAATTTAGAAACTCCTCTTCTCCTTGATTTCTCTTGGTTTATTCTTAGCACAACAACATATCCTTCTTTACATGTCAAATGATGAACCCCACACCTCTCCAATAGACCTTAATGCCCTTCAATCAATCCATTGACCTAGAGTTGACCCAGGGTGGACCCAGATGAAACCCTAGTTGACTGTCTTCAACTGCAACTCTTGTGATCATATCAATGACTTGTTTCCTTCTCCAAATGACTTCCTAAGTCTTCCATGATGTCCAAATACTCTCCATGCTCAGCCCACAGCTCACAATTTCTTTGATGATCCCCAGATACCCTCAGATAGGAGATAGATGCACTGCTTGATCCAATGACTTCTTAGGCTTCCATTTCTTCTCTGATGACTTGAATGAGATTGAATTTGAATAGTAACCTCTTGATAGGCCCATAGAGATGAGAATAGTGCTTGGTCCCTATTGGATGATTTGCTATGCTATGCTATGCAGATGGTTAGACTATGTACATGACTCTATATGCAAATGCCAATGCAATTGAAACATAAACCAGGTGAATAAGGTTGAGCAAATTTTAGGGTGCAACAGCTGCCCCTATTCAAGCGACTTGGACCCGATTGGGTGAAGATCGAACGGCCTTCAAACATTCGAGGTACGAGGGTTGAATACTCAGAACCCGGAAATTTGCCAACCGCAGAAATAAACTGCGCCACTGCTTGGGGAACGATATTCATCAACTGAATCTAACTGTTTACGGCAACCAACTGATCTCGTGCTGGGGATTATTTTTATCAGCCTGAAAAAGGATTCTATCATCGAAAAACTTGTCCACGTTAGGACTCCTGTTTCGTCAACACTAAGAAATCTCAACTAAACTTGTCCACGTCAGGACTCCACCTGCTGTCAACCCGGAAAAATCTCGGTGACTTCGCTGGAGATAACTCGTCTACATTTCATCAGAAATAAATCGTCCACATTAGGACTAAACTCTTCCACGTTAGGAATAACACCGTCCACGTTAGGAATAACACTTCTCCTGGATCTGTCCACGTCAGGACTACACTTTCTAGGCTATGAATACATCGTCCACGTTAGGACTCACCCTTCCACGTTAGGAATAAACTCTTTTGTACCTGTCCATGTCAGTACTAAATTCTTCCACGTCAGGAATAAAATCTTTCCACGTTAGGAATACCTCTTCTTTTCCACGTAAGGAATCACCTCTTTCCACGTAAGGAAACCAACTTCTCTTCTAAATCTGTCCACGTCAGGACTAAACTTTCGACGTAAGGAACATATCGTTTTTCCACGTAAGGAATCACATCGTCCGCGTCAGGACCCACTTTTCCACGTAAGGAATGCATCCTTCCACGTTAGGAATAACGCTCTTCTGGACTTGTCCACGTCAGGACTCCAATCTTTCCACGTAAGGAATAAACTCATCTTTCCACGTAAGGAATCAATCTTTCCACGTAAGGAATGCAACTCCTCTTGATCTATCCATGTAAGGACCCCAATCTTTCCACGTAAGGGATACAATTTTTCCACGTAAGGAATATACTTGCTTTTCCACGTAAGGAACTGAAATTTCTCTCTCCACGTAAGGAATAAACTTGTCCACGTCAGGACTCACGTTCGTCTTGATTTGTCCACGTCAGGACTCACCCCTTGACTTGCTGAGGAAAAAACTCGTCCACATCAGGACTCACACTTCGCCGACAACACGAAGAAGGATAAATTTGTCCACGTCAGGACTCCCGTATCTTGTCATCACGAAGAACTATAAACTTTGTCCACGTCAGGACGCACATTTCACCATTACGAATAAAGATATCTGCCAGAAATAAATTGTCCACGTCAGGACACCAACCCGAAGAGTAATCCATCTTGTCCACGTTAGGACTTCACATTCAACCGATACTGAGAAACCGAATCTGTCCACTTTAGGACTAGTGCATATCGTCAACTTGAGGAAATCACTCTGTCCACGTTAGGACCCCACTTCTCTAGCACGAAGAAAGCTCGTCAATATAGGAATAAATTGCCCACGTCAGGACTCATTCCTCCATTGGTACCAACCCACAAACTTCGTAGCGCTGACGTTACAGCAACTTGAGGCGGACTCTACTGGGGATATCTGAAAACCAAACTACCAAACGCCTGTTCTGACAACCGGTGGCAGCCTCTAAAATTCTGATTCATGAAACCCTTTGATGGCAAATAACTCTGCTTGGGGACAATGAGATATCTTGCCTACTAACTCTGGCGGGGAAAACAAGAGAAATTCACAAATAACTCTGTTCGGAGACAAAGAGAACTTCATCATGATAACTCTGTGGGGAATAATGCCAACACGGACATTAACGTTGAATATCTCGCGTCGAGATCTCGAATGTTTGGTGATTTATCGGAGCAAGAGCTCCTTCCACCTGCATGAGAAACAACACTTGAACACAAACGGTTAGCCAACCTGGTTTATATTTCAAAATGCATATGTTTGATAATGACGCAATGTTCCATTCGACATGGAAATGCTACGTGTTTTTATTTGGATGGATGCAAATATGACACTGTATGCCAATGCAAATGCAGACTCGAACTGCTGGGATACAGAAACTGCTTCAGCAAAATAAATGCTGAAGACAATGCCGACTCCGCTGGGGATAGCCAGGTGATGCAGAATTATTCCAGCAAAATAAATGCTGGAAAAGTGAAGTCGACTCAGCTGGGAAATTGGGAACTTAAACCAAGCACCTCATCGAAGTAACACCCTGCTGGGGAATATAACTCTACTAGAGAATAGCAGATGCGCCTGGTATGATTGAACTTCTGCTGGAGAGTGAACTGATATCACACGGTATTATGACAAAATAAATGCCAGGACCCACAACCAATTCTGCCGGGGAGAGTCTTAATCTTCAAGTTCCACTGGGAGGAATGAAAACACTCGCTGAAAAGAGAACTCCGCTGGGGACGGAACAATTCTCTTGGGGAAAATCAACTGGCTCCGCTGGGGGAGAGTACATGACCCTGCGGGGAAAGGAAAACTGTCTGAACACAGTTCACCAATATTAATCTTCTTCGGCTAAACCACTCTGCTTGAGATGCACTGTCTGAATACAGCCTTCAATCTAGGAATCGCCAAACTTCGCTGAGGATAAATGACTTTGTTGGAGCGTGCCCTTTGGCACAAGCTACAACTAGCTGGGGGAATTCGATCCTTCTTCAGGAAGAACATTGCTATCTTGGGAACGCGACCTGCGTGGGGGTCGAGTCTTTTGTTACTGCAATCTTTTGATCGCCTTCTTCATACGGCTATGAACCCTGCAACACCACAAACAAGACAAGACAAGACAAGTCTACACAACCAAATCTATTCAGGTTAGCGTTATTGACATCATTTTCAGTTAATTCAACGTTTTAGCGATTGTTGGCAAGGGCCAGTGACGTTATGCACCTGCTAGTTTCATTAAACTTAGGCGTTTATCATGCACAAAACAGTAAAGAACCAGCATCAAATACTGAATAACATATTTTATTGATTGGGCCCCTGAATGGGCGGAGTTTTGTACACGGGATGTAACTCCTGAAAAGAGGAAGCTACGCACAACAAATATACAAATATGCACAAGAAACATAAATATTGATAAATCAGATGTATACATGTCGGCAACGGGATGCAGACGAACACCACGAACTGATCCTCCTATGACTCGCCCGACTCTAATGCTTTCCCGGTATCCACACTTCCGAAGAGATTGTATCTGATAATCGACCCCTCAGGTATATTCTCCCGCACTAATACTCAATGCAGTATCAAATTCGAACCACAGTCATTTGCTTTTCAAATCCCTAACTTTTGCGTGAACCGCCCTTTACGGGTTTTCAGTTCACCGGGATACCCTTTTTTGCCGAAGCCGCCCAGTGTAGGTTTTCAACTTCGCGGGTGTACATTTTTTCAATTTTGTCCCTAATTTTTGCCCGAACCTTTCATTCTGTTTTTGGTTCGCCAGGATGCCCCATTTTTGCCTGGACTCTCTTTTTTCTGTCCAGCGGGTCAATTTCAAGCAAAGTCTTTTTTAACTGCGTCCGAATTCACAGGCGACATAAAGTTTTCTCCGTCCATGGTGGACAACAACAACGCTCCTCCTGAGAAGACTTTTCTGACAACATATGGCCCTTCGTAGTTGGGGGTCCACTTGCCCCTGTGATCTGCCTGCGGCGGGAGAATCCTTTTCAGCACAAGGTCGCCCGTCTGAAAGCTCCGAGGATGTATCTTCTTATCATATGCTTTCTTCATCCGGCTCTGGTACAAACGACCGTATGCTAGAGAAGCTAGCCTCTTCTCATCCATTAAGCTCAGTTGGTTCAACCTGTCTTTCACCCATTCTGCCTCATCTAGTTGGACGTCTCGTAGTACTCTCAGGGAAGGAATCTCGACTTCTAATGGTAGCACAGCTTCCATTCCATATACTAACGAGAACGGGGTTGCCCCGGTTGATGTGCGTACCGTCGTACGATAATCGTGTAAAGCGAAGGGTAGCATCTCATGCCAGTCCTTATAGGTCACCACCATCTTCTGAACGATCTTCTTTATATTCTTATTGGCCGCTTCAACAGCGCCATTCATCTTGGGTCGGTAAGGGGAGGAGTTGTGATGTTCGATCTTGAAATTCTGACAGAGCTCCTTCATCATTTTGTTGTTCAGGTTTGAACCGTTGTCAGTGATTATCCTCTCGGGGATCCCATATATGCAGATGATATCTCTCTTGATGAATCTGGCCACCACCTGCTTAGTCACATTTGCATAAGACGCCGCCTCCACCCATTTGGTGAAATAATCGATTGCTACTAGAATGAACCGGTGCCCATTAGAAGCTGTCGGCTCGATCTTTCCAATCATATCGATTCCCCACATCGAGAATGGCCATGGCGATGACATCACATTCAGGGGACTCGGAGGCACATGGATCTTATCAGCATAGATTTGGCACTTGTGGCACTTCCTCGCAAACTTGAAACAATCAGTTTCCATAGTCAGCCAAAAATAACCTGCTCGCAGCAGCTTCCTCGTCATAGCATGCCCACCAGCATGCGTACCAAATGTACCTTCATGTATTTCCTCCATGAGCAACTTCGCCTCTTTTTCATCTACGCAACGTAGCAGCACCAAGTCGTGATTTCTTCTGTATAAGACACCATCCGGATTCAAATAGAAATTACCCGCTAATCTCCTGAGAGTTCTCTGATCCTGACTGGATGCCCCAGCCGGATACTCTTTGTTCTTCAGGAAATTAAGGACATCAAAATACCACAGTTTGTTGTCAGATGCTTCGTCAATAGCAAATACGAAGGCAGGTCTGTCAAGTCGAGAGATAATAATTCTAGGAGCCTCGTTCCAGAAGTTGACTTTGTACATGGAAGACAAAGTGGCCAGGGCGTCAGCCATTTGATTCTCTGCTCGCGGTACATGATGCAATTCAACCTTGTCGAAGAAAGGCAACAATCTCCTTACATAATTCATGTAATGTATTAAGTTGGGCTGACGTGTCTCCCGTTCCCCTTTTATCTGATTCACCACCAGAGTTGAGTCTCCGTATACGTCCAGATTTTTGATTCGCAAATCAATGGCTTCTTCAAGCCCCATGATACAAGCTTCGTATTCGGCTTCATTATTGGTAACTGCGAAGGTCAATCGAGCAGTAAACGGGATGTGCGACCCGTGTGGAGTAGTGATGATTGCCCCTATTCCGCTACCGTAAGCGTTTACAGCTCCGTCAAAGATCAACTTCCACTTGGAACCCAATTCTGGTCCTTCTTCTGGCAACGGCTCTTCGCAATCTTTCATCTTTAGGTACATGATATCCTTGTCAGGAAAATCAAACCTCATCGATTGGTAATCCTCAATAGGCTGCTCCGCCATGTACTCAGACAGTACACTCCCCTTTATAGCCTTCTGCGAGACATACTGGATGTCGTATTCAGTCAAGACCATCTGCCAACGGGCAATTCTCCCGGATAATGCCTGCCTTTCGAATACATATTTGATAGGGTCCATCTTCGAGATGAGCATGGTTGTATGATTCAGCATGTATTGCCTCAAACGCTTGGCGGCCCAGGCTAGCGCGCAACAAGTTTTCTCCAGCATTGAATATCGAGATTCACAATCTGTAAATTTCTTACTCAAGTAATAGATCACATGCTCTTTTCTTCTCGTCTCGTCGTGTTGACCGAGAACACAACCCATGCTTCCCTCAAGAACTGTCAAATACATAATCAAGGGTCTCCCTGCCACTAGGGGTATCAAAATAGGAGGCTCCTGCAAATACTGCTTTATTTTGTCGAACGCCTTTTGACAATTTTCATTCCATGTTACAGCTTGATCTTTTTTCAATAGCTTGAATAATGGTTCACACGTAGCAGTTAGGTGAGATATGAACCGAGCGATGTAGTTCAACCTCCCTAAAAACCCGCGCACCTCTTTCTCTGTTTTAGGCGTCGGCATCTCTTGAATTGCTTTTATTTTTGCAGGATCGACCTCTATTCCTCTTTCACTCACGATAAACCCCAGCAGTTTACCCGATCTCACCCCGAAGGTGCACTTGTTAGGGTTCAGTCTCAGCCTGAACTTCCTAAGCCTTTTGAATAACTTCAGCAGATTTACCAGATGCTCTTCCTCCGTCTGGGATTTGGCAATCATATCGTCAACATAAACTTCGATCTCTTTATGCATCATATCATGAAAAAGAGTCGTCATTGCACGCTGATACGTTGCCCCAGCATTCTTCAATCCGAAGGGCATCACTTTATAACAAAATGTTCCCCAGGGTGTAATGAAAGTAGTCTTCTCCATGTCCTCTGGCGCCATTTTAATCTGATTATAGCCTGAGAAGCCATCCATGAAGGAGAATACGGAGTATTGAGCAGTATTATCAACTAGCACATCGATATGAGGAAGTGGAAAATCGTCTTTTGGGCTCGCTTTATTCAAATCTCGATAGTCCACGCACATCCGCACCTTACCATCTTTCTTTGGTACAGGTACTATATTAGCGACCCATGAGGGATATTTTGTCACAGCCAGGAAACCAGCATCCCACTGTTTTTGAACTTCTTCTTTAATCTTCACTGCCATATCGGGTCTAGTTCTGCGAAGCTTTTGCTTGACCGGCGGGCATTCTTCTTTCAACGGCAGACGGTGCACAACCATATCTGTATCGAGCCCTGGCATATCTTCATACGACCAAGCGAACACATCACTATACTCTCTGAGCATTTCAACCAGTCTTCGCTTGACGTCGCTCTGCAGCGCGGCTCCTATACGAATATTCTTCTCAACCCCTTCCGTCCCCAGGTTGATAATTTCGATGACCTCTTCGTGAGGCAGAATGACTCTTTCCTCTTGTTTCACCAACCAAGACAATTCTTCAGGAACGTCACCATCTTCAACAACCTCTTATTCGGCCTGAAATACCGGATGTTCGAAGTCGGGACGAGTCATAGGTGGTTCAAGGATGTCATCTGAAAATGTTATCCTGCAAAAAGAATGGTTAAATGCTTCAAAAATGCGTATAAAGCGAATAACCACGTTGCCATTTTATTGAAAAATACAAAACAAGAAAAACCGAGATCGCAATAATTGCACATAAAAAAACGCCTTTTATTTAATGATAAACACGCAATGTTCATAACAACACAGCCCTAAGCAAATCATGATGCCCCGGGCAAGACACCAGATTGTTCAACAATTAAAAAAACAAAGCATTATTGTTTAAGAGTCACAGGAACAAGCTCCTGAATAGACCAGTTGCACAATCCCTGTTCTGGCGTGCTTGGCTGAATCCAGGCATCCATATCGCAATCGCTGTCTCCTTCGTCAGACTCTGAAGCAGCGTTGATGGTCTCATGACATACTCCACCAGCAGTGATAGTTATTGGTCCTCTGAAACGGGGTGCCCCCGCAGCAGGTGTTGATGATGACGGTTGATATCCCAGCCCAAACCGGTCCATCTTCACAGGAATATCCAGCACTTTGCCCCAGCCCTTGGTTTCTCCTGTCTCTACCAGAGCTTGAGCTTCTTTATATGATGAGACGGCTATCTCCGACACTTTGCTCGGCCCGGGACCTTTGTCCTTGATGCGCAACCCTTCAAATGCCTGGCAGGGGGTTTCATGAATCTCTCCATCGACCTCGACATACTTAAATGCTGACAGATGGCTGACCAGGATGTCCTCTTCGCCACAGACAGTAACCACGCTGTCTCCCACCATATATTTCAACTTTTGATGCAGGGTAGACGTGACTGCCCCAACACCATGAATCCAGGGTCTTCCGAGCAGGCAGCTATATGCAGGCTGGATGTCCATGATATAAAATTCAGTTGCAAACACCTCCGGCCCCACCTGTAGAGGCAATGTTATCGATCCAAAGACTGTTCTTCGCGTCCCATCAAATGCCCTGACTACCAAGTCACTGGGCGTGCACAGGATTCCTCTAACATCTAGCTTCATCATCGCTTTCTTGGGCAACACATTCAAAGACGATCCGGTATCGACCAATACATGCGACATGACTGATCCTCTACACTCCACAGAGACGTGCAGCGCCATATTATGATCTCTCCCCTTCGGGGTCAAATCGAAGTCTGTAAAGCCCAAGCTATGGCCTGCGTTTACATGTGCCAACACTCCCTCCAGCTGGTTTACGGAAACATCTTGGGGTACGAAGGAGGTATCCAGGACTTTCAACAAAGCATTTCTGTGGGCTTCCGAACACAATAGCAACGACAGTATAGATATCTTGGACGGTGTCTGCTGCAGATGCTCCACAATCTTATAATCACTTTTTCGAATCAAGCGCATGAACTCTTCTACATCTTTCGATGCCGCTTCTTTGCCGCTCCCCTGCACTGGGACATTCTCAACCATCTTTCCTTTTCCCTTTGCCAGTCGCTCAGCCTCTACTTCAGGCGATATAAAGATCCTACCACT
The DNA here is from genome assembly GCA_963859935.3 of Lathyrus sativus. Classification (NCBI taxonomy): domain Eukaryota; kingdom Viridiplantae; phylum Streptophyta; class Magnoliopsida; order Fabales; family Fabaceae; genus Lathyrus; species Lathyrus sativus. Next base: position 5,438,882 of record OZ012735.1, read on the forward strand.
CCTTGTCATACCTCCGGTACCGACAACATTGTCTACAGTTTCGGCTGGCTGCTTATTAACATCAATCTTTATCCCATCGCAATACACTTCCAAACCATAGGACCATGGGACTGCCTTTGTGCTTTCGTACGGGATTGGTCCGGCCTTAGTGATTGTGATTGGTGGTCGCTAGACCGGTGCCGTTATAGTGATTGTCTTTCGAGGAATCGTTACAGTGGCCACATCACTCTGATTATCTGTTAATGCCCCTGCAGGCTCTTCAATTGCTGCTCGGTCAAACTGCAATGTGCCACCATCTATTAAAGCCTGAATACCCTTCTTTAAGTCATCACACCCCCCAGCTAGGGTCCAGCATTCTAAACAATACTTGTCACATCCTGGATAGATACCCCCTTGCAACAATCTGCTCTTTATCTCGCTCCGCGGCGTCTTTAAATCGTCGACATTCATAATCAGATTCAAACCCTCCTCAGTTAGAATGGCGTTTGCCCCATGGTTAGGCATGGGTTTCTGCACTATATTCGGACCTGCCGCTCCGAAATTGATAGCCTTGCTATCCAATAAATCCTGCACAACATGCTTAAAAGCATGGCAACCCTCTACATCGTGGCCCGGAGCCCCAGAGTGGAACTCACAGTGCCTGCTTGCATCATAGCCATATGGAGGAGTGCCCGTTATTGGTGCCAGAGTTCTCTTCTCTACCAAGTTCAACCCTAATAACGTTTGTAACAAATCGGCATACGTTGAAGGAGGCTTCTCAAACACTCTCCTGGGTTTACCCCCCTGGAATCTGCGCTGGGCAGGCTGTGCCCCCTACTGTGGTTGTTGTTGCTGTTGCTGCTGTTGTTGTATTGGCTGTTGCTGAAACGATTGTTGTTGAAACGGAATAGTAACACTCGCCACCTGCTGCGGCTGATTATACTGGTTTCGACCCCTGCCCCGGCCTCTGCCTCGGCCTCCAAACACTGCGCTTGCATTACCCTGACGGCGCCCACCAAAAGCCTTCCTGTTACTGCCAGATGCAGTTGATTCCTCTGCCTGGAATCTGCCCTGTTTAATGTTACTCTCAATCTTCTCTCCCATCAGAATTAAGTCTGAGAAACTGGCCAAAGATGTATGAAACAATTTGTCATAAAACATGCCTGTGAATGTTCCAATGAACATGTCATTCATTTCCTTGTCTTCTAAAGGAGGACGGACCCTGGCAGCCATGTCGCGCCATCTTTGCGCATACTCTTTAAAGCTCTCACCCTTCTTCTGAGACAGCCCTTGCAATTGGACCCGGTTGGGTGCCAAGTCGCTGTTATACTTATAGTGAGCTACAAATGCCTATGCCAGTTGCTTCCATGTCTTTATATTAGTTGGCTCCGACCCCATATACCACTCGAGGGAAGGGCCTGACAGGCTATCTTGAAAGAAATGCATTAGCATTCTCTCATCAGTTGAATACGCAGACATCCTTCGGTAATAAGACCGCACATGCACTTTCGGACAGGTGTCCCCTTTATACTTATCAAACGTAGGAGCTTTGAATTTGATTGGTACCCTCAAGCCAGGTACCAGACCCATTGTTGACATATCCAACCCCACGACACTTTGGTTTACGACCCCCCTCATCTGCTCTTCTAGCATTCTGATCCTCTGGGAGTCATCCAGTGGCCCTTCGAAACCCCCGCCGGAGAAGGCGTCCTCCTGCTGATCCTCTTGCCACATACCATTACCAGCTCCATACCCATCGTATCCATTGTTACGGCCAGCTCTGATCTGATTCATCACCGGGCCTCGCCCTCTGTTGCCGTATCCTGGAGCAATTCCAGCAGGTCCAAAAGTCATTAACCCAGCGTCGTTTCCATTTCCGAATCCTCCGTAACCCTGATTGGTCATACCATATCCGTCCTGCCCAAAGCCTTGAGCATTGAAACCATATTTTCCAGCATTATCGAATCCCTGATCATTGAACCCGAATCCAGCATTACCGAAGCCGTTGCCTCCCATATTATCACCCAAGTTGACATCACCAAGCCCAACGTTATGGACAGCAGTCTCGTTCCCAATTCCAACGTTACCGTTCCCAGCAGCAATAGCGTTGTTGACATTAACAGCAGGTATATTGACTACAGGTGGAGCCACTTGTGTGGGAGTGCCATCCCCATGAACAGTGTTGACTCGCACAGACTGATGATCCTCATTTCCATGCCCAGAATTCCTTGCCAACAGAGGCTGCACCATAGCTTGCAAATTCTCCTGACCCTTAGCAATAGTCTCCATGGTCTGCATGAAGAGTGCTAGCTTCTCGCGCATATCTTGCATCTCGTTCTGCATTTGATCCATGATTCTTCGGCAGTTGGTGCGAGTGGAATATCGGTGTGGGCGCTGATCTTCAATCCTGAAAATACCTGATACAGAGCAGGAAATAAGATACCATCCAATAATCACCTGTAATGCAATATGAATATGAATGCAATGCAATGTGTGTCTGTGCATTAGGGAATATTATTCCCTGATTCTAGTGCGAAGGTGCCAGTGCAGTGACAGTGCTAGCAATACGAAGATCGGAGTTGAATCATAGAAAGCCTCATATATTGCAGAGAAATCCAGTAAGCCAAGAATACAATGTCACTGAGTACAATAAAAAGGCATGACCTCAACCAACAATCCTGGTGATGGTCAGCACTATGCAAATAAAGCATACAAGTTAATACATGAAATGATCAAGTACTCCCATAAGCCTGGTACTCTTCTATTAACTTCTTGGTCTCTGGATGACCTGGTCGGGTAAGCAGCCCTTCAACAAGTTGGTTTCTTCGTTTGAGCACACGTCGCACGTCACCAGCGGTTTCCTCCCATGCCCCTTCTCCGAAGCGATCCTCTAGTTTCCGCTTCTGAGACACAGCTTCGTTCCTGCCTTCGATGGCCTTGTTCAGTGCATTCTGGAGACTATACCGGGTCATCACTTCTTCTTCATACTTCTTAATGCTAGCTTTCAACTGCTCTTCGAGGTCGGAAATTTGCTACTTCAATTTATCTTCCCTCTTTTTATTGTTGGTGAGCGTAGCATTCCAAGTCTTATTGCAAGAAGAGATCTCTCGGTGTGCTGCGTCGAGTGCTTTCTTTTTGGATTCCAACATGTCATGGGAGCTTCTGAACTCTTGCCCCAGACGTTCGCGCTTCTTTTTCTCATCAGTCAACTCAGCCCCTAGTCTGTTTACTAGCTCGATCTGCTGTTGGAAAGCATGCACGGCCTTGTTTTTCTCACTGCGTATCTGAGTTAGCTCTTGCTCGAGCTCTTCATTGATCTTCATCAAGGCTTCTTTTTCTTTCACAACTTGCTCGTAGGCTTCCCTAGAAACAGTAGTTGGCTCTTCTACCGGAATATGAACAGAGACCGGTGCAGCCGGAAATGGCATCAGCAACTGACTTGCTCTCTCCAGGTTTCTTCCCTAACAGCGGCTTCCCTCTTGGGTTAATACGCGTCCAGGCATGCTGCAACTTGGCTAATAACTCTCCCTTCAAATCACCGGTGAAGTACAGAGATTCCTGTACTTCTTCCTCCTTTGGTGGGTTCTTCAACGCATATCCGAACTGGCAAACGAACAGAGAAGGGTTGTAATTGATACACCCTTTCCTTCCTATCAACGGAACATTAGGGTACCCAGAACAACTGAAAATAAGCTCGGACCCCAGCAAGTCTCGATCAAACCACTCAACGTCTTCGGAAGATAGCCTCATCAGGCGCTCTGACCAGCTAGCCGTAGTTGCACTATCCACAGAAGGTCCCTTCCTTGGAAGATGACTCTTGAACCACATGTTCAACAGCGGCGCACAGCAGTAGACGGTCTTTCCCCTTCTGTTTTCATTTTTATAGTGCAATGAGTGATAGAAGTCTCCAATCAAAGTAGGCACCGGGTTGCCAGCAGCGAACAGATGGAAAGCGTCCAAGTCCACAAAGTTGGGTAAGTTGGGAAACAACACTATTCCGTAGATACATAGAGCCAGGATAGCGTTAAAGACCACCCAACATCCGTTCTTGGCGTACTCTTGAGATTTGCCAACCAGAAAATCAAGGGAGAAACCTGGAACCCCAAGCCAAGAGGTCACTAACAGTTCAGCAGCGTTCATATGCAAGGCCTTAGCTAAGTCCTCCAACTTGGGCTCAGCAGCAGAGTGAATAAAGGGAACCTTGTTCTGCACTGGTAGCTCAGTAAACTCCACATATTCCTCAATGGTAGGCCCCAGAATAAAGTCAGCAAACGTGAAACATCTCAATGCGGGGTCATAGAAGTGCATCAGGGTGTACAGCCCATTCATCTCATCAGCAGTTGGCTTGCAGACTAATCTCAGCAATCTACCATGACTCATTCTGAAACTCCTCCTAACCTCCTCATCAGCAAGGGACATCAGACCAAGCAAAGGAGTAATATCAGGTGTAGGCAGCTTATACGCAACCGTCTTCCTCAAACCAGCCATGATCAAATAAGCAGAAGTCGGGCACTAGAACCAGGGAATATGCAAATGTACCTGTAGCACAGACACACGTTAATGGGATGCAATGATAATGATTATGCAAATAATGCAATGCAAGTAACATGCAACAGGGACCAAATGCCGTGGCTGAGAAGCCTGAACCATATTAAGAAGTCTCAGATAGATTCTCCAGAAGTCCTCAAACCCTGGTCTCAGATAGACCTCATACAAAGCTCCAATACTGGTCTCTGATAGACCCTCATAACATATCTCCAACTGGTCTCTGACAGACCTCAAAACTCTCCAACTGATCTCTGACAGACCTCAGAACTCTCCAACTGGTCTCTGACAGACCTCAGAACTCTCCATAAATACCCAGGATCTCAGATCAAGAAACAAACCGGTAGTCTGAAGGTCTAGTTACCTGCATAACCCCAAACCCTCTCACAGGTAGGTGTCCTAGTAACTGACACAAGGTACGGCATCCTATGCGGTCGTCGGCGTCACAGACTTTCAGGGTTGATGATACGATTCCCAGAAGGAGTGGCATCGTTAAATCCTGAAGAGGCCTCACTTAGCCAACTTCCAAATGATCGGTTCCCGGAGTCGACAATTCAGCTGACCAACAACCCCTTCGACCCAAAGGGTAGAAAAAGAAGCCAACCAGAAGAACCTCGTCCGAGTGTAGATTTCATGAGACACTAATGCAAGCAAAGCCGGCACGCGCCCACTACTTTCTACTCTAATTCTAGGTGCACTCAAGCCCAGGTCCGGCTTATCTCTCAATCACAGAATCACCCATCACAACCCTAGTACAGCAATAATAACAATATACATAATGCTGAAAATAAAGGTCAGAAATATAAATCCATACAAAATCCTCGACGGGAAAACAAGCGCTAGGATTGACTCTCTTAAGGGACGTTGGATCCCAAATGCACAAAGACTATCGCAGTCCTTAGCAGCCAGGGGACGTCCAAATTTCCCCAGCAGAGTCGCCAGCTGTCGCTACTGCGAAAATCGGCGCCGGCTGAACAGAAGAGTCGCCACCGTGCGTTATTTATCCCAACGGAGGGAAAGGAAACACTCGAGGTAAACCTACCGCAAAACGGGGAAAGGAATGGTCATCGCAACCAAATCCTGGATTCGGGAGTCGGTTACGCAAGGGGAAGGTATTAGCACCCCTCACGTCCGTCGTACTCGACGGGATCCACGCTTGTTTTCGGGTATGGATTGTTATTCTATCTACTCTACAGGTCAGGGGTTAAAAAGAAAGAAAGGGACTCGGTAAAGTATTGCACTTTATGCCTACGTATTCCTGTCTGGAACGAGAAATCAGAGTCAACGTAGTTCGCCTACCTACGGGAAAGGAGGGGAAGGTTGCTCGCTAGGATATCGCATCCTATGCCTACGTACTTTCATACAACATGAAAGATCATAGCAAACGTAGTTCGGGCCACGTGCGACACAAGTCTGTCTTGATTGTTTTTATTCCTTCTAAAAAAGGGTTTTACTGCTTAACAGTCCAAGCGGACAAAAATTGACGTTTTGATGAGTTCACATTCTTTTATGAAAGAAGTGTCTTTTATTGGGTTTGAAATCTTATTGTGTTTTTCTGTTTGTTTTGAGGAAGAAGAGACAGAACCCTAACCTACGGTTGCAAAGGGAATCAAACTAGCCTAATGTTATCATGCATGGGTTAAGACCTAGTGTCTATCACACTCCTCTCTTGCGCAGAGAGAAACAGAGATCCTAAGGGAATAGACGGAAACAGAAACAATAGCAGGAATATACAATAAAGCAGTAAAATGCATGGATGCAGCAATACAAGCGAGGCAAGGGAGTCCCACTCAACCTCGAACCTAGAAAACAATAGGCAAAAGTGAACGGAATTCACTTTCAACCCAACAGGTTAAACGGCAAACAATACAGTCCAGGAAATTCACACAATACATCAAGAATAAACAGCAAAAATAAACAGCCACAGCAGCTCTGCATCAACATCTGACTTCAAGTCATCACCAATCAGCTATAAGCTTCAGCAAGCATCAATTTCCATCTCCACAGCCTTCAAGCAAGGGCTTTGTCATCAGTCTTCCATCTGCAATGGCTTTTCTTCAAGTCTCAAACTCCAAGAGGAATATCAGTCAACAAGATGAATTAAATGTTAAACAGTCAAATGCCTACCAAGGGTGGCTCATTAACTGTTAACATTATACAGACAATTTTCCCTCAAAAGTTCTATCTTTCAAATATATTCACTGGTCCTTCCAAAGGAAGGAGGTGGATATTTGAAAGAGACTTTGAATCATAGAGAAAGGATGGAGGCAGACAAGGCCTTCCATGTTTGTGAATCAAGCTTTCTACTCTAGAGCTCTGCCTAGCTCCTAAATCATATACTCCTCAACAGCTGCTAGCAAAATGCTCTCTATCAACTCTGGAAGTTGGTCTTCAATCTCAAGGATCTCCAATGGCCTTCATCATCACAAGTCTTCATCTCTCCCAATCCCCAAGCAAACCCAATACCCCACACAGACAAATGAAATAACCCTAGAGAGGGCACACCACACAGTCAAACAAATACAGACAGTACACTAATAGCAGTAGGGGAATCCTAATATTTTCTAAGGGATCTAATATCTACCCATAATCCCTATAGTCCCAAACCCCAAAGATTCAATCTACAACTCCTAAGGGAAATGACTTAATTCACCTATGTTATCACCTAAACCCTAATTTTGATCATGTTATTCACACCTAAACAAATCACCTAAAATTAAGTTCTAAAAATATGAACTAAATTTTATATACAAGATAAAAGTCTAAACTAACCAACCTAAAAAGAATGGATTAAAAATGTTAAAGCATCTATTCAAACTAAAATTAACAATTTCATGCATTAAACAAAACCATTATTTAAACCTATTTAATAGAAAAATATGCCAAAAATATAAAAACAAAATGAAATATTAATTTTTTTGTATGACATTTTTCTTAACAAAATTATGAACAATGTGTAAAAAGAACCAATTAAAATCATGCATTTTTCTATTTTTTATGATTTTCCAAAGAATTAAAAATTTTGAAAAGAAATTAAAATGGAATTAATTGAAATGGGGTGCAGAAAGCATTGAAAACCAGTTAAAACAACAAAATGGGCCCAGACTGGGGGGCGCGCATAGCAAGCGCGTCTGGGCCCAACACAAACTCAGAAAAAATGAAGAAAGAAAAAACTTTAAACGGTGCAAATAGCGAAATTTCCAGTTATAATCACATTGGGCCTGCATTTGGGGGGTGTCATTAGCATGAGAATTCAAAGCCCATCAGAAATTTTTAAGTGAAACGGTGCGTAGCACCCTCAGGGTTTCCCTCCGTTTTGAACTTCAAACCGCAGCCATTGGATCCAGAACCAAGTCCAAGTCAAAGTCATGATCGTGTGGCCAAAAGGTTGTCTTCAACCTTAGAAACCCTAGGGTTTCTGAAACTTCATCACCATGCACGAATTTCCAGTTCTCTGTTCTCCCTCCATTCACCATGAAACCACTCGATGCAAAGAGCAAAGTTGCTCTAAATTCTTCCCTCTACACAGCCATAACAATAACTTCCTCTAAAACTCAACCAATAAGTGAACCCGATAGGTGTAACAGCTTGGTTCCACCATGATCACCTGATATCAACTGCTTCAATTCTTGCTCAATTCTATCCTAACATAATCTACATCTCACACTGATCATTCTAAGCTATTAACCTAAGATTATCTTGTATTATCATTGATGTTATAAGCTCCAACAGTTTTAGTGCACCATGATCAACTTCCATGAAACTTGTCCAAACTTACCAAAATCAATCATCTGACCTATCCTAACATTTCTATGCTAACAATTCTCTATGATCCTATCTAAATCATGCAATTCGAAGAGAAACTAACCTGGTGCAAAATGGTGAAAACAGCTATGGAACTCCTTGATCCAATGCTTGCAGTGATTTGAAACTGATCCACACACTCAAATCTTGATTCTGTATGCAAAGATTCTGGCTCAAACCTCTTGGATCTTGTGATTGAAAATCTCTTGCTTCTTGGATGATTAACTTGAACAGCACGATTTCTTCCCCAATTCCACCAAATTCTGATGAAAATATGATCTATGAATGATGGTGATGATGATCCAATCAAGAATTGTGGAAATTGAGAGAGATTTGATAGAGTTTGAAAAGCTTTTGCAAATTGGAAGAATTGTGTATAACTTGTGTTTTGAACAAAGTGATTCACCAACCATGGCATGGAGTTCTTCAATTCAATATATGGATGAGATTAGAAACTCCTAGAACTTTGGAGAAGCTTCCCATGCACACTTTCCCTTGGATTTGGATTATGTAACTTCATTTGTAAGTAACCATGCATAACTTTCAATTCTTGAACCAAACTCAAAATTCTACTTTTGCCAATGTTCTCAAAATGTTTTTTCCAATCAAAATGACCTATAATTTCACCTCATTTGGCCAAACTATGAAAAATCTCAAATTTAGGTCATTTTTTATTCATTAAATCCACCAATTTTGAAACCTTGAGCTATGAGCCTTTCCAATCTTTCATGGTCATTTTTCTAGACTCAAAATGTCATTTGGAGCAAGTTTGATGTTGTAACGTTTTCCATTTGAAACTTCCTTGTATGAGTTTTGGGCATAGGCTTGAAATGACCTGTAATTCTCAGATGACCAAAATACCCTTTGCTTGCCAAGACCATAAGTAGAGTTCTTTGATGATCCCTAGATACCCTCAGATAGGAGATAGATGCACTACTTGATCCAATGACTTCTTAGGCTTCCATTTCTTCTCTGATGACTTGAATGAGATTGAATTTGAATAGTAACCTCTTGATAGGCCCATAGAGATGAGAATAGTGCTTGGTCCCTGTTGGATGATTTGCTATGCTATGCTATGCAGATGGTTAGACTATGTACATGACTCTATATGCAAATGCCAATGCAATTGAAACATAAACCAAGTGAATAAGGTTGAGCAAATTTTAGGGTGCAACAATGGTGTAGGACCATTCGTAATCAAAAGCAAAGTAGAAATTAATCTTCTGATATGACGTGGATGACTTCCTCTACAGTCCAGTTGCGTAGTTTCTGCTCGGGGATACAAGGACAAATCTAGGCATCCATACCGCAGTCACTATCTCCTTCGTCGTTGCCAATAGTATTTATTCGGTCGAATATGACTCCACCGCTGGTGAAGCGAACTAGCCCTCTGTACCTGGGAGGATCCTGAGAAGGAACGGAAGGACTATATCCCAAGGCAAACTTGTCATGTTTAGAAGGAACATCAAGCACATGTCCCCATCTCTGGGAAGACCTAGATTCCACTATAGCACGGGATTCTTTAAATGATGACATCGAGACCTATGGACCCTTAGCTTCTACAGGAGGCTTCTCCTGGATTTTCACAGTTTCAAAAGCTTGGGAAAGTGTCTCATGGATTTCACCATCCACTTCTACATACTTAAAGGACAATAACTGACTTATCATGATGTCTTCCTCTCCACAAACAGTAACCATTTTTCCCTCCATCATATATTTCAATTTCTGATGCAACATTGACGTAACTGCCCCAGCAGCGTGTATCCAAGGTCGACCCAGCAGACAATTGTATGTTGGCTGGATATCTATAATATAAAATGTTGCGTCAAAAAATTTCGGCCCCACCTGTATGGACATAGTGATCTCACCAAACACTAATCTCTTAGAGCCATCTAAAGCTCTTAAAACTAAGTCACTTGGCGTGCATCTCAGCCCTTGAGTGTCTTGTTTCATCAATGCCTTCTTTGGGAGTACATTAAGGGAAGATCTTATATCAACCAGGACATGAGATAACAGAGATCCTCTACACTCTATAGATATGTGTAAGGCGTGATTATAATTTCTCCGGGAGGGTGTCAAATTCAAATCTGTAAAACCTAGACCATTACCGGCATTCACATGAGCTACCACCCCTTTTAGCTGGTTCACCGAAATCTCTTGCGACACAAATGCCAAATTCAGAATTTTTTACAATGCACTTCGGTGTGCCTCAGAGCATAATAACAGTGATAGAATGGAAATCTTCGATGGCGTATGGTGTAAATGATCTACTATTTTGTAATCTCTTTTGCGTATAAGCCTCATGAACTCTTCAGTATCCTTTACAAAAGAATCTTTATCAACGTGTTGTTGAACATCTTCTTCTACCACGGTCTTTCCTTTCCCCTTATCACCTTTATCAGCACTAGGTCCAAAAGGAGAGAAAATCCTTCCACTCCTAGTAATTCCTCCTATTTCGACGATGTTTTCAACTGAAATACCTCCATATGACGACCGCGTCAATTCTTGTTTCTGTCCATTGCAAAACACCTCTGCCCCATAATTCCAGGGAATGGCCTTGGTGCTTTTGTAAGGTACAGGTCTTTGAGTAGTAATAATGACCAGAGATGGCCTTGGTGGTGCTGAGATATTAATTGTCCGATAAGGGATTGAAATTATTGCGACTTCATCCCTTCCATTATTGACCACATCGTTCACCTCTTCTTCTACAACCCTGTCAAAGTGTAGACTGCCTTTGTTAATCAAACTTTGAATATGATTTTTCAAGGAACTGCAACCCTCTGGCCGCGCAACACATTATGAACTATCTTCTGAACACCCCGGATATACACCTCCCTTTAACAATTTTTCTTTTGCAAAGCTCAAAGGGGTCTTTAACTCTTCAACATCAGTTATCAAGTTCAGCCTTTCTCCTTTAATAACAACATTGACTCTGGCAACCTCATGGTTTGGCATCGGGTTTTGATTTACGTTTGGGCTTTCATTAGTAAAATTAATTGCCTTAGAGTCGAGTAAATCCTGAACATTATGCTTAAATGCTTTGCAATTGTCAATATTATGGCCTGGAGCTCCAGAGTGGAACTCGCACCTAACATTTGCGTCATAACTTGGGGGAGGCGCACCGGTAAGTGGCGCCAAGGTTCTCTTTTGGATAAGTTGTAACTGTAGTAAATGCTGCAGAAGCTGAGAACACGACATTGGCGGTGTCTCAAACTACTTGTTGGCCATTCTTCCTCGATCATGGTAACGACGAGGCGTATTAATTTGGTGCTGCAGTACAGCCGAGATAGCTATACTGGAAACTTGTTGGTGCTGATGAGGCTGCGCCTGGACCTTGCCTCTGTAAGATGATATTGCATTTGTATCTCCCTCCCTTTTCTTTGGGTTCCCATTGTATGACTTTTTCATCCCTCCTGATGAAGATTCTGTCCCACTTTGTATTTTTCCTGTCTTGATACCATTCTCTACCCTCTCCCCTGCCATCACTAAATTTGAGAAGCTTCCAGACATACATCCAATTCACTTTTCATGATATGATCCTGGAAATATATCCATGAACATGTCAATCAGCTCTCACTCCATCGTCGGAGGTTGCACTCTAGCTGCTAACTCTTGCCACTTCTGGGCGTACTCTTTGAACCCTTCGTTGTTTCTCTATGATAGATTTTGCAATTGCACTCTATTTGGCGCCAGGTTACTGTTATACTGATAGTGATAAACAAACGCTTCCCCCAATTCTCTCCAACTTCTTATATGTGTCCTTTCCAGACCCATGTACCATTCAAGAGAAGGACCAGATAAACTGTCTTGAAAGAAGTGAATCAACAGATTCTCATCATCTGAATAGGCAGACATCTTTCTAAAATAAGCCCGAAGGTGTACTCTGGGACAATTTGTCCCATTGTACTTATCAAAGTCGGGTACCTTGAACTTTGGGGGAATCCTGACCCCTGGTACAAGTCCCATATCGGGCATGTCGAGTCCCAAAGAGTTTTGGTTTTCGAAAGCTTTCATTTTTTCTTCAATCAATTTGAATCTCTTATTAGCTTCAGTGGGAAGACCCACATCCAAATCCCTCATTGAGAATACATCATCCTGATTGTCCTTTTCCCACTGGGAGCTAGCAGCCCCGTGTACAGCGCATACGCTTCCCTTAGCACCTCCTACCTGAGATCTACCTTGATGACCTCTGCCTGGAGGATTAACAAATGTTAGAATATCGTTGCCATAAGGAATATTACCCTCAACTGGAGGAGGGATAGCAGCAGCCCCTCCATGTAGAATACCATTCCCATCTACTCGTGTTATTAGTGGCTAAACCAAGGTTCTTAACTGTTCCTGCCCATTGGCCACAGTTTGCATCATTTCCATAAATTGTACCATTATGTCCCTGACCTCTTGGAGCTCGTGCTGCACTTGATCCATAATTCTTTGGTTATTTCCTCTCGTAGAATATCTGTGGAAACCTGTATCTGCAATCTTGTTAACTGTTGAAGAAAATCAAGCAGAGATAATAAGATTGAAAGCTCCGGTAACACCTATTATGCAAATGAAAATGATAATGCAAAATGCAAGCATGTATATATGTTCTGAAAAGATCTCCCCCTCGATTCTAGTTTCGTAGATAATAACAGAACAATAGAGATAAATGGAAGAATCAAAACCCATCTCATAAATACAAGGAGAACAAATAGTCAATGTATACAAATCACCAACAGGAAATACAACTGCATACAAGCCTATGACCTCATCCAAAGATCTGGATATGGTCAAAATACAATACAAAAAAAGAGAAAAGACATTATCAAACAACTTTCAACTACTGTAGGCCTTGTACCAAGTTTGAGCTTCCTCTAACATCTCCTTTGTGTCTGGATGTTCAAGCCTTGCAGTCAGTCCCTAGATGAGGAGATCCCTTCTGCAAATGACATCCTTCAAGCCCTGAACATAGTCCTCCCAAGCATTCTCTCCAAAGGCATCTTCAAGTCTTGGTCTCTTTAACTCTGCTCTCACCTTGAGCTCTTCAAATGCTGACAAAGTCTCTTGTAGCTTTTGTTCACTTGCATACCTACGGGAAGATTCTGCTGAAACTTCTTTCCCCTTGACTTTGAGTTATGCCTTCAAGTTGTCAATCTGCTTATGAAGTTCATCCTCTCTTCTTTTGTTGGTGGTCACTATAGCGTTCAATTGATCATTGAACTTAGATATTTCCAAATAGGCCTTATCTAGTTCATTCTTCTTATGCTTTAGGCTGCTATCAATACTCTTCAAATCTGGACCAACTTGCTCTCTCACCCGGATCTCTTCAGCTAACTCCTTTTCCGTCTTAGCCAAGGTTTTTATCTTTACCTTAGCTACGTAAATAGCTTCATTCTTGTCACGTTTTAATTGACTGATCTCCCTTTTCAGCTCTTCATTTTCTTTGCGCAACTCTTCTTTCTCTCCTCGAAGCTTATCATATCTTAGAATATCCACTATGGTAGGCTCTTCAATCATCAAGGGATATAAGGGTTCTTCAACAGGAAATGGTAACAATATCTTCTCAATCCCTCTGAATCCACTCTATGTAAGGGTCGTAAGCTCTGCAGTCACACTTTCCCAAAGGAATCTTCCCCTTCTTGTGAATTTTCCCCCATGCTTCAATAATTTTGGTCAGAACATCAAGATTAGCTACACCGGTATATTACAGAGATTCTTGTACCTCTTCATCCTTCGGAGGGCCTCTCAAAGCATAACCAAATTTCCTAACGACCAGAGAAGGGTTATAATTAACTCCCCATTTTCTCCCCATTATAGGTACGCTAGGAAAAGTACCACAACTGAAAACAATCTCTACACCAAGCAGATCCCGATTGAACCAAGTAATGTCTTTAGCAGTTAATCCCATAAGCCTCTGAGACCACTCATGTGTATTCCTCAAGTCAAATAAAGCTCCGGTATGAGGAAGATGATATATGAACCATTTATGGAATAGCGGAGTACAACAAGAGACAGTCTTCTTTGGTGTACTTCTGGGCTTTGTCCACCAAGAAAGACAAGGTAAAGCTAGAGACCCCATTCCTAGTAACCACATTGCCTACTAACTCAGATGCGCTCAAATAAAGAGCGGCTGCAAGCTTCTTAAGATCAGGCTCCTCTTCTGAATGAAAGCGAACTCCTCCAATGTAGGAACTAATACATAATCCGGGAAGGTAAAATAATGTAGTGAAGGATCATAGAATTGCAGCAAAGTAAGGATGGATCCCTGCTCGTAACTTGTGACTTTACGGACCAGGCTCAGAATTCTTCCATAGTCTATTCTAAACACCTTAAGAGTTCCCGAATTAGCCATGGCGATTAGACCAAATAAAGGTCCTAGCTCTGGTAAAGGAAACTTGTACAGAGTGATCTTCTTCCTCTCTAATTCCATATTCAAATAATATTAGGACCAAAATCTAAGGGCAGATGAGAAACCTGAAACACATACACGTGCAATGTAAGGATGAGAATTAATATGCAAATGCATACAGGGATCAAGGTATCAAAAGTTGTTGTGCTGCTGACTAAATTAGACCAGAGTTATGCTCCAATAAGAAAATAAGAAATCCAGAATACCAAGGTAATAGAATACATCCAATATCATAAGTCCGAACTAACGAGAAAACCAGAAAACTGGTTTGGTTGGAGGTCAAAGTTTCCTGCAAAACCTGTCCCTCTCACTGGTAGGTTCTAGTCTTGAAAGGTACGACATCCTATGCAGATCATCAGTATCATGGACTCTCAGATCGAGTAACGATGATACATTTACCTTTTATGGTTTGGCATCATGGTAAATCAAGGAGGTATCAACTGACATCCCAATGAACGGTCTCTAGAGTCGTTAGTTTTCTAATTCAACATCCCCTCAACTGCCTTAAATGCGCAGGATAGGATGTCTTCAAAGAAAACTTTGTTTGGACGTGAATTTTGCGTGAATTCTTGCGTGACTAAATGCCACACATGTCCATACTACTCTTCACACTAATCCTATATGTGTACTCAATCCTGGGTATTGGGCTTATCTTTCATGGAATAACCCACCCAACAGGACAACAACAACAACATAATATCATAATAATAAAAATGTAGAAAGTAAAATGCAGATGCAATAATATACAACAGTAAGTATACACATACAACATGAATATGTACAAATATAACATCCAAGGATATAAAACAGATAAGCGCTAGGATTGACTCGCATAGGGAATCAGGGTACCCTACAGAGTCGCCAACTGTCGAAATTGTGAAAAAACTGGCGAAAATAAATAGAAGAGTCGCCACCAAACGTAATTTATCCCAAAGAGAGGGAAATGAAACGATTTAAGAAAACATAAAAGAAAGGAGAAGACAAGGTCATTGCAACCAAATCTTGGGTTCGGGAGTCGGTTACGCAAGGGGAAGGTATTAGCACCCCTCACATCTGTTGTACTCAACGGGATCCATGCTTGTTGTATGATCAAAAGGGTGTGTTATCTAAAAAGTTACTGCTAAATAGGGGGAAGGGAAAGAAAAAGGAGACTCGATAGGATATCGCCGCCCTATGCCTACGTATTCCCTCGTGCAATGGGAAAGTCAGAGTCAACGTAGTTCGGCAAACTACGAGTGATAGGGGGAAGGTTGCTCGTCAAGACATCGTCGTCTTGTGCCTACGTGTCCTCAACTGGTATAAGAAATCAGAACAAACGTAGTTTGGGTAAACTAGACCACTGATTGGTTAAGTGTTTTTTATGAGTAATGCTAAGTTCCCGTTCCAGCAATTAGGGTCGATGTCTGTTTGTGGTAGAACGGAAAAAATAACGTACTCTTTTCTGGAAAAAATTATTTTGAAGAACAGTCCTGAAGGATAAAAAGTTTGAATTTGATTTAAGGATTTTAGAGAAGTGAATTGAATTTGTTTGAGATTTACGTTGATCTAAACACTATGACATAGGAGCGAATGCGTTGTATATCGGTAAAAGGGTATAGACTAAACACTCTAGACAAGTGAGGAGTGAAATTCTGGTATGCAGATCTCATATGTCCTAAGAGATGCAAAGGACATTGATCTCTGCTGAAACAGAACAAGGACAGAACATGACCAATTTAAATTACTTTAAATTGTACCAATTTCATGACCAATGTCATGACGTCTGTTGTAACATCAGCAGACAGACAAACTATTTATCTAACCTTTTATATTGTGCAGAATGGTAAATGCTGAAAGATAAATAACACAATGAATTGTTTACCCACTTCAGTGAAAACTCACCTACACCTGGGGGCTACCAAGCCAAGAAGGAAATCCACTATTAGCATAATCAATTCAGAGGTAAACTCCCCGTTTACAACTCCTCACTTAATCTCTACCCAATGCAATTTCTGCCTAGAATCCACTAGACAAGAGACCCCGCTCACTCCCCCTTAATCATCGCAGTGATAAGCAATTCAATACAAAAGACAGGCTTTAGAAGACACTCTTCGAGGTCACAATACTTGATTTTTCTTTACAGCTTCAATCAAGACCAATGCACTCTTGCTTAAAAGCTTTGAGTGACACACTTAACAGACAACTTAAGAACTCTAGACCAATGCAATCATACAAGAGATAATTGCTTGGTGTACAAGTATTCCTAAGACACACAAATACACGTGAAGAACAAAACTCTTCACTCACAAATACACTCTTTCTTAAAAGCTTCGAGTGAACAATTAGTATTGTATTAATAACAGCCTAAACATGTCTACCACGATGCATCTAAAGATACAAAGGGTGACTTACAAGGTCACACACAAAAGACTCTCAAAGCCCTAAACCTTAATTTTACACTCAAGTTTTTCTTGTTGTGAGTGCTTGATTTCCCTTACTTCTGCGCCTCCTTAAATAGCAATGCAGACTGGGTTGGGCTGATCATAAATTAGGTTTAACCAAGTTAGCCTAATTTCCATAATTCAGATGCTGCGAATTAGTTCACAGCTGCTTCATGTTATGCCCAGCCCTGACTAGAATCTCGCCTGAGATGACTGAGGAGCCATAACAGGTTTCCTGAAGTATAGCCTGAGATTCCTCTTGTAATACAACAATATACCTAAACACGCGCCCTGATGTCATACGATTGATGTTATAACATCCAGCATGACATCCAACACACTTTGTTCTTAGCTGACCAAACTCATCCTGCAGTACACTCCTACAGAATCTTCTTCATAATAGTAGAAATAAATATATTATAGTTTCCTAAAAAGTCTCAGAGATCCTTTTTATGAACACCAATTAAATCTGCATTTTCATGTTATGAATATCTTTGACCTGCACACACTTGATGAGATATATCCAACAAGATCTCATCAAACCAAACCACTTCTGTCAAGTGATATAACATAGCAGCTCCTGCTGTACAGCGATGTCATGACATTGGTAATGACATCCTGATTAAAACACATGACAGCAGTACTGTCATGATAGCAGATGGATGTCATAACATTCAGCTTGACATCAGTGCAGAATCATGTTTTACCAAAATTTAGCCAATCATAGAACCATGGACAATCATAGAATCATGGAACTAACAATCTCCCCCTTTGGCAAATTTTGGCTAAAACAACCAACCAAACATATCAGGGCAGCAACAGTAGTTTTTCCAGCCTCACACACTATCATGCTCCCCCTTAATAGTTGCATTCGTAGCAAGCAACTACACAATCTGCACTTTGCTTAGTAGTAGCAGTAGATAACAACACTTTACTCCCCCTTGGTTTAGTCAAAAATTGACAAACATTGGAGTAAATGTACAAATATATGCTCATAACACATCAAACAGAGCCAAACCTAAAAACCGAATCAAAGACAATCAGGCTTCAAAGCAAGACTCAGTTGGCAAGCTGCACATGGTGTCCAACCATCCAGTCATCTCATAATCTTCCAAGAGATACACAAGCTGCTTGATCTCTAATCAATATAAAGACTGCACCACTTCAGCAACAATCCATGGACAAGGATTTAAACACTGCTGAACTCTAGCTTACAAGTCACCCCCAGCTGAACTCACTCAAACAGAGTAAAATCAATCTTGATTTTAGCCCATCATGTATGACATCAACTCCTTTACTTTGGTTCTTAATGCACCAGCCACAAGGCTTATTATTTCCAAAGTAGTCCATACATTTCATGAAGATCTCAGAAGGACACAACAGCAGTAGCTTAACAGTTTATCACAAACACCAGAAAAACATAGAGAGAATTAAACTCTCGTGTAGCTTCCTCAGAGACATAATGTTCAGGCAACTTGTCTGACATTATAAATACCCTAGATATTCTTAAGCACCTTAAGCAATGATTCCTTCATCAATCAGACAACCTACAAGCACCAGGTCATGAACTCCTTCTACTTGCACATAATAACAACTGGGACACAGTGATTCTTCACAGTATAAACACCACTTAGTTTTACCCCATGAACACAGTCATTGAGTCTTGAGTTCCCTGTCATGCATAATCAACACTCCCCCTAAAAGAGAGAACCCAAACAGATGGAGACTTACTGGAAACCCATGCAACTCTACATCCCTTGTTTTACAAACCACACCAGAACCAAACCTTATAGAAGAGGTAGTCACATGATAGACAAAACTCTCTACAAGATCACCTAGATTCAGCTAGAAATTTCTCTAAGATGTCAGGGTGAAAGTCCTAGAAAAGTTTCCTTGGCTTCCATATGCACAAAATCAAAAATGATGATGTCTTGATCTTCATCTTCACCAGTTATACAAGATAAAACACTTGGATAGAGGCCCAAACACCTGATTTGATCCATTGATACCCAATGACAGAGCCAAAAAAAATACACTGTTAGGTTCACCATGAGCTAGAGCAGTAACAGAATGTCACAATATCTTGTCTGACATTCCATCCTCATAGAGGAAAACAATCACAAACTGCTTGAAACCACAACCAATCTTGAAAAATAAATGTACTATTGCAGCACCAGATCCTAGAAGTACAACTCCGCATATCAAGGATAACTAGTGCTCTTTTTCCAGAAGCACATGAATGGAAAATATAAGACTCATCTTCATGTCTTTAAGAGCTCACTCTTTGTTCACACACCTGCTGAACACATTCACTTACTTCTTGAACCACAAGCAACTAGTACACCCATCAGACAGAAGCTCTCCCCCTCTCTTTTATAAAAGATGCTCCAAGATCACCACAGTATCTCAAGACTAACCTCATGCTCATACAGTAAGAAGGCACCAAACATATCTACTTCTAGAGTTACTTGCAGCAAAAGAACCCTTTTTCCACAAGTATTTTGACCTCAGCCTAAGATGGACATCCCATACTCCTCATCATTCTCCCGTATGATAGGTTAGAATGCTTCTGCGTTAACCAGTGACTTGATCACTTCCATATACCACATCAGAATGCAATCAACCAATGATCCACTCTATTCATGTACAATACCTTCACATCATACTCCAAGATAGTCCTTTTACCTCATCACTCTCCCGTATGACAGGATAGAGTACTTCTTAGTCAAGATATGAATCACAAGTTTTGTACCAGATCTTCAAGTCCTTCGCCAAGGAAAACCAAACCATATCCACTGGTTCTTTATCTGCCCACAACTGGACTTACTTCTGCCTAGTAATCCAACTAAAGATCTTTAGAGAACACAACTCCACCAGCTTGATCAAATACATCTCCAAAAAAGGGTAATCTTCCATACACAGCTTAGGGCTTCTACCATAAGCTCCAATATATGAATAGAATCATAACCTTCTTTGGTCTTCAAACAACTACCCTTATGCACAAGAGTAATTTTCTTTAAGCACACTTCTTTAAATAACCAAATGCTGTTGTTGTATTACTCAGTTGCTTCCAGAGCTCTAGAAACTCTTCTGATCCACCAAGCAAACTTGATCTTCATATCCTTCATGTTCCATAGTAAGGCAACTTGGATACAACAAGACTTGGACCTGTAACATCTACTTCTTCTCACAGCTCCTGCAAACTGAAGTTTCTGCTCGATGTCACAACATCTTATCAGACATCCTGCTGGTGCATTCAGTCCTTCATTATGCCATTTAGAAGAACCTCATCAAGAGTTCCATGTTCACATAGACCTGATTACTGATAGCAAGTTTGAGTAGACAGCCTGTATTCTGCATTAGCTACCTTTGAAATGCATTTGCTCCAGAAAACTCCTATTTAGAAAAACCAAACATGCCAAAGATTGATTCTTCAGAGAAGATTAGTCACAAGAGATCTTTACAAAAGGAATCCCGATTTCCTTAAGTAGAGACTTCTTCAGAAAGTCAGAGATAACTTCCACTTATCCTTGATCTCCAAGATGAGCAAGGTCAAATGGTCCTATGTACTTAGATCAAAAATAAATTGACCCAAGCAATGCACTCACCAGCACCATATTCTAGACAAGTTTCTTGCCAGGAAACTTTCTAGATAAATATCAGATGCTTCTAGTAGAGACTAGAACACACCTGCTGCTGATAAAAGAAATGTCTTCATCTTTACTTCCATCAGCACTACATTCTAGTCTTAGTTTCTTGCCAGGAAACTTACTAGAATAAAGACAGATCCTACCACACATGAGTATGGTAACAAGATCATCAATTATATCTCCTTCAACAGACTTTTGTACAATCTGTACTGATGGAATGTCTCAACATCTGGTTGAACATCAGATCCTTGAAGTAGACAAAGCAGATCAGGGGCCTGATGCTTTTGCACAACAACTGATGAGACACCTTGATCATCAACTAAGGATAATTCATTAAATATTTTAGAATATTTCAAGTAGCAATGAATCTTAAATCCTTATAATAAATCCTTCTCTAAACTTCAGCAATCTTGAACTTCATGGATAACCAATTAAATACGTGTATAGCCCACACATAGCAACTGATCTTAAATCCATACAACTTGTTGAGAAGACCATCTGATAGATATTTAAACTTCACTAATACCAAAAGTATTCTTTAGTATAAGTATCTTTAATGTAGAAACATCAAGGTTGTCACCCTTGACTCAACCTACCTATGACTTTCTCTGCTGATAGAACCTTTGCAAGTCATGAATGGTGAAAATAAATCACCTCCCACTATCTTCTCTAAAACAGTCTTCAGCATAACAGAGCAGCCCAAGCACATAAGCAACAGCTCAGGTACTCAACCAACACAGCAACAACTTTCAGCAGTCTGTAGGACAGAAATCAGAGCAGCATAAATAAAACAGCATCAAGCAGGATCAACAGCTTGTCAGACCACACAGAGCAGCAACAACCACCATCTTCCAACCATCTACACACTTGCCACAGTCATACATCAAACTGAATATAGGGCAATCTTCTCCTAGGGCTACCAGAGTTCTTTCATCAGAAACATATGCAGCGGAACCACCAACAGAACATCTTCAACACGCCCTAAACAAGATGTCAAAACATCGTATAGGTCATCATACAGAAGTAGCCACTCCTCCTTTGGCAACACATTCACCAGGTCATAGAAGTTCCTATATCAGAGGTCACAACAGCAGATACACAAAATCCTTCATAAGCAGGGGTGAACACACACTTCTCCTTAACTCTATAAGCACTAGCTCAAACATTTAGCAAGATCAGCAAATCAGCTACAACGTCTCCTTGTTTAAACCACCAGAAAGTATCTCCCAAGATCTCATCCAGAACAGACAAGATGCCTGCTCTGGCACCAAATGAAACTCTGGTATGCAGATCTCATATGTCCTAAGAGATGCAAAGAACATTGATCTCTGCTGAAACAGAACAAGGACAGAACATGACCAATTTAAATTACTTTAAATTGTACCAATGTCATGACCAATGTCATGACGTCTGTTATAACATCAGCAGACAAACAAATTATTTATCTAACCATTTAAATTGTGCAGAATGGTAAACGATAAAAGATAAATAACACAATGAATGGTTTACCCAGTTCGGTGCAACCTCACCTACATCTGGGGGCTACCAAGCCAGGAAGGAAATCCACTATTACCATAATTAATTCAGAGGTAAACTCCCCGTTTACAACTCCTCACTTAATCTCTACCCAATGCAATTTCTGCCTAGAATCCACTAGACAAGAGACCCCGCTCACTCCCCCTCAATCACCGCAGTGATAATCAATTCAATACAAAAGACAGACTTTAGAAGACACTCTTCAAAGTCACAATACTTGATTTTGCTTTACAGCTTCAATCAAGACCAATGCACTCTTGCTTAAAAGCTTTGAGTGACACACTTAACTGACAGCTTAAGAACTCTAGACCAATGCAATCATACAGCAGATAATTGCTTGGTGTCCAAGTATTCCTAAGACATACAAATACACGTGAAGAACAGAACTCTTCACTCACAGATACACTCTTGCTTAAAAGCTTCGAGTGAACAATTAGCATTGTATTAATAACAGCCTAAACATGTCTACCACGATGCATCTAAAGATACAAAGGGTGACTTACAAGGTCACACACAAAAGACTCTCAAAGCCCTAAACCTTAATTTTACACTCAAGTTTTTCTTCTTGTGAGTGCTTGATTTCCCTTGCATCTGCGCCTCCTTAAATAGCAATGCAGACTGGGTTGGGCTGATCATAAATTAGGTTTAACCAAGTTAGCCTAATTTCCATAATTCAGATGCTACGAATTAGTTCACAGCTGCTTCATGTTATGCCCAGCCCTGACTAGAATCTCGCCTGAGATAACTGAGGAGCCATAACAGGTTTCCTGAAGTATAGCCTGAGATTCCTCTTGCAATACAACAATATACCTAAACACGCGCCCTGATGTCATACGATTGATGTCATAACATCCAACATGACATCCAACACACTTTGTTCTTAGCTGACCAAACTCACCCTGCAGTACACTCCTGAAGAATCTTCTTCATAACAGTAGAAACAAATATATTATAGTTTCCTAAAAAGTCTTAGAGATCCTTTTTATGAACACCAATTAAATCTGCATTTTCATGTTATGAATATCTTTGACCTGCACACACTTGATGAGATATATCCAACAGGATCTCATCAAACCAAACCACTTCTGTCAAGCGATATAACATAGCAGCTCCTGCTGTACAGAGATGTCATGACATTGGTAATGACATCCTGATTAAAACACATGACAGCAGTACTCTCATGACAGCATGTGGATGTCATAACATTCAAGTTGACATCAGTGCAGAATCATGTTTTACCAAAATTTAGCCAATCATAGAACCATGGACAATCATAGAATCATGGAACTAACAAGGACAAATCCTCCCCCCCCCCCCCCCCACTCATCATTTCCCATATACTTAAGGCTTATGGTGCACAACGTTCATCATTCTTTATTAACTATTTTAAAATTATTTGAGATGAGAAGAGAAGACACAAAAGAAACACTAATGGGAAACTGAAAATCCTAATGTTATCATGCAAAATGGTCCTAAGGTTAGGATGAAAAGGAAATCTACCTAATATTATCATACAAATGATGGACCTATAGTTGAGATGAAAGGGGTTATCCTAATTATTATCATGTAAAGGATTGAAAGCCTAATATCTCTCCTACTCCCATCTGAATCAAAAATTAATAGGGACTAGGAATCCTAAGGGATCATGTGAGCAAGCACAAGTAAATACTATCCAATTCAATCACAAATGAAAACAATAGTGAAACTTAAACAAGTTCCAAAAAGAGAAGAGAGATGAAGAAGAAAGAAGGAATGCAAGATGAAGAACATACATGAAAGTTCAAAGGCAAAGCATCAAGCAAACATCAATTAATGATCACACATGGTAAACATCCACAACATGTCAAAGCAACAAGAATGAGCTCACACCATATCAAAAGATTTGCAAACAAAAACACAATGGCAAAACAAAGTGCCCACACACATCCAAACATATTCAATAAGCATAACCAATCACTAATCAAGATGAAATGAAATCAAATGGCACAAGAAACATGGTAGGGCAGTAAGCATCACATTCCATAATCAGTCATGTCAATGATCAAAGAGAGAACACACAAGGAACAAATCATACATCCCATTCAAAAGCAAACCACAAGTTAACACAAAAACAAGTGTGCAAAGTAAGCATCCCAAAGGTAAAGGCACATGGATATGTGTCATGCCCCAAATTTGTCCTACTTGCATTTCTTTCGCCTGTACATCTAGCCACTGACAATTAATTAGGAAATCCAAAAAAAAAATGTATGTTGTTGCTTTCATTCCCTCTTATTCAAGTTGTTGCAAGTTAGAATCAGGTTATCAAGTCAGTAGTGTGTGTACTGTTTGAGTTTCAATGGTTTTGATTTGATTTTTCAGTCAGGCGGGGGTTTGTTTCAAGATTGAGGTCGGGATACATGATTTGTATGGTGTGTATAGGTCAAGACAGTTATGGATAAATCAAGTCCTCAAAATCATCAGGAATCAGAGCATTTTCAAATTAGGGTCGTGCATTGCGATTCTTAATTCAAGTTATGACTTTATGATTTCAAGGCATGTTCTTGTTCATCAATTTCACTATGAAGGGCTGGATTTATTGGATTTATGGATTAAAGGTTGATTCAAGAATTAGTGCAAGGTTTAGTCCAAATTCGAGGATTACTTCATGTCGAGTTCAATAGAAAAATCAAGAGCACAATTCAATATTTGAAATGGAGGATGCCAAAATCAAATTTCAAATCACCGTGAGAAGGGTTCATCATACTAGTTTATTCCACATGAAAAAACTACAAAAGAATATTTTCTTACAAAAACACAAAATGCATTATCCATAGGCCCATTTCTTTTTATTTTTTTATTTTTACTACCATTTGTTGATTAAGCCCATAAGTTACAAAAACTTTCTACAACATTTTTACAAAAAAAAAAGCGAAATCCCATTGTATATATCTTTTACAACAATTTCCAAAAAAATAAGATTTCAAAATCCATCGTCATTTTGTACATGTCCAACTCTACTCAATATTTCCCACACCATACGAACAAGCATGGCTCACAAGTTCCTTCAAAAGTCTTCATTACCTATAGTCGAACCCGCCTCTTCTTCACATGACTCAAAACTTCTAACCATAATTCAACATGTGATCCACAACCAAGCAAACCCACTTAAACCAAAAACAAGTGATAACCAAGAAACCACACTGCAAGAAATGCAACATATCAGAATGAAGGTGACACGAAAAATTGAAAAAAATTCCCAATACAACAACCATTAAACTTTACCACAATACAAGCTACAACATATAGTAAATTCACGAAAAGCCACATCCACACTGCAAAAGAGAGTAAAACCTGAAAACTCCTGATTTAACTTGTGCGACAAAACTGTTATACGTACAACATCACAGCCACACCGCATCTTACACACAAATCATCAAAACGTGAGCGCACCGACCTCAACGTCGTCAAATTGAAAACACGAACAAACCACCAAAACGGAAAACAAAAATGCAATTTCAATTTTCACCTCACTACATTCTATAAATATAAGCTCATAGTTCATTCAAAGAAAAAACCCATCGGGACCCTGCAAAACGCCCCACCCAATTTCCTTCAGATCCTCTCTTCAACCTTCTTCCTCAAAGCCTTCATAAACCATAACAACCAACAACAACAACTTCAATGCAGCCTTCACCTCACCTCAAATCAATTCTGAAACCTTCATCATTTTTCCGACCTCAACCCTCTTTATCTCCATCAACTCGTCATCAAACCCGAAACCAGAAGAAAGGGGAAGAAGAGAGTGTGATGATTTAAAACACAAACCCAGAATAGAAGAAGCGGAAAGATGGAGTGAAACCAAACTAAAAAGCATACACCATGTTAGTATGAGAAGCATCTCTCAGCTAAATAAGCTTGGATTAGTTAGAGGCTTACCCAACCTGAAGTTCGCTTGAGATGCTATTTGTGAAGCATGTCATAAAGGCGAGTTTTCTAAAATTTCTTTCAAAGCAAAAAATATTGTTTCTACCTCTAAACCGTTAGAACTTCTGCACGTTGATTTATTTGGGCCAGTAAAAACCGCCTCTATCAGTGGTAAGAAGTATGGATTGGTCATCATTGATGATTATAGTCGTTGGACAGGGATAAAGTTCTTGAGATACAAGGATGAGTCACATTATGTGTTCTCTACCTTCTGCTCATAAGTGCAAATAGAGATGAATTGTAAAATAGTCAGAGTTAGAAGTGATCATGGTGGAAATTTTGAAAATAAGAATTTTGAAAATCTTTTTGATGCAAATGGAATTTCCCATGATTTCTCCTGCCATAGAACTCCACAGAAAAATGGGGTTATAGAAAGGAAGAATAGGATTTTGCAAGAGATGGCTCGCACCATGATCCAAGAGACTGATATGGATAAACATTTCTGGGTAGAGGTAGTTAACATGACCTGTTATATTCAGAATAGGATTTCTATTAGACCTATTATGGGTAAGACTCCTTATGGATTATGGAAAAACAGGAAGCCCAACATTTCGTATTTCCATCCTTTTGGTTGTGATTACTTTATGTTGATCACTAAGGAGAATCTTGGCAATTTTGACTCTAAGGCACAAAAGTGCTTATTGTTACGATATTCCGAACGCTCAAAAGGCTACAAAATGTTTAACATTGAGACACAAATTGTTAAGGAGTCAATTCATGTTAGATTCAATGATAATCTTAACCCTAAAAAGTCAAAGCTAGTTGAGATTTTTGCAGATATGAAGATCACTTTCTCAGAATCCAAGAATAAAGATTCTGGAGATAAAGACCCAGATGGAAAAGCTAAGGACATTGAATCAAAATACTCAGAAACGACTCAACCATAAGCCATTCTCATTCTGAAGAATTGATTCTGGGAGATAAAGACGCTCTAGCCATAACTTGATCTTCGTTCAAACCTTTTAAAGACACTCTTCTGGGTTTGGTATCTTTGATAGATCCCACATCTATTGATAAACCTTTTCTAGATAATGAATGGATTCTGGCTATGAAATAGGAACTGAATCAATTTACTAGAAACAACATTTGGGATATTGTTCAAAAAACTAAAAGGTGTCCATTTCATTGGAATCAGAAGGGTGTAGTAAAATAAGCTCAATGAAAAAGGTGAACTCGTTAGAAACAAGGCTCGACTGGTAGCACAAGGTTATAGTCAATAATAAGGGATTTACTATACAGAAAACTTTGTGTCCGTTGTCAGGTTAGAGTTTATTCATCTTTTAGTTTTGTTTGCAGTAAATCATAACATCATTCTATATCATATGGGTGTTAATAGTGCATTCTTGAATAGGTACATTTATGAAAAAGTGTATGTTCACCAACCTTATGGCTTTCAAAATTCTCAAAACCCAGATTTTGTTTTCAAGCTTCAAAAGTCGCTATACGGTCTGAAACAAGCTCCCAGAGCTCGGTATGAAAGACTAAGTAACTTCCTTTTGGAAAATGATTTTACTAGAGGAAAAGTGGATACAACACTCTTTTGCAAAACCTTCAAGGATGATATTTTGGTTATGTAAATTTATGTAGATCATATAATATTTGGTTCTGTTAATGGTTCATCGTGAAAGGGTTTTGCTATGTTAATGCAAGTAGAATTTGAAATGAGTCTGATGGGAGAACTTAAGTTCTTTTTGGGGATTCAAATTGGTCAACATTCAAAAGGAACATACATCCACCAAAGCAAGTATACAAGAGAACTTTTGAAGAAGTTTAACTTGTCATAATGTAAGCAAGCAAAAACTCCAATGCATCCTACATGCATTCTGGAGAAGGAAGAGTAAGTAGTAATGTAGATTAGAAGTTACTTAGAGGTATGATATGGTCTCTCCTTTATCTAACTACTTCTAGACCTGATATTTTATTTAGTGTTTGTTTGTGTGCTCACTTCCAATCAGACCCTATTGAGTCTCACTTAATTGTTGTTAGGAGAATTTTTAAGTATCTAAAAGGTACTACTAATCTTGGTTTGTTTTATAGAAAATTAAGTGAATACAAGTTAGTAGGGTATTGTGATGAGGACTATGTTGGAGACAAAATAAAGAGGAAAACTACTTCTGGAAGTTGTCAACTTATGAGAGACAATCTGATCTCGTGGTCTAGCAAGAGACAGTCAACAATTGCACTTTCAGTAGCTGACGTTGAGTATATCACAGCTTCTGGATGCAACACTCAGATATTATGGATGAAGAGTTGTCGCTACTCGAAAAATGCATCGCGCAACGACGGGGAGGCGAAAAAGATAGACAGAAGAGTCGCCACCGAACTTTATTTATCCCATGAGGGGAAAGGAAAATATCGAGAAAACCTTAAGAAAAGAATGGATAAGATGGTCTCGCAACCATGAACGGGTTCGGAAGCCGGTTATGCGAGGGGAAGGTATTAGCACCCCTCGCATCCATCGTACTCGATGGGAACCTTTTGTTTGTCGATGTGTGAATTTATTTGCTTAAACATTATGCTATAAGAAGTGTTCCACAGGGTAAAAGAAGGGTTAGAAACAGGAAAATTAGGAGGAAAGAGAGAACGGGGAAAAAGAGAAAGAACAGACTCGGTAGGACTTCGCAGTCCTATGCCTACGTATTCTCAATAGACATGAGAAAGTCAGAGTCGAAGTAGTTCGGGGAACTACAAATATGGGGAAAGTGCTCGGCAAGGATTGTGGCCCTTGTGCCTACGTATCTTTACTTAAAAGAAGTAAAGAATCAGAGCAGTCGTAGTTCGGCCTACGGTGTGTTGATGTTTTTTATGGATGATGCTATCATGCGCATTCTAGCAGTTTAGGTGTTTTGCTGCTCGCTCGTTGGAAACTTAGGCGTTACCTGTTTGCGGTAGAACGGACGTATCATATCCTTTTGAAAGATTGATTAGTTTTCGCCACGCGGGGCAAGAAGTCACGTTTGATTGATTGGATTGTTTTTTAGGGGGGCGAGACAGGTCCTCGGATAGTAACCCCTACGGGTAGTACCCAATTCTTTATCTCAAAGTTTTTGTTATAAAAGGGTGTGGCGAACGAGGCGTCTTCATATTGAAAGACGAGCGTCGAAACCACCCTCACTACAGTGGGCATCCCTACGCTCGGAGAAGAAGAGGTCTACACCCCATCCTCTCTCTTTAATTCAATGCAAAGAGAACTTCGTTCTCTTATTAAAGATGTTTTTGGTTTTGAATGGTAAGTTCCTTGCGACAGAGAACCCTACGGTAAACGTCAGCACTCGGGATAGGAGAAGGCCTACGCCTAACCACTCCACGACCATTCAAGTTTTTGTTATGAAAAGATTTGAAAATGCACTTGGTACGGGACCGAGGTTTTAGGTGAAAAGGGTTACGGAATGAGGTTGTGAAAGCGAGATGGTGGATAAAGGCGTGTCTTCGTATCGAAATACGAGTGTCGAGACCACCCTCACTACAGTGGGTATCCCAACACTCGGAGAGGAAGAAAGTCTACACTTAATCCCCTCTTTTAATTCGATACAGAGAGAAATCAAATTATTATGGTTTGAAAAAGGACTCGGTACGAGACCGAGGTTTTTTAGGAAGGAAGGTTTGAAAAGTCACTCGGTGCGGGACCGAGGTCTTAGGAGGAAAAGGGGTAGAAAAGTCTTCGTATTGAAAGACGAGTGTCTAAACCACCCACACTACAGTGAGCATCTCGACACTCGGAGAGGAAGAAAGTCTACACTCAATCCCCTCGTTTAATTCAATACAAAGAATATGATTTAAAAGATAGTTTAAAAGGGACTTGATACAAAGCCGAGGTTTTTTAGGATAGGAGGGACTGAAAACGTCTTCGTATTGAAAGACGAGTGTCGAAACCACCCTCACTACAGTGGGCATCCCAACACTCGAAGAAGAAGGGGTCTACACCCAATCTTCTCTCTTTAATCCAATACCAAGAATTTGTTTGAAAATGTTTTCGGAGATACACTCGATACGGGACCGAAGTTTTAGGAGGAAAAAGCGTTGAAAGGGAAATGGTCTCAGATCCAACGTTTACAAGGAAATAAAAAATTTTAAAACAACAATATACTTTACAAAGTTCTAACCAATCAAAAAGAGAAATGACATTCTAAGTATATATAAGAAAACTCTTAAAATAAATAAGATAAGGTTCTTAAAACTTTAAAGAAAATATAAATAGAAAATTAGATATGTAAAGTAATCTAAAAATTATATTAGAAAACCTAAAGTAATATACATATAGTATTTACAAAATAAATATTAAAATATTTACAAATAGATATTAGAATATTTACAATATATTAGAAAAAAAAAATTTATATATCTATAACTTAAATCTACTAAAATAAAGTTATAAAACTCTAAACATTTCATTTGAGATTCAATAAAAATAATAGAAACAGAAAAACAAAAGACATTAGATTTTGATGACCAAACAGAAAGATACAAACACGTATGCATTGGGGATATACGAACACAACCGTGGCACTTGCAAGCAACACACTCAGATTCCAAAACCACGAAATCAAAACGAAAACGGCGAGCAAGAAAACGTAATGAACAAAGGTCGAACTACCTCGAATTCGAAACTCCTTCTGCTTGGTTTCGACTTCTCACTCTTCTCCTTCACTTCCGTTTCTGTTCTTCTTTTGTCGGTGCGGCGGTGGATGGTTGGTTATCGGAACGATGGCAGCTTGATTTCTGATGGTCTACAATCTCGCTCACCACGTGTTCGATGAAAGTACTGCTGTGGTTTGGATGCTTGTTGCAAAGTTTACAGTGAGTTTATGAGGAAGATGGATGTTGAATTGGGTTTGAAGTTGAGGTGGTAGTATGAGCTGTTCGAAAACGGTGTTCAAAGGTGAGGGAAATGAAACGAAGGTTAAGGTTGCTGCAAGAATGGGTGGATGATGAGGATGAAATTGGTGAAGAGTTTGGGGTGGCTGCTGCAATGGTTAGGGTTTCTCTCCTTTTTCTCTACCAGCCTCCTTTCTGAATGAATGGTAACAAAAATATATATGATGGGAGATTAGGGTTTTTTTTTATGTTTGAATCAAGATAGTGTATCATTTCTGCTAGCACTTTTTGATGCCCAGACCATGTCTTTCCATTTCAGTGAATCTGGCTCTGCTGTCCTATTTTCTTGTCTCTGAATTTCGTCTGTTTGTGCTGACTGTATCTTCTGTTATTTACTCATGATTTTCACTGTGGTAACACAACAATTTTACTGATACAAACTTGCTGATGTGGTATTTCTTCATTCTTAACTGAAAACAAACTCTTGGTCTGCTGAGAATGCTCTTCCTCTTTGTTATTATGGCTAGGGGCTGATTGGAGACGAAGTTGTTGTTGCAGATAGGCTGAAAAATTAGGATCTATTGACACAGCAGTCACTTCAGGCTTATCGTGTCCGTAATCCATCAACTGAATAGACAATCGGGGCGGTGTAGACGAACACTCAATACGATATATGTTCTCATCATGAAGAAGAACACGTGCATTTTCATGATAAACTATATCCACAAAGCTTCCAGGTTTTCTTGATTGCTCATATGCATATAGTTGAAGAAGTTTGCTATCCATCTCATCAGTAGCAATGGTAACAGCTTGAAGCTGTTTAACAAGTTTATATATCAGCTTGTCTAACGTGAACAAGACATACGACTGAGTTCCAATAATAGCACGACAGTCATCTTCAAATTTTGAATTATCAGAAGAGCCATCCAGCAAACTATATAATGCGTCCATAAATCTTGCATAAGGATCCGTAGAACTAGCATCTTTTGATTTTCGATTCATTTCAGCACTAGTTGAATTTTCTTTTGCAGATAAGATCCTTTCATAAAGAATTTGATGAAGCCTAAAAAGCGCAAAGAAATCATCATTTCCGTAAAACACCCTTGAATCCTTCACATCTTCAACGAATGAAACGGCTGATACATGCTTTGTGAGAGGTTTCACAGTCGAAAAGAATCTCTCTGATAATGGTATAGATGAGCCATCTCCACCATTTTGTGCATCACACATCCCCTCAGCTTCACCTTCACTCTTAGCTTTACCATCAACATCATCATGTTCCATATCTTCCTCTCCTCGTGATCACCCCGGAAACATTCATCACCAGGAGACTCACTTCCCGACACATCTTCGCCAGCTTCAGAAACATTTTCACTATCCTCATCGTCAGCGTCTGCATCATTATCACCTCCAGCCTCTGCATCATATTTCCTACTATCATCATTGTTCTTTGACTTTGCAATTGACTGCAGGTTTGAATCATAGGCAACAAAGTTATCCTCCTCAGAGTCAGCATTTGGGGATAATTCACCCTCTTCTTTTTCAATTTTGCAAGGCATGGAAGACTCTTCATAGCTTTTAACTTTAGTATTCTCAACTAACATGTCGTTGGACACTGGTACTGGAGATCGAGCGATAGCATCACATCCCTCTAACAAAGAAGTCGGAGACTTGGCTTTGGCTCCAGAGACATCAGCATCAGTACGTCGGGATGGAGTAAGTATTCGGCCTGGAGACATATCTATGTTGGTTCTGTTCACACTGCTTTCGCCTCTAATTGCAACAGATGCAGTGTTTCTCGCTCCTGGTTCATCAGAGGAAAACTGTTTGCCGAATCCAGGGGCTTTATTATCATTGCAGTCAACACTTTTCTGCCCTTTATCCATTAAAAGATCAACTCTACTAACGAGTTCGCAACCAACAGAGCCATTTTCTTTATCATTAGCCGCTAAACTAGTTCGGTGAACATTTTTCACTTCAGTTACTCTACCATCACCTTCGTTCTTATCAGGTTTTGGTATCCTTGAAATTGATTCTCTGTGAGGGCTTCCATCACCTCCTACATTTGGTGCAACAGAACTTTGGGCATCATGACCAACTTTCCTGTCCTCCACGCTTTCGGTCCCATGTGATTGGGAAGTAACAACACCAAGCATCGGTTCCAAGAAGGAACTCCAGAACCTCATAATTTTGTTGAATAACTTTTTACTTGAGAATACCTCCTCACATGAATAACGAACAAGTTTATACAAGTCCTCATGAATTTCGGCATCAGAAAAGTCGAATTCCAAATGTGGAAGGAGAGAATGTTTAGCCCCAGCAGCAATAGACTGAACAATGGCATCTTCTTTCTGCTGCTTCTCTTTGATTTCTTTAATCTCTCCCAATAAGGCTTTAGTGCTCAAGCTTTTTGCATCCTGCTGCTTAAAGTAAAAGCTTCGGTGATCAAGTGATTTGTGATAATTTTTCGAATATATTTCAGCCCAAACTTTATTAAAATCTGCGCGGCATCTTGCCCACTCCTCCTGTTTCTGCTTCAAGCGGGTTAATATCACTGGCAAAGCAAGAGATGCATTCTTTTTCAATACATCCATCACATCAAGCCCATGGTCGCCATATAATCGTTCAATGCACCTAAGATTTAGGGTTGTCAAGTGTTCCTCTATACGAATTGGGATGTCTCCTGGGAAAGCATGGTTTGGATAGGAGTTAGCATATCTTCCATTGCAGAGAGACAGGCCAATTTCAATAAGGAACCTGGCTTGCTTTCCTTAAATGTCTGGGTAAATGCCTAAAGAAGACGAGACGTCCAGTCGCTTGCTCCGCGTGAAAGAAATTTTGGAATAAAACAAAGGAGTTGAACTAGATGCTTTTCCCAGACAGCCTTACCAGACTGTGCAGCTCTGCCAAACTTCCCAAGAAGTGCATTTTCAAGAAATTCTAGAAATTTCTCCAACAAAAAAGGAGGAAGGCAGATCCATTCATTTAATTCAAAAAATAATTTTGCAATGACCAAGTTCAAGTCAAGCAACCTATCATAATCCTTTTGTGGAAGACCATGCCCTGGATCAAGAGGAAAAATAGGAAATAATTTCCTCAAGAATGTAGAAGAAACTGATACATCCCATATAGCCACATTGGCTCCACCTTGAGAACTTGTGCATTCCGATTTCTTATCAATCCCATAAACAAATGACCTTACTATAAGATCTATGCTATGAAGAATGGATGACATACAACCAAAAGACCTCCCTTCAAGATTCTCCTTAGCATTAAACAAAGTAGTAAATTCTTGAAAACTATTTATTAATATTGCCACGAGATCCTTTAGTTTCACTATGATATGAGCAAAACCAGTAGAGCTCATAGAGTTATCAGCTTCAAAAGCGTGCAATACCCTTTGTCCAATATCATCCTTATTTTGCAAATCAGTTTCTTCTATATTCCATGGCAAAAGTGAAAGGCAGCGAACCAACCCGGCAAAAGTATCCTTTAGTTTTTCTTTGTCCTGTAAATGGTACTGGTTGGTGTAGTACATTGGCACAGGTTGTGCGTTTGATCTTGGGCAGTATCAGTTTTCATGGCTAGGCACAGGGCAGCTGCTGCGTAATGTTGCCTGGACGTAAACATTATGACTTGTTGCAACGACCTTCATATTTCCCTTTTCACAATGACTTTGTTATTTTCTCAATTTTCCATCTTAAAGTAACATGTTCATTGTGGCTTTGATGTGTTGTTTGTGGATTTTGCAGGTATAGAATCAATGTGTCATTTGCTGTTGGAACTTCAAATTCACCTTGTCTTGTTGTTGTGGGTGTTTTGAATTCAGGATTCCTTTTAATCTATGTTGCAAAGTGAATCAAGTTCCTTGGTTTATCAACCTCCTCATTTGATTCTGGTTTACTGCAGGTGAGTTGGCTAATCATGATAGTTGTGGCAAAGGTTGTAGCTTGCAGGTTTGCGAATCGTGTCGGTACTTTTTCTCAGGTCTGGTTTTGGATTCTTGTGAGATGCGTGTTCTATTAATGGTTTTGTGATTGGTTGAGATTGTGCACTTAAGAACCGTTGGATGAAAACATTAACGGACTCGGTCTGACTTGTACTGGTTAACCCTGCAAAGAAGTATTGCCTCAAGAATGGTAAAGCCCAGAATGTCCTTAATGAGTATAGGCTAATAATATGTTTATTTGCATGGAGTCCATAATTATCGACCATCTGCCTCCAGCCTTCTTCGAAATCTTCCACCATTTCCAAGTTGTAGAGCCGATGAAACTCAGCTTTCCACTCATCATATTGTGATCCAAGAAGCAAAGAAAACCAGTCAGAGAATTTGGAGAGAATATGCCATATAGAAAAGGCGTGTTTAGTTTCCGGCATTTCAACAGCAATAGCTTCTTTCAGCCACATGTTATGATCAGTCAGTATTGTTTGTGGAGCCTTTCCTTTCATGAAGCCCAAGAAAGCCTTTAAAGCCCATGAAAAAGACGGCATATTTTCGTCCCTTAGAAGTGCACAACTAAAGCAACATATCATTCCATTATTGTCGACTCCAAGCCAAATTCCCAACAGCATGTCATAAGCCTCCACTCGGTAGGTTGTATCAAAAACCACAGCATCTCCAAATACTTCATATGATTGAATTGGCGAGCCGTAGGACCATGCAATGTATTCAAGCCTGTTATTATTATCTATCTTGAAATCATACTTGAAGTTGTGATTTTCATCTTTTAATCTCTTACACATTGCGATCAGATCAATAGCATCATTATCTTTATCCACATTTCTGAACGACTGCAACAAGTTTCTCACATCTATCTCTGTAAAAGGAAGACAGCCAAGTTTGACACCCTTCTCTAGCTCCATCAATCTTAACATTTGTCTTACCGACATTCCAGCTTTGGCAAACATGCATATGCGGCTCTTATCATCAGGAGATATCGGACAATACGATGGAAGAAGACGCACCTCATTGGATTTCAACAACTCATGATTGTGGATGTTTCTAAAACCAGTAACACGCCATTCAGGGACATCAAAATCCGCCCTTTTCACAATACGCAAATACGCTTGGCAACCACAGCGAGATGATTTACGGTTCCTTTGCACCTTCCCCACATCTTCCGAATGTTTATTTTGGGGAAACCCACCACG
This sequence comes from Lathyrus sativus, assembly GCA_963859935.3. Classification (NCBI taxonomy): domain Eukaryota; kingdom Viridiplantae; phylum Streptophyta; class Magnoliopsida; order Fabales; family Fabaceae; genus Lathyrus; species Lathyrus sativus. Next base: position 5,475,133 of record OZ012735.1, read on the forward strand.
ATGACAAGTAAAATCCCTCCTTGTTACTCCTCGGCCAACCCCATCTTTTCCTCGGGTCCGGTGTCGTCTAATAGAAAAACCAAATTGCTTAGCAAAACTGCAATAAAACTCATAAGCAGCTTCTTGAGAGACAAATCTTTGTCCAATAAAAGGAACAAGGTTAACAGAAGTTTGTCTTGACAAAATCGTTTCCTCCGGTGTTTCCTCAACAGTGCCAATATCATCCTGAGACAAATCAGTGCCGTTTTCAGATGATTCTAACACAAGACTGGCTCCGTCCGACATTCTGTCGCCAATATTAACAGCAAAGTTCGGTTACAAATGTTCAAACCTTGTCACATATGGGAGATAGTATGATGCAGTTGAAGTGAGTCTAGATCTGCTGCGACGGAAATCACTTTTACAGCGGTGGTTATGGCGGTCGGAAAGAGTTGGAATCGTTTTCCAGGAAGTTGAGTAGCTCACTGCTGCGTGCGACTCCAGCTTGCTTGATGGATCTGCTACCATTTGTTCCATTTAACAGGTTTTGCAAAATGTTCATGTGAAATTGTTATGCAGCAGGTCTTATGGTTTCCATTTGGTGCAGATTAAACAGGCTTGTAACATGACAAGTTCCTTTATTGCATCTCACCAATCCCTCTTTCATCTTGTGCAGGTCCGGTTGCGACTCAACTCAGGCTCATCCAAACTGCTTATCAGTTTCGCAGCTCATTTCCTTTGGAGGAAGCTGGACCACTAAAGCTGGGAGTTTCAGCAGCCCGTTACGTTCTAAAAACCCTTCATGAGGCTGTTATGAAAATAAAACTCCAGCTATTTTCAGTGTTTATTTTTTTGCACTAATACATAGCTGGTTTGAATTATGGTTTATTTTTCGTGAATTTGTAGCAGCTGATGGATTTGTGAGTGTCTCACAGAGCTTGTGTGAATCTTGTCTATAATGCTTGGATAGGTGGGCCACATGAAGGTTATTTGAAGTCACGGTTTGTACATTGGCGGCGGCTTGTAGCTTGTAAAATTTCGATGATGGCATGCTGTTATCCTTCTTCATTCTTCACAACTTGGTGTACTGGTTTGGTGCTGTGTGATTTGCTTTTCTGCTGTTTTTGTGCAGGTATCAATGGAATGAGGCGGGACCATCCTTGCTTTTTAATGGCTCAGGACGCGTGAGGTTTTTGCTTTGGTGCGGATATGTCGGTCGCTGCACTATGTTGTTTCGCCGGTTTTGGACACCTTCGAAAGAAGTATCCTTGCTCCAACATATTTGTTATCCCAGCCAAATGTGTTGTCAAACTCTGTAACTCCTAGGATTAGACCATTAACTTGAATGTGTTTTAGATACATTGGATTCTTAGTGGCCTTGTGGAGAAAACCATTGTAATGTAATTTTGTAAAACCTCAACCTTGATTTTTGAATTGAACCTCTAACAACCAAATTTTATAAATTATTAATTATTCATGAATGGATTTCTTGCACTTGAGTTTAAAACCACCACATAATTGAACTCCAATAAACCAGTTTGATAATAATGGAAGCTTTATCAATCACATGAGTCATGTCTCACAATTAGGAGTCATGTTCACGAACCAAACCAAATCCATCTTGAATTTAATACGAAACCAAATGAGGCCATCTTGAAATGTTATCTCTTGGATCACAAATGAGACACAAATTCTTTTATCATTAACCAAATGTTCAATTAGCCATATATTTTGAAATAAAAGGATAGGGATTTGGTGTGAACTGTTGTCCCCATTTGAATTAATCATCTCCAGCTCTCCACCACGAAATAAAATTCATCTAATTGGGATTAGATCAAACCTGACTAACTTTCACCCTTATTGAACCCGCACAAACATACAGACGAAACTCCAATAAACCTCAATTCAACTTCAATCCCAAAACATCCCAATAACGTCTTTAAATTTTGGAATAGAGTAAATGGGTAAATATACAGAATGGAGGTTACACTAAAGTAGGACAAATTTGGGGTATGACAGATGCCCCTATCTAATTGGCTTAGACCGAGTAAGATGAATTACTGCAGCGTTCACTTTGCAAGGTAAAAGTCAAGTGGATACAAAGAAGACTCCGAATTTGTCCAAAAAAGAAAGTAAATGCTTGGGAATGAAATACTAGATACCTCACAGAGGTTGCTAACACCAAAAGGATGTTAACAGAGAGAAACTTGACACCAAAAGGATGTCAAGCCTATCACCTAAAGGATGATAGTACACTCACACACACTGTTCTGACATCAAAAGAAAACGAGGGATTCACTGCCAAAAGGATAGCGGAAAACATGCTAGTCATGACACCAAAAGGATGCCAGACCCATCACCAAAAGGATGATGGAGCGAAACAGGATTAACCCTAACACCAAAAGGATGTAGGAGGATAAGCTTCTCTGAAGAGATTGCCACTTATCGCTGAAGAAGGATAAGCTTCTCTGAAGAGATTGCCACTTATCACTGAAGATGGATAAGCTTCTCCCAAGAGATTGCCACTTATCACTGAAGATGGATAAGCTTCTCCCAAGAGATTGCCACTTATCACTGAAGGTGGATAAGCTTCTCTGAAGAGATTGCCACTTATCACTGAAGATGGATAAGCTTCTCTGAAGAGATTGCCACTTATCGCTGAAGATGGATAAGCTTCTCTGAAGAGATTGCCACTTATCACTGAAGATGGATAAGCTTCTCTGAAGAGATTGCCACTTATCACTGAAGATGGATAAGCTTCTCTGAAGAGATTGCCACTTATCACTGAAGATGGATAAGCTTCTCTGAAGAGATTGCCACTTATCACTGAAGATGGATAAGCTTCTCTGAAGAGATTGCCACTTATCGCTGAAGATGGATAAGCTTCTCTGAAGAGATTGCCACTTATCGCTGAAGTCTTCTGGAGACAACTCACTGGGAAACGCCCATGGATTTACTGGAGATGCCCCTGTCCGGGCTGATTGTTGATTTGAAGATCTGATTAACCACGAGGTTGCAATACATCGTGCAATACACCCATGGTCTTGAAAAGATGCCCCTGGTTTGGGCTGAATTTTGCTTTAGTGATCTTGAATTTTGTGGGAGGACCCACGGTCTTGCAGATAATGCCCCTGACTAGGCTGATGATTGCATTGAATCTCTTGAATTTGCCCAACGAATTGTTGAACAAATTCGTGGGGAACGCCCACGGTCTTGCGGAAGATGCCCCTGACTGGGCTGATTAGGATCTTGAAAATCTTCGAAATTGATCCTGGATCTGATCTCGTATATGTAAATGCTTGATGATAATGATGTTCCATAACGAATGGAAATGCAAATGCAAATGCTAACACACGGTGATGCAAGAGCTGAGGAAAGTATGATGTAATCATAGGTATGTATATGATGCAAGATGCTTATGAAGCAAGATGCTTATGAAGCAAGATGCTTATAATGCAAGATGCTTATGATGTCGAATGCGATACGTATGATGCATATGATTGCGGACGGGAAATGGAAATACAGGTGCCGACATGGCGGACTTTGGTGGTGGGAAAGTGAAAGATAAGCCTGACTTCCCGACATCATCTATTTATGATGTATAAAGAACTTGGATGTGTTGAGATTTTCAGCTCATGGCCTGCTCTGCCGGGTTTGACGACCTTGTCAGTCAAGTCGTTACAAGATTTAGAATGATGTTCCTGCATACTCTTTAGAGTCATGGTCACCCTTTAGTTACCCCAAGAGGGTAAGCCACCCTTTAATCTAATTTACCATAATGTCATTATATGCAAAACCCATCATCAAATAAATGAAACTTGCAACCAAAGGGTAAAAAAAAAAAAAAAAAAAAAAAAACTTTGATGAAAGTAATTTTATTAATGAAAACCCATAAATGGGAAAATTACAGAAGGAGGCAATTCCTAAAAGAGGTAACTGCTTTCGAAAGAGAATATAAAGACTAAGACAATGTTGAAAATGGTCCCTGCCAAGTTTCAAATCTGCTATGGCCCATATGTCTCTGAAGACCCCTCATGCCTTGCTTTCGAGCGCCAGAATCGAATTGACCTTTCTCAGTCGAGAGCTTGATGGTTACGAGGAATAATTCACACGTCTTTTCAAGATGCAGTTCTGCCTTTTTGAATCCCTAACTTTTGCCTAGGCCGCCTTTTCAGGTTTTCAGCCTATCAGGATACTCTTTTTTTACTTCTAGTCCCTAATTTTGCCTGAACCATTTTTATGGTCCACCAGGACGCCCATTTTTGCGTGGATTTCCTTTTTGGGTCCACCGGGTCTATCTTTTAGGCATAATATTTTTTAACTGCATCTGCATTCACAGGGGATGAGAGATCGTCACCATCCATGGTTGACAGGATCAAGGCCCCTCCGGAGAAAACTTTCTTTACTATATACGGACCCTCATAGTTTGGTGCCCATTTTCCCCTTGGATCGACGTGAGTTGGCTGAATTTTCCTTAGTACCAAATCTCCTGCTTGGATGTGTCGTGGGCGAACCTTCTTATCAAAGGCCCTCTTCAATCGTTTTTGGTATAATTGTCCATGACAGATGTCCGTCATGCGTCTTTCGTCGATGAGATTGAGTTGGTCGAATCTGGCTTGTATCCAGTCGGCCTCATCTAGCTTGACGTCTGCTAAAATCCTTAAGGAGGGAATCTCTACTTCAATGGGCAATACTGCTTCCATGCCATATACGAGAGAAAACGGGGTTGCCCCTGTGGAAGTGCGCACTGAGGTGCGGTAGCCATGCAACGCGAACGGCAACATCTCGTGCCAGTCCTTGTAAGTCTTCACCATCTTCTGGACGATTTTCTTAATGTTCTTATTTGCCGCCTCAACAGCTCCGTTCATTTTAGGGCGATAAGGTGTTGAGTTGTGGTGTTCAATTTTGAAGTTTTCACACAACTCTTTCATCATCTTATTGTTGAGGTTTGAACCATTGTCTGTAATGATCTTGTTCGGGATTCCATATCGACAAATAATCTCTTTTTTGATGAAGCGAGTCACCACTTGCTTAGTGACGTTGGCATAGGACGCCGCTTCTACCCATTTGGTAAAGTAATCGATGGCCACTAAGATAAAACGGTGCCCATTTGAAGCGGTTGGCTCGATGCGTCCGATTACATCTATACCCCACATAGCGAAGGGCCAAGGCGAAGTCAAAACATTCAGAGGGAGTGGTGAAGTATGGACCTTGTCTGCGTAAATTTGGCACTTGTGGCATGACTGGACATGGAGACAACAATCCGTTTCCATCGTCATCCAATAGTATCCTGCCCTCAAAATCTTTTTAACCATAGTATGACCACTAGCATGTGTCCCAAAAGATCCTTCATGCATTTCATTTATGATACGCTTTGCCTCGTGTTTATCCACGCATCTGAGTAGAACCGAATCGTAATTCCGCTTGTATAGCACGTCACCACTGAGGAAGAACTTTGAGGAGAGCTTTCTGAGATACTTCTTGTCAGTGATAGTTATGCCTTCTGGATATTCTTGTGTCTCTAGATATCGCTTGATATCATAGAACCAAGGATGATTATCAGTTTTAACTTCTTCCCCATCGGCCGCTAGGCAATAAGCGGGTTCGTCCAAATATTCCAAACGGATGGATGGCGCCTCATTCTCCCACTTGACTTGAAACATAGATGCTAGTGTTGCTAGAGCGTCAGCCAACTGGTTTTCTCCTCTGGGAATGTGATGGAAGGTGATCTCATCAAAGTACGGGATTAACTTCAAGACATAATCTTTGTAAGGAATTAACTTGAGGTCCAGTGTTTCATACTCCCCTTTAATCTGGCATATGACAAGCGCGGAATCTCCATAGACTTCTAGAATCTTGATTCTATTATCAATGGCAGCTTCAATTCCGAAGATGCAAGCTTCATATTCGGCCATGTTGTTAGTACATTTGAAGCATAATCGGGCGGTGAATGGCAAGTGAAAGCCAGTTGGAGAAGTGATGATTGCCCCAATTCCACAACCTTTGGCATTTGCGGCACCATCGAACACGAGCGTCCATCGCGATCCTGGTTCGGGTCCATCATCTGGGCCTGGCGTGGCATAATCTCTGGCAAACATGACGTCTTCGTCAGGGAAATCGAAACGCATAGACTGGTAGTTGTCCATAGGTTGGTGGGCAAGATATTCAGAGAGCACACTCCCTTTGATAGCTTTCTGCGTAACATACTGGATGTCATACTCTGTTAACACCATTTGCCAACGAGCTACCCGCCCGGTGAGAGCGGGCTTCTCGAATATGTATTTGACAGGATCCATCTTGGAGATCAACAAAGTCGTATGGGTGAGCATATATTGTCTCAAGCGTTTTGCTGCCCAAGCCAATGCGCAACATGTCTTCTCGAGCATCGAATATCTCGTTTCACAGTCATTAAACTTCTTGCTGAGGTAATAGATTGCATGCTCTTTCCTGCCGGTTTCATCATGTTGTCCCAATACGCATCCCATGGATCCCTCTAACACAGTCAGGTACATGATCAGGGGTCGTCCGGGCACCGGAGGCATCAAGATCGGCGGTTCTTGTAGGTATTCCTTTATCTTCTCAAAGGCTTTCTGACAGTTATCGTTCCATACCACGGCTTGATCCTTTCGAAGTAATTTGAAGATGGGCTCACAAGTGGCCGTTAGATGAGATATGAACCTGGCGATATAGTTCAACCTCCCAAGGAATCCTCGGACCTCTTTTTCAGTTTTGGGGGCCGGCATTTCCTGGATAGCTTTGACCTTATCTGGATCGACTTCAATCCCTTTCTGGCTCACAATAAAACCTAGCAATTTACCAGATCTTACACCAAAAGTGCATTTGTTGGGATTTAGTCTCAGCTGGAATTTCCTTAACCGGGCGAATAGCTTTCCCAAGTGGATAAGGTGCTCCTCCTCAGTCTGGGATTTCGCAATCATATCGTCTACATAACACTCAATCTCTTTATGTATCATGTCATGGAAAAGAGTGACCATTGCTCGCTGATATGTTGCGCCTGCGTTCTTAAGTCCAAATGGCATAACCTTGTAACAGAAAGTTCCCCATGGAGTGATGAAAGTCGTCTTTTCCATATCTTCGGGCGCCATCTTAATCTGGTTATATCCAGAAAAGCCATCCATAAATGAGAATACAGAAAATTGGGCTGTGTTGTCTACTAGCACATCAATGTGTGGCAAAGGGAAGTCATCTTTCGGACTCGCTCTATTAAGGTCTCTATAATCTACACACATTCGCACCTTCCCATCCTTTTTAGGTACTGGGACAATATTCGCTATCCATTGCAGATAGTTGGATACTTCCAGAAAACCAGCGTCCAATTGCTTTTGTACCTCTTCTTTGATCTTGAAAGACATCTCTGGCTTTGTTCTCCTCAACTTTTGCTTCACCGGCGGGCAGCCTTCCTTGAGAGGTAGTCTGTGCATCACAATCTCTTCATCTAGACCGGGCATATCTTTGTAAGACCAAGCAAATACGTCAACATACTCTCGAAGCAATATTATCAGTTTTGACTTAACCTCTGACTCTAAAGTTGCGCCTATCTTGATTTCTTTGGCATCCTCCTCAGTTCCCATGTTGATGACTTCGACCTCTTCTTGGTAGGGCTGAATGACCTTTGACTCCTGCTTCAATAGTCTAGCTAGCTCTTCTGGGAGATCACAATCTTCCTCGCAGTCTTCGTCGGCTTGGTAGATCGGGTTATCAAAGTCATATTGGACCATAGCGGGGTCGTTATTGACAGGAGCAAGGGAAGATCTGCACGATGAATGACTTCATGCTTTATTATTATTTTTTATATTTTTAGAAAAGGTTGACAGAAAAAAGGAAAATAAAACAAAACATTGTCTTTCAAAGATAATTTTATGTGCAAAAAGTAAAAAATGAAAGAAAGAGAGCGTAATTGGATGCGAAAGTTTATTTATTGATGATAAGTTATGCTTTAAAAGCAAAAGGCCCTACAACATGATACATATGCCTTGGGCAGAGCATATGATTTTTTTTTAGATAAAATAAAAGGGAATTACTCGTCTACTAGAGTAACTTCGGGGATTTCAACGACTCTCCAATTGTTCAAAGTTTGATTAGGCGCCCTAGGGTACACCATACACAGCTCTTCATGATCTTCGGTTTCAGTTTCCAAAAACATGACTTGACCATCGACAAGGTGGCCTCCACTAGTAAAAACCAACGGAGTTACAAGCTCTTTGCCCTTATCAGTTGCATTCTTCTGCTTGTAGCCTAGACCAGCTCCATTTTTGTTGACGGGCAATTCCAACACCCTGCCCCATCCTCGCGGATGTCCTTCCTCTATCACCGTCCTCGCGTCCTTCCAAGTCACTATTGAAGATGCTGGCTTTTCGTAAATCATTTCAACATTGATCACTTCAAAAGCTTGAAACGGTGTCTCATGCACCTCATTTCCTACTTCCACGTAGCGGAAAGAAGCAAGATGGCTCACAAGAACATCTTCCTCACCCTCAATGATGACCATCTGATTGTTAATCATAAATTTGATCTTTTGATGCAAGGTTGAAGTTACAGCGCCTGCGGAATGAATCCACAGACGACCAAGAAGGCAACTGTAAGCGGGGTATATATCCATTACGTAAAACGTAATGATGAAAGTATGAGGTCCGATCTTGATCGGGAGGTCAACCTCGCCTACCACAGTTCTCTTAGCTCCATCAAAAGCTTTTACAATAGTTTGACTTGGCTTCATCACAAGTCCTTCAATTGACAGCTTGCACAACGAGCTTTTGGGTAATACATTCAGCGATGATCCAGTGTCAACGAGCACCCTAGAGAATACAACATCCACACATTCGATGGTAATGTGCAAGGCCTTGTTATGATTTTTACCTTCGGGAGGTAATTCACTATCATTAAAGCTCAAAATATGACCTGATGCAATATTTCCCACCACTTCTTCAAACTGTACTACTGATATCTCCTCTGGCACATGAGCTGCCTTCAAGAATTTTAGCAGTGCTTCTTGATGGGCCTTTGAACACATTAACAATGACAGCATGGATATCTTCGAGGGCGTCTAATTGAGCTGATCAATCACTTTGTAATCGCTTTTCTGAATGATTCTTAGAAACTCCTCCGCTTCATCATTTGGGATGCCTTTCTGCTTAGATGACTGCCCCTGTTCATTGGTACTCGGTACGGCAATACCTTTCCTTGTATTGTCACTGCTGTTGACAGGAGGTGCAGTCGGAGCGAAGATTCGACCACTTCTAGTGACGCCTCCGGTTCCCACGATGTTCTCTACAGTCTTCTTTTCTTCCAATACATCTTCTTCTGCCACCTTCTGTCCATTGAGAAAAACAGCTTCATCGTATAACCAAGGTACAGCCTTGGTGCTCTTGTACGGAAACGGAGATGGGGCCGAAATGACAAGCTGGTTCATTGATGGTGGAGACATAGGTATCTTAACTGGATCATACGGGATTTGCAGTGGGATAGAAGTATGTCCATACATGTTGTCCCATTCTTCCTCATCGCACGGTATGGTCAATGGTGTGCGGTTCGAATTGTCAAATGGGATCCAAAGCTCATATCCATCATCATATGGTATCTCCAATGTTTCGAACGGAATTTCAAGAGTAGCAACTTCCTCAATCTTTGATAGTTGTTCTGCTACTAATACACCCTGCTCAATCAGGCCTTGTATGCCCTTCTTCAGCTCAGCGCATCCTTGAGATCCATCCATGCAAACATGGCAATTAGTTGGACATCCTGGGTAAATGTTTTTCAACAAGAGTTGCTCCTTAATAGTGGAAAGTGGGGTCCTCAATTTCTCAATATCCGAAATTAATCGGATCCCCTTAGAGCCTTCAATCATGTTTGTTGAGTGGTGAGGTGGCATTGGATTAGATTTGATGTTCGGAGTATTTCGGGTAAAATTTATCGCTTTTGAGTCGATAAGATTTTGCACAATGTATTTTAAAGCTTTACAATTCTCGATGCTATGGCCCGGGGCGCCAGAGTGGAATTCACATCTCGCATTTACATCGTAACCGTAGGGGAGAATAGCCGGAGGATCTTTCATTTCCCTAAGTTGAACGAGACCTGCTTTCAACAAGAACGGAAGCAATTTGGCGTAAGTGGACGGAATCGGATCAAGCCTCCTTTCTGGCTTTCTCTGCCCTTGATACTGATTTTGTCTTGATTGATAGGGTTGTGGTTGTCGATTTTGCTGAGGCGCAGGCTGATTTGCCGGAATAGAAAGTGGTTGCTGTGGAGCGATGGCAGCAATGTGGTGATAACCTTGGTGAGTTCTCCTTCCATTGGTGAACACTGCACTAGCTTCGCCTTCCCTTTTCTTAACGAAACCCTGATAAGGCTTCTTGACCCCGCTTGCAGATCCGCCTGCATTCTGAATTTTTCCCGCCTTCATGAAACTCTCTAATCTCTCTCCAGCCATAACAAGTTCAGAAAACACCGTGGAGGTTGAGGATGCTAACCGCTCAAAGATCGGTCCTTGTAGCGTGCCCATGAATAGGTCTGTCAGTTCTTTCTCCATCAGTGGAGGTTGTACCCTTGCAGCTACTCCCCTCCATCTCTGCGCGAAGTCCTTAAAACACTCATTCGGCTTCTGAGTCAAATTCTGAAGCTGCATACGATTCGGAGCCATGTCAGTATTATACTGATAATGCTTCACGAAAGCGTCTGCTAACTCTTTCCAGCTTCTTACGTTGGATCGTTCAAGGTGCATATACCATTCTAGGGATGCCTCTGTTAAGCTATCTTGAAAGAAATGGATTAGTAGCTTCTCGTCATCAGAATAGGCGGCCATCTTCCTACAGTAAGACCTTATGTGGGTCTTAGGACAACTGTTACCGTTGTACTTCTCGAAGGTTGGAATTACAAACTTTGGAGGTATCTTAACTCCGGGTACAAGACATATTTCAGCGGCATCCAGTCCCAAAACATCGGGGCCTTGCAATGCCCTTACCACCTCTTGTAAGGCCTTGAACTTTTTCTCCAACTCAGCGGTTTGGGGTGCACATGCTTCAGCTGAATTCTCATAGAAGCCCTCATGTTCATCGTACTGGACTGGTATTGGGATCGCAGTGCCATGAGGTTGAGTAGTACCGACTGGCGGAGGGACGGTGTTGATAGGTACGGCGCCGACAGAAGTAGGAATTGCCCCAACAGGGGTTGGGGTGGCATCAACAGGAATTGGAATTGCACCACTTGCATTGGGAATCGCACCAGCCAAAGTCTGATTAGCGCTCCTCTCCGCTGCTTGTCTCATCTCCTCTTGACTCCTGGCCATATTCTGAATCACCTCCATGAGTTGATTCATCTGCGTTTTCATGCCTAGCATCTCGCTCCTCATAGTAGCCTGGTCTTGTTCTATCTGATCCATGATTCTCTTCTGGCTATTCCTTGTGTTATACCGATGCCGTGAAGTCAGCTTGCTTTACTCTTTCTGAAAGGGGTAAGCGGTGTGTAAGATCGGGTTGTAGGAAATGCAGAAAGAAAAATGCGCAAACGTATGCAAAATGCTCGAGAGACTTTCGAGGCTTGTGATTATCATTGGTATCATAGAATCATGACTGAATAATAAAGAAATGCACAATTTGGACCAAAAAGCAATCTTTCATTAATTTTTTAGAAAAAAATTCATACAGACAAAAGCTGAATAAGCCGAAACCACAAGTCGTGCTACAAAAGATAACTGAATAACTAAAATTCTCTCTTTTGGAGACGTTCTTCAAGCTTCTTCGTCTCGAACATGAACCTCCTAACCATTTGGTCGCAGAGCTGGATAAAGTGGTGAACAGAAGGGGGGATATCATTTCCTTCCAAGTCTTGAATGGCGCTTTCCAACCTCCATGGGATATCACGGATCATGAGGTTGCAATGCTCCACCAAATTGTTGTACCTAGCACGACACATATCTAGAGTCGACTGGTAATAACAAATAGAATCCACATGGGTGTCCAACAACTCATTGAGCTGAGCCTCCTTCTCGAGCCACTGCGCACTATCTCTTTGCAAAGCCTCGAAACGATTCCTCCACAGAAGGGCTGTTTCTTGGGCAGTTTCCAATTCTTGACATTTGTTATTCCACAGGTCAGACGTGACATATGAGTCTTTCAATGCCTCCTCTTTGAGTCTTCGTTCATTTTCCGCTAGGGTCAAGGCATTTCTCAGTCGTTCTTCAAGATCCCCAATATCGGCCTCAAGATTCTCTCGTATTTCCTTCTTTTCGGCAGAGGCTATCTCAAAGAGGTGCCACGCCCTATCACAAGAAGCTTTGGTGTCCTTTAAGCGTTGTCGGAGAGTTGTTAATGATGCATCAGCCCCTTCGTAACCCTGTTGGTACCTGACTCTCAGATCCGTTTCTAATTTTAGCTTCTTGCTACTTTCAGCTGCTTGATCCTGTTCAAACTCCACCTTTCTTTTGTACTGACCACTCTCCACCTTTGCTTGGTGGACTTCATTCTGAAGGTCCTGGTTCTCCTTAGTCAATCTCTCCACTATTAGCTTCAGTTTTTCATATTCTTCCATGGACACATGAGTGGGAGGAGGTGCTTCTTGCATAGAGGGCTCTAAGGGAAATGGTAACGACCTCTCAGCTACTCTAGCTAGTAACCACCGGTTGTATGGCTCCTTTGCCACGCAATTCTTCGCTTTTAACTCCTTCCTCCCCTTTGTGTGAATCTTGCCCCAAGCCTTAGCAATCTTCCTGACAAACGTAGGGTCCTCTGATGTGGCTAGCAAAAAGAAACTCTGAACCTTCTCTGCTTCGGGCTCGCCCTCCATAGCATAGCCCAACTGACGTAATGCCATGACTGGGTTATAATTAATACAACCGGCCCTACCAATCAAAGGTACATTACTGAATTCTCCACAACTAAAAATGATTTCAACATCATAGTACTCAGGAGAGTACCAAGCAATATCACTAGCTTCTAGAGACATGATGCGTTGAGACCATTTTAATTTCTTCTTGTTTTCCACGAACGGCCCTTTCTTGGGCAAATGAGAAGCATACCACTTGTATAGTAGGTGAGAGCAGCATTGGATCATTCCCGCCTTCTTTTCACTCCTCCAATGAATAGAGTGATAAACATCGGCAAGGAGTGTAGGGATGGGATTCTTCTGCATGAAGAGAACGATGGCAGTGATGTCTATGAAATTGTCCACATTTGGAAAGAGGACAATCCCATAAATCATTAGAGCAACGCTTATTCCGAACTTTTCCCAATCTTCATCCACCTTGTATTGAGCAGCCTTTTCTAGCAGAAATTTCAATGGAAAACCCTGAACACCCCCTTTACTGGTTAGACCCTCTTTGACTTCCCCTTTGGTCATACGTAGAGTAAGAGCAATGGCAGGAGGTTTTGGTTCTTCTTCCAATCCTGTGTATATAGGTTGATCCTTAATCTTGATGTTCAAAATGTGAGAATATTCCTCAAGAGTAGGGGCCAACTGATAGTTTTGAAAAGTGAAACATCTGAGAGGTGCATCATAGAACTGAGCCATAGCGAACAAAGCCCAAGTATCGACCCTAGAATGGAGGAGATCAAGCAATTTCCCATACTTCCCCTGAAAGTTGATCTTGATAGCCTTTGGTACGTCAATCAGAATGTCTTGAATTAGTTCCAGCTTTGGTTCTCTAAACTTGATGGAATTTGTGCTTCGCTTTCTTTGGTCAGTCATTGTATTCACCAATACCTGAGATAATCACAGTCTCTTAAGTCCCTCGATATGCGAGAAATGATATGCAATGCAATGTTTTATGAATGCACATGATAAAGAACACAAAACGAGATCAAGATCACTGGTCCTGCAAAACAACACAAAATATTTCTCCCATCGGGTGGGTTATCTATTGGTTTGTAAGAGGGCATCCCAAAGGCTTTTAAACAAAGTCCCATGCACTAGCCCTCGAAAGTTTTCCATCATAACGACTACTCGTAAGACGGTAATCCCTTCAAAGGATGAACACAGAGTCATGTCTCAGCAACCTTTGGAATAAGGTTCTACAAAGGTCCTCAGAGTCGCGGACTCCCACGTCGGAAATAAAGACGTCATTACGACTACACGTAAGACATAATCATTCCAACGGGGTCTCATCTGAGCGGTGGAATTCGATCCAACTCAACGAGTCCTAAGTCTCGCAAATCAGAAAGAACCCACCTCCTATCTTAGTGTGTACTTGAAAGCTCGGGTAGAAAGCCTTATCTCACAAACCACCCAAATAAACCCAACAGTTAGTGAACATAACATAATAAAAAATAAAAGCAAATAAAACACAAACACGACAAATAAAATAGGTCTGGCTCGCTAAGGTGTCCCCAGCAGAGTCACCATCTGTCGCTACTCGAAAAATGCATCGCGCAACGACGGGGAGGCGAAAAAGATAGACAGAAGAGTCGCCACCGAACTTTATTTATCCCATGAGGGGAAAGGAAAATATCGAGAAAACCTTAAGAAAAGAATGGATAAGATGGTCTCGCAACCATGAACGGGTTCGGAAGCCGGTTATGCGAGGGGAAGGTATTAGCACCCCTCGCATCCATCGTACTCGATGGGAACCTTTTGTTTGTCGATGTGTGAATTTATTTGCTTAAACATTATGCTATAAGAAGTGTTCCACAGGGTAAAAGAAGGGTTAGAAACAGGAAAATTAGGAGGAAAGAGAGAACGGGGAAAAAGAGAAAGAACAGACTCGGTAGGACTTCGCAGTCCTATGCCTACGTATTCTCAATAGACATGAGAAAGTCAGAGTCGACGTAGTTCGGGGAACTACAAATATGGGGAAAGTGCTCGGCAAGGATTGTGGCCCTTGTGCCTACGTATCTTTACTTAAAAGAAGTAAAGAATCAGAGCAGCCGTAGTTCGGCCTACGGTGTGTTGATATTTTTTATGGATGATGCTATCGTGCGCATTCTAGCAGTTTAGGTGTTTTGCTGCTCGCTCGTTGGAAACTTAGGCGTTACCTGTTTGCGGTAGAACGGACGTATCATATCCTTTTGAAAGATTGATTAGTTTTCGCCACGCGGGGCAAGAAGTCACGTTTGATTGATTGGATTGTTTTTTAGGGGGGCGAGACAGGTCCTCGGATAGTAACCCCTACGGGTAGTACCCAATTCTTTATCTCAAAGTTTTTGTTATAAAAGGGTGTGGCGAACGAGGCGTCTTCATATTGAAAGACGAGCGTCGAAACCACCCTCACTACAGTGGGCATCCCTACGCTCGGAGAAGAAGAGGTCTACACCCCATCCTCTCTCTTTAATTCAATGCAAAGAGAACTTCGTTCTCTTATTAAAGATGTTTTTGGTTTTGAATGGTAAGTGCCTTGCGATAGAGAACCCTACGGTAAACGTCAGCACTCGGGATAGGAGAAGGCCTACGCCTAACCACTCCACGACCATTCAAGTTTTTGTTATGAAAAGATTTGAAAATGCACTTGGTACGGGACCGAGGTTTTAGGTGAAAAGGGTTACGGAATGAGGTTGTGAAAGCGAGATGGTGGATAAAGGCGTGTCTTCGTATCGAAATACGAGTGTCGAGACCACCCTCACTACAGTGGGTATCCCAACACTCGGAGAGGAAGAAAGTCTACACTTAATCCCCTCTTTTAATTCGATACAGAGAGAAATCAAATTATTATGGTTTGAAAAAGGACTCGGTACGAGACCGAGGTTTTTTAGGAAGGAAGGTTTGAAAAGTCACTCGGTGCGGGACCGAGGTCTTAGGAGGAAAAGGGGTAGAAAAGTCTTCGTATTGAAAGACGAGTGTCTAAACCACCCACACTACAGTGAGCATCTCGACACTCGGAGAGGAAGAAAGTCTACACTCAATCCCCTCGTTTAATTCAATACAAAGAATATGATTTAAAAGATAGTTTAAAAGGGACTTGATACAAAGCCGAGGTTTTTTAGGATAGGAGGGACTGAAAACGTCTTCGTATTGAAAGACGAGTGTCGAAACCACCCTCACTACAGTGGGCATCCCAACACTCGAAGAAGAAGGGGTCTACACCCAATCTTCTCTCTTTAATCCAATACCAAGAATTTGTTTGAAAATGTTTTCGGAGATACACTCGATACGGGACCGAAGTTTTAGGAGGAAAAAGCGTTGAAAGGGAAATGGTCTCAGATCCAACGTTTACAAGGAAATAAAAAATTTTAAAACAACAATATACTTTACAAAGTTCTAACCAATCAAAAAGAGAAATGACATTCTAAGTATATATAAGAAAACTCTTAAAATAAATAAGATAAGGTTCTTAAAACTTTAAAGAAAATATAAATAGAAAATTAGATATGTAAAGTAATCTAAAAATTATATTAGAAAACCTAAAGTAATATACATATAGTATTTACAAAATAAATATTAAAATATTTACAAATAGATATTAGAATATTTACAATATATTAGAAAAAAAAATTTATATATCTATAACTTAAATCTACTAAAATAAAGTTATAAAACTCTAAACATTTCATTTGAGATTCAATAAAAATAATAGAAACAGAAAAACAAAAGACATTAGATTTTGATGACCAAACAGAAAGATACAAACACGTATGCATTGGGGATATACGAACACAACCGTGGCACTTGCAAGCAACACACTCAGATTCCAAAACCATGAAATCAAAACGAAAACGGCGAGCAAGAAAACGTAATGAACAAAGGTCGAACTACCTCGAATTCGAAACTCCTTCTGCTTGGTTTCGACTTCTCACTCTTCTCCTTCACTTCCGTTTCTGTTCTTCTTTTGTCGGTGCGGCGGTGGATGGTTGGTTATCGGAACGATGGCAGCTTGATTTCTAATGGTCTACAATCTCGCTCACCACGTGTTCGATGAAAGTACTGCTGTGGTTTGGATGCTTGTTGCAAAGTTTACAGTGAGTTTATGAGGAAGATGGATGTTGAATTGGGTTTGAAGTTGAGGTGGTAGTATGAGCTGTTCGAAAACGGTGTTCAAAGGTGAGGGAAATGAAACGAAGGTTAAGGTTGCTGCAAGAATGGGTGGATGATGAGGATGAAATTGGTGAAGAGTTTGGGGTGGCTGCTGCAATGGTTAGGGTTTCTCTCCTTTTTCTCTACCAGCCTCCTTTCTGAATGAATGGTAACAAAAATATATATGATGGGAGATTAGGGTTTTTTTTTTATGTTTGAATCAAGATAGTGTATCATTTCTGCTAGCACTTTTTGATGCCCAGACCATGTCTTTCCATTTCAGTGAATCTGGCTCTGCTGTCCTATTTTCTTGTCTCTGAATTTCGTCTGTTTGTGCTGACTGTATCTTCTGTTATTTACTCATGATTTTCACTGTGGTAACACAACAATTTTACTGATACAAACTTGCTGATGTGGTATTTCTTCATTCTTAACTGAAAACAAACTCTTGGTCTGCTGAGAATGCTCTTCCTCTTTGTTATTATGGCTAGGGGCTGATTGGAGACGAAGTTGTTGTTGCAGATAGGCTGAAAAATTAGGATCTATTGACACAGCAGTCACTTCAGGCTTATCGTGTCCGTAATCCATCAACTGAATAGACAATCGGGGCGGTGTAGACGAACACTCAATACGATATATGTTCTCATCATGAAGAAGAACACGTGCATTTTCATGATAAACTATATCCACAAAGCTTCCAGGTTTTCTTGATTGCTCATATGCATATAGTTGAAGAAGTTTGCTATCCATCTCATCAGTAGCAATGGTAACAGCTTGAAGCTGTTTAACAAGTTTATATATCAGCTTGTCTAACGTGAACAAGACATACGACTGAGTTCCAATAATAGCACGACAGTCATCTTCAAATTTTGAATTATCAGAAGAGCCATCCAGCAAACTATATAATGCGTCCATAAATCTTGCATAAGGATCCGTAGAACTAGCATCTTTTGATTTTCGATTCATTTCAGCACTAGTTGAATTTTCTTTTGCAGATAAGATCCTTTCATAAAGAATTTGATGAAGCCTAAAAAGCGCAAAGAAATCATCATTTCCGTAAAACACCCTTGAATCCTTCACATCTTCAACGAATGAAACGGCTGATACATGCTTTGTGAGAGGTTTCACAGTCGAAAAGAATCTCTCTGATAATGGTATAGATGAGCCATCTCCACCATTTTGTGCATCACACATCCCCTCAGCTTCACCTTCACTCTCAGCTTTACCATCAACATCATCATGTTCCATATCTTCCTCTCCTCGTGATCACCCCGGAAACATTCATCACCAGGAGACTCACTTCCCGACACATCTTCGCCAGCTTCAGAAACATTTTCACTATCCTCATCGTCAGCGTCTGCATCATTATCACCTCCAGCCTCTGCATCATATTTCCTACTATCATCATTGTTCTTTGACTTTGCAATTGACTGCAGGTTTGAATCATAGGCAACAAAGTTATCCTCCTCAGAGTCAGCATTTGGGGATAATTCACCCTCTTCTTTTTCAATTTTGCAAGGCATGGAAGACTCTTCATAGCTTTTAACTTTAGTATTCTCAACTAACATGTCGTTGGACACTGGTACTGGAGATCGAGCGATAGCATCACATCCCTCTAACAAAGAAGTCGGAGACTTGGCTTTGGCTCCAGAGACATCAGCATCAGTACGTCGGGATGGAGTAAGTATTCGGCCTGGAGACATATCTATGTTGGTTCTGTTCACACTGCTTTCGCCTCTAATTGCAACAGATGCAGTGTTTCTCGCTCCTGGTTCATCAGAGGAAAACTGTTTGCCGAATCCAGGGGCTTTATTATCATTGCAGTCAACACTTTTCTGCCCTTTATCCATTAAAAGATCAACTCTACTAACGAGTTCGCAACCAACAAAGCCATTTTCTTTATCATTAGCCGCTAAACTAGTTTGGTGAACATTTTTCACTTCAGTTACTCTACCATCACCTTCGTTCTTATCAGGTTTTGGTATCCTTGAAATTGATTCTCTGTGAGGGCTTCCATCACCTCCTACATTTGGTGCAACAGAACTTTGGGCATCATGACCAACTTTCCTATCCTCCACGCTTTCGGTCCCATGTGATTGGGAAGTAACAACACCAAGCATCGGTTCCAAGAAGGAACTCCAGAACCTCATAATTTTGTTGAATAACTTTTTACTTGAGAATACCTCCTCACATGAATAACGAACAAGTTTATACAAGTCCTCATGAATTTCGGCATCAGAAAAGTCGAATTCCAAATGTGGAAGGAGAGAATGTTTAGCCCCAGCAGCAATAGACTGAACAATGTCATCTTCTTTCTGCTGCTTCTCTTTGATTTCTTTAATCTCTCCCAATAAGGCTTTAGTGCTCAAGCTTTTTGCATCCTGCTGCTTAAAGTAAAAGCTTCGGTGATCAAGTGATTTGTGATAATTTTTCGAATATATTTCATCCCAAACTTTATTAAAATCTGCGCGGCATCTTGCCCACTCCTCCTGTTTCTGCTTCAAGCGGGTTAATATCACTGGCAAAGCAAGAGATGCATTCTTTTTCAATACATCCATCACATCAAGCCCATGGTCGCCATATAATCGTTCAATGCACCTAAGATTTAGGGCTGTCAAGTGTTCCTCTATACGAATTGGGATGTCTCCTGGGAAAGCATGGTTTGGATAGGAGTTAGCATATCTTCCATTGCAGAGAGACAGGCCAATTTCAATAAGGAACCTGGCTTGCTTTCCTTAAATGTCTGGGTAAATGCCTAAAGAAGACGAGACGTCCAGTCGCTTGCTCCGCGTGAAAGAAATTTTGGAATAAAACAAAGGAGTTGAACTAGATGCTTTTCCCAGACAGCCTTACCAGACTGTGCAGCTCTGCCAAACTTCCCAAGAAGTGCATTTTCAAGAAATTCTAGAAATTTCTCCAACAAAAAAGGAGGAAGGCAGATCCATTCATTTAATTCAAAAAATAATTTTGCAATGACCAAGTTCAAGTCAAGCAACCTATCATAATCCTTTTGTGGAAGACCATGCCCTGGATCAAGAGGAAAAATAGGAAATAATTTCCTCAAGAATGTAGAAGAAACTGATACATCCCATATAGCCACATTGGCTCCACCTTGAGAACTTGTGCATTCCGATTTCTTATCAATCCCATAAACAAATGACCTTACTATAAGATCTATGCTATGAAGAATGGATGACATACAACCAAAAGACCTCCCTTCAAGATTCTCCTTAGCATTAAACAAAGTAGTAAATTCTTGAAAACTATTTATTAATATTGCCACGAGATCCTTTAGTTTCACTATGATATGAGCAAAACCAGTAGAGCTCATAGAGTTATCAGCTTCAAAAGCGTGCAATACCCTTTGTCCAATATCATCCTTATTTTGCAAATCAGTTTCTTCTATATTCCATGGCAAAAGTGAAAGGCAGCGAACCAACCCGGCAAAAGTATCCTTTAGTTTTTCTTTGTCCTGTAAATGGTATTGGTTGGTGTAGTACATTGGCACAGGTTGTGCGTTTGATCTTGGGCAGTATCAGTTTTCATGGCTAGGCACAGGGCAGCTGCTGCGTAATGTTGCCTGGACGTAAACATTATGACTTGTTGCAACGACCTTCATATTTCCCTTTTCACAATGACTTTGTTATTTTCTCAATTTTCCATCTTAAAGTAACATGTTCATTGTGGCTTTGATGTGTTGTTTGTGGATTTTGCAGGTATAGAATCAATGTGTCATTTGCTGTTGGAACTTCAAATTCACCTTGTCTTGTTGTTGTGGGTGTTTTGAATTCAGGATTCCTTTTAATCTATGTTGCAAAGTGAATCAAGTTCCTTGGTTTATCAACCTCCTCATTTGATTCTGGTTTACTGCAGGTGAGTTGGCTAATCATGATAGTTGTGGCAAAGGTTGTAGCTTGCAGGTTTGCGAATCGTGTCGGTACTTTTTCTCAGGTCTGGTTTTGGATTCTTGTGAGATGCGTGTTCTATTAATGGTTTTGTGATTGGTTGAGATTGTGCACTTAAGAACCGTTGGATGAAAACATTAACGGACTCGGTCTGACTTGTACTGGTTAACCCTGCAAAGAAGTATTGCCTCAAGAATGGTAAAGCCCAGAATGTCCTTAATGAGTATAGGCTAATAATATGTTTATTTGCATGGAGTCCATAATTATCGACCATCTGCCTCCAGCCTTCTTCGAAATCTTCCACCATTTCCAAGTTGTAGAGCCGATGAAACTCAGCTTTCCACTCATCATATTGTGATCCAAGAAGCAAAGAAAACCAGTCAGAGAATTTGGAGAGAATATGCCATATAGAAAAGGCGTGTTTAGTTTCCGGCATTTCAACAGCAATAGCTTCTTTCAGCCACATGTTATGATCAGTCAGTATTGTTTGTGGAGCCTTTCCTTTCATGAAGCCCAAGAAAGCCTTTAAAGCCCATGAAAAAGACGGCATATTTTCGTCCCTTAGAAGTGCACAACTAAAGCAACATATCATTCCATTATTGTCGACTCCAAGCCAAATTCCCAACAGCATGTCATAAGCCTCCACTCGGTAGGTTGTATCAAAAACCACAGCATCTCCAAATACTTCATATGATTGAATTGACGAGCCGTAGGACCATGCAATGTATTCAAGCCTGTTATTATTATCTATCTTGAAATCATACTTGAAGTTGTGATTTTCATCTTTTAATCTCTTACACATTGCGATCAGATCAATAGCATCATTATCTTTATCCACATTTCTGAACGACTGCAACAAGTTTCTCACATCTATCTCTGTAAAAGGAAGACAGCCAAGTTTGACACCCTTCTCTAGCTCCATCAATCTTAACATTTGTCTTACCGACATTCCAGCTTTGGCAAACATGCATATGCGGCTCTTATCATCAGGAGATATCGGACAATACGATGGAAGAAGACGCACCTCATTGGATTTCAACAACTCATGATTGTGGATGTTTCTAAAACCAGTAACACGCCATTCAGGGACATCAAAATCCGCCCTTTTCACAATACGCAAATACGCTTGGCAACCACAGCGAGATGATTTACGGTTCCTTTGCACCTTCCCCACATCTTCCGAATGTTTATTTTGGGGAAACCCACCACGATGACAAGTAAAATCCCTCCTTGTTACTCCTCGGCCAACCCCATCTTTTCCTCGGGTCCGGTGTCGTCTAATAGAAAAACCAAATTGCTTAGCAAAACTGCAATAAAACTCATAAGCAGCTTCTTGAGAGACAAATCTTTGTCCAATAAAAGGAACAAGGTTAACAGAAGTTTGTCTTGACAAAATCGTTTCCTCCGGTGTTTCCTCAACAGTGCCAATATCATCCTGAGACAAATCAGTGCCGTTTTCAGATGATTCTAACACAAGACTGGCTCCGTCCGACATTCTGTCGCCAATATTAACAGCAAAGTTCGGTTACAAATGTTCAAACCTTGTCACATATGGGAGATAGTATGATGCAGTTGAAGTGAGTCTAGATCTGCTGCGACGGAAATCACTTTTACAGCGGTGGTTATGGCGGTCGGAAAGAGTTGGAATCGTTTTCCAGGAAGTTGAGTAGCTCACTGCTGCGTGCGACTCCAGCTTGCTTGATGGATCTGCTACCATTTGTTCCATTTAACAGGTTTTGCAAAATGTTCATGTGAAATTGTTATGCAGCAGGTCTTATGGTTTCCATTTGGTGCAGATTAAACAGGCTTGTAACATGACAAGTTCCTTTATTGCATCTCACCAATCCCTCTTTCATCTTGTGCAGGTCCGGTTGCGACTCAACTCAGGCTCATCCAAACTGCTTATCAGTTTCGCAGCTCATTTCCTTTGGAGGAAGCTGGACCACTAAAGCTGGGAGTTTCAGCAGCCCGTTACGTTCTAAAAACCCTTCATGAGGCTGTTATGAAAATAAAACTCCAGCTATTTTCAGTGTTTATTTTTTTGCACTAATACATAGCTGGTTTGAATTATGGTTTATTTTTCGTGAATTTGTAGCAGCTGATGGATTTGTGAGTGTCTCACAGAGCTTGTGTGAATCTTGTCTATAATGCTTGGATAGGTGGGCCACATGAAGGTTATTTGAAGTCACGGTTTGTACATTGGCGGCGGCTTGTAGCTTGTAAAATTTCGATGATGGCATGCTGTTATCCTTCTTCATTCTTCACAACTTGGTGTACTGGTTTGGTGCTGTGTGATTTGCTTTTCTGCTGTTTTTGTGCAGGTATCAATGGAATGAGGCGGGACCATCCTTGCTTTTTAATGGCTCAGGACGCGTGAGGTTTTTGCTTTGGTGCGGATATGTCGGTCGCTGCACTATGTTGTTTCGCCGGTT
This sequence comes from Lathyrus sativus, assembly GCA_963859935.3. Classification (NCBI taxonomy): domain Eukaryota; kingdom Viridiplantae; phylum Streptophyta; class Magnoliopsida; order Fabales; family Fabaceae; genus Lathyrus; species Lathyrus sativus. Next base: position 5,498,402 of record OZ012735.1, read on the forward strand.
TTGGACACCTTCGAAAGAAGTATCCTTGCTCCAACATATTTGTTATCCCAGCCAAATGTGTTGTCAAACTCTGTAACTCCTAGGATTAGACCATTAACTTGAATGTGTTTTAGATACATTGGATTCTTAGTGGCCTTGTGGAGAAAACCATTGTAATGTAATTTTGTAAAACCTCAACCTTGATTTTTGAATTGAACCTCTAACAACCAAATTTTATAAATTATTAATTATTCATGAATGGGTTTCTTGCACTTGAGTTTAAAACCACCACATAATTGAACTCCAATAAACCAGTTTGATAATAATGGAAGCTTTATCAATCACATGAGTCATGTCTCACAATTAGGAGTCATGTTCACGAACCAAACCAAATCCATCTTGAATTTAATACGAAACCAAATGAGGCCATCTTGAAATGTTATCTCTTGGATCACAAATGAGACACAAATTCTTTTATCATTAACCAAATGTTCAATTAGCCATATATTTTGAAATAAAAGGATAGGGATTTGGTGTGAACTGTTGTCCCCATTTGAATTAATCATCTCCAGCTCTCCACCACGAAATAAAATTCATCTAATTGGGATTAGATCAAACCTGACTAACTTTCACCCTTATTGAACCCGCACAAACATACAGACGAAACTCCAATAAACCTCAATTCAACTTCAATCCCAAAACATCCCAATAACGTCTTTAAATTTTGGAATAGAGTAAATGGGTAAATATACAGAATGGAGGTTACACTAAAGTAGGACAAATTTGGGGTATGACAAGAGTCATCTGGAAGATTATCAAATCTTTGAGAGTAATATTCCCATTCTCTATGATAATACTTCTGCTATTTGTTTATCCAAGAATCCTATCTTGCTTTCTTGGGCTAAACATATTAAGATTAAACATCATTTCTTATGTGACTATGTTCAAAAGAGTATTTTCCATTTAAAATTTGTTGATACAGACCATCAATGGGTTGATATCTTTACAAAACCCCTTTTTAAGGATAGATTCGGTTTCATTCTGAAACATTTGTACATGGACTTCTGTCCAGAATAAAAAGATTGTAAAAAAATGTTAAGCTTCACGAACTCGTGATTAGGTTCTGAGATTTTATTGTTGTTTGATTATTTGATTCTAAGACATGAGCTTTCTGAAGTGATGAATATTTATGACTTAGAAAGGTTCTAATCAGAAGAAATCTTATTGATTTCTCTTCCTAATTCTGAACAGACAATGCAATTAATGGTTGTGATTTCATTTGATATCATGTAGTTTTTAGTGGTGACAATTGTCCCACTTTCTGAGCATGTGTGATGATGGCATGACACGTTGGGTTTTTCTTTCTTGGAACTAGGTTAAAATTTTACATCTCCCCTATGACTGTGCATCTACTATTATAATCATTTCTAAAATGTCTATATAAACCCACTACACTCACATTTCACACTATGCTCACATTATTCCCAGACTTTTACTCTTTCAAACCTTCAAACTCTCTCTATAACTATTCATCTCCTTCAACCTTCTTCAATGGCTGAGAATCAACAACAACAATCTCCTCTTCACTCTGTTTCTGATGAAAACCACCCAGTTACAATGGAAAACAACCAGATGGAAGGGAATCCTGAAATCACTCTCAACACTCTGGTCGAAGAACTGATGGTTCTTAGTGAAAACATATTAGATTTTAAGAATCTCAAGGATAATGGTTTTGACCTAACTGAACTCTGGAATTCCAAGGTTGGAATTCTTTCTTTGAGAGACTGACATGTTCAGTCTATCCAATTCTTGTTAAGAAATTCTCGATTCATGCATTTGCTAAAAAAGACACAACCATTTTCTACATCATGAACGGGAAGATTGTGATTACACAAAAGACTATCACAGATCTGATTTCTCATAATGGTTGCGGGAAAAAAGGTATTTAATATCAAGATTGATGCAAGAAAAAGGTATTTAATATCACTGATACTTTGAGGTTATGGTTTAAAATCATTTTGGGCTGCATTAGTCACAGGCCAAACACCAAATCTTCTGATTATATCAACTCCACTCAGAAGTTTAAGCTATTATTTTTGGAGAAAGGTATCAAGTTGGCGCTTCCAGTAATTCTGTTTACATTTCTCAGGGATTCAGTAAGAGAATCTAGAATTGGAAGTTCTTCCAAAAAGGGGAAGTTTATTTCCAATAGAAGATTAATCTCAGACATTCTAGTGGAGAATGGTCTTATTGAAGACCTTCTGGTAGATGGATTAACTACTTTTTTAGTTAAGGATGCTGGAAAAATATTCTGGGGGAAGAATCTTAAGAGCATGGGTCTCATTCCAAAATTGTTAAGCCAAAACACTTTCCTACCAAGGAAAATATTTGTGGAACAAGGATTCCTGTTGCTGATTTCCCAATTTTCTCTAAGGTTGATCCTCCAGAAGTTCTGACATCTTACATTTCTATCTGTGTTGAAGAAGAAATTGACCTTCTGGTTGATCCACCCAACCTTCCAGTCTCTCCTCCAAGTTCTTATGGGAAGAAAGATGAAGAGAAAGAAAAGCAGTAAGAAACTTGAAGAAAGATGAAGAAGGAACTTATGAACCTCAGAAGAAGAAGAAGAAGAAGAAGAATAAAAAGATGAAAATTTTTATGGAAGAAGATGAGGTGCCTCTCAGTGAGTGCCAGAAAGCTATGATTCTGATGGATACTTCTAGCAGTGCCCAACAGTCATCCAAGGCCTCCGACGCACTCGCTCCTGGTAAGTCTTTTATGGTTATAACTTCTTTTGTTTCTAATACTAATGTTTATGAAAGTGTCTTACCAATGCCATAATCTCCACCTTCATCTCATAACATCACCTCCTCAATTCCAAAACCAACAACTTTAGAACTAGTTACAGAAACTCATACAATTTTTTAGGATCAGTTAACTCAACGAAAACACCATGAACAACAAATAAAATTAGGTTATATAAACACTGCAGAATGTCATCCATCCACTCTATCATCACCCATTTTATCACCCTTCATTAATTCTTCCCAACCACAAAATCCAAATGAAACATCTTCTAGAAACTCTCCTCCGAGAGATTCTGATGACAATTTGTCTAAAGGCATGTTCAACCATGAACCTGACGATAACATGTTTGATTCTAAAAGGTATGGAGACCTTCCCTCTCTTGTTATTCCCAGTGTTTATGGACCTGATCCTCACCCTACAATCATTGATAATTCCTTTAGGAATCCTAGCCAACCAAAACCTAAACAACCTAATGTAGCTAAGATTCTAAAGAAATTTGAATCAGATTCCCAAAGGTGCCTTCACGATGCTATGTGAACAAGTATTCTCTCCATTAATCTAGAAGAAAATGATGTGGCATGGAAAGCATATCGGGGATGAGTGAACTCCAAAATCTCTAATCTAAAGAACTTTGGGTACAAAGTTTATGAAAGGAACTTTTGTTTAAAGTTTGAACCTGTAATGGAAGCCTTGAAGTTGCAACGTGCTCCATTGTGTCTTCCTTCTCTTGAGGTTGTGGAAATTTCTAAGGAGAATGGGGAAGCTTCTGGACATTCAGATGTTGTCATGGAGGATGCTTCTGCTCAAATGGACTGAGGCAAGCAAATTGTTTATGAAGAACCAGAACAAAAATTATTGCTTATGAGAATCAAAATATTGTTGGAACTTCTTCTGGGATGGTTTCTAAGTGATTCTGAAGACTCTTTCTTAAATGAAGAAAGAAAGTGCTCTAGTTACACAACGCTTGGATAAGTAGGACATTATGTTTGAAATGATTCTCTCTAGACTTCTGCCTCATCCTCCGCCACAGAACCATAACCCTTAGTTATCAAAATAGTTTATGCACTTTTGTGTTTTTATTTTATCTAAGTATTTTTTGTTCTGTTTTGAATATTTGTTCTATACTGTTGTGCCTTTTGGCAAAATTAATGAAATTTTGTTGTTTCCTTATTTTATTTTGCCTATGTCTTTGTGATCAATGACAAAGAGGGAGAAACGTAATTGATTTTGATATACCAATTTTCGTGAATCAGAACCCAAACATTTTTTAAATGTTTCTGCTAACAACCACTTCGGAGAATATTTTGTTAGTTATTTTTCAGGGAAAGTCAAGAAAAATCATAAGCTCTTGAAGTTATTCAGAACAATTTAATTTACCAATTTCTGCAGAAATAGTTTACACTCTGATTATGCTGTTTTAACTTCTCCATTTGAGAAAGACTTCCAACCATGCATCAAGTTATGAGGAATTGTGAGTTCCATGTTAACCAGATCTAACTCAACCAGGTTTTAACCAGGCTCTAAAGCTCTTTCAAAAAGAATTCAAACGAGGCTTCTGAAGTGAAGTTCATCAGAGTGTTGACATTGATAACCAATGTTCTAGATGATTTAAAGCAACTTCTGAAGGCAACCTAGATTTTGATAGAAGATCATTATGGTTCTGTAAAAAGGTTAATCAAGAAAGTGCTCTTTTATTTTGATTTTATCTTTTCTGTATTTTACATCTCAGGGGGAGCTTTATGCTTCTTTCTAATTTATCTTTATGTGATTACCCTATACAAATTGTTCATCAAAATGCATGGTTTTTTCATCATAAAAAAGGTGGAGGTTGTTATAACAATATTTGGTTATGCATCTATGCATTTGAGTTTTAATGATAACAACGTAGTATTTGTGTGAAGACAATATTGGTACCCTAACAGATTATTATTGTGTATCTTTAACAAGAAGTTTTGATTATGAGCTTAAGATGTGCAAAATCATCAGTTTCCTGAACTTTTGTTCTAAAAAATTGCTTCCGCGCTAATTCACTCCTGAAAAGTTCTAGAAAGACATTATGTTGTTGCTGCAATTTTCTCTCCGCTTCTGCTTCTGGGTGTGACACTGATCATCAAGATTTTGAAGAACAAGCTTTTGAAGTTTTCTTATATAGCTGAAGATTGTGAAGATCTCAAGCCAGACTCGGACACTATCAAGGTTTTGACTGAAGATTCTGATTTCAGCTATGTGTTTCTTCTTTTCATGCTTCATCAACTCTTTATAAGAAACCAATAAATTTGAAGATAAGATCAAAATGGATATGTGATCAAATAATACATGGTACAAATCAAAAACATTCCTCCACTACCTGAAAACGTGGGTGAAGGACAATATTATTCATCACACCTGTCACTAATCTATTAGTGGACAGTTGCTTTTTGGTATCCCAGATTTTTCCCCCAACGGTCCCTTTCTTATGCTATATAAGTAGGAATTGGAGACTTGAAGAAAGTCGCAACATTTACAAGACTGTTTTCTACGTGAAAAGCTCTCAACTTTATGCATACTTTTTCTTTGAGTTTTTGTATTTCATTTGTGTAAAATATGCTTGTGTAGAAGCAACATGTAACACAAAAACTTTATTCAAACTTGTTTGTTTGTGATTCCTTAAGGAGGTTAAGTTATAGTCGGATTCTTGAGAAGACAAAGAAAGTTGTCCTTTATGATTTATGTAATATGTTTGGTTATAGTGGATTAAATCCTTGTGTATAAGGCGAAATCACTTTGGCAGATGGACTGGAGTAGCTTTGATTTCAAGCGAACCAGGATAAAAATCCTTATGCGTTTGCGTATCTCTTTTATCTTTTGATTGTGTTGAGATTTTGAGTTGGTAAAAATCTTTTGTTTTTAAAACCCAATTCAAACCCCCATTTCTTATGTTTTTCACACCTTCATCGTGTCCAAAATTTAGGTGGAAGGGTTAAGATGTATGAAGGTTGCCCCCTTCCAGATTCACTCAGGTTCCTAGGCTTACCTAAAGGTCTTCCAATTTTAGGTGGAGCATAGGCCGTGGAAACCCTTCTACTCATCGTTCTTCAATTTGTTTACAATAATACATACTTATCAGTATAATATTTGAGATCATGGGCTAATTGAGTTGTTCCCCCACGTTCCTTTATTCGGATGTTTCCCTGAAAACTATGACAACTTTCCATGATGCGTTATGTTGGTGAGGCCTTGCACTTGGAATCACACTTTGCCTTTTACTTTAGCCTTTCTAAATCTTCTCAATCTTGTAAGGGTATATTTATGAAATACTGGGTTTGGCCTCATTTCTCTTCAGAGCCTCATTCGTATGGTGTCAAACTAGATTCTCTCATTAATGAATAAACCATGATGAAAACGGGCCTAAAGTCTCTCTATTAGGGACTTGGTTATAAAGAAAGCTTTATCCCTATTGAAGTGTCGTCTTCCTTTCAAAGGAAAAAATATATTGATATCAGTGTTATAGTGTGTTTGACTGGTCGTCATGATAGGAAAGAGATCTTTGGTGAGGAGGGACTCCTTGTTTTTTTACCTGGGTGTTTGTTCTTACAGATAAATTAGACTTTTTGCAAAAGGTCTACACTATTTCCACTGCTCAGGGTGTCAAACCTGGTTCCTCGAATCATGTTGTTATTCCTCTTCCTAGAACTCTCATCGTGTCTACTGCTTTTGAGGATACTTCGGCTTCCCTTAGAGTTAACCATCCTCTTTCTGTCAATTTTACTCTAATCGTGGGGGATTAGGCTCGTTCTTATACTACCCCAAATAAGAGAGATTAGGATCAATATTGAAGTTTCTTTTTCGAGTAAGATTCTCCTAAATAGGCTCATCTATCTATTTGGATCCCCTATACTCTTTAGGAAGTTGTTGTTGTTATGTCTGAGGAGGATCCGGTCTATCTTCAAAATCTTTCTGAGATAGATAAAATGAAGTTTTTCCGAGGCTAAATTCTACACCTACCCAACAGGCTCTTTATTTTTTTTTTATGTTTCTGGTCGGGTCGATGTTCTGGTTGCGGGTAACTCTTCCAAGGAGAGGGATACCTATAAGGGTAAGTGTAAATATATGGGGTAGAAATGCTCCAAGTATAAGGAGGAGACGCCTACTCTCTAGGACATTTTTTTATGTGAAAAGACTTTTTTAGGAGGATTCGAAGATCCACAACTCTCCTTCTAATTTAGCTTCCCGAATCGTTGAGCTTAAGTCTTCCTTAGAGGTAGAGACGAAATATCATAAGGAAATAACTACTTTTGCTACAGAGGAGAACTATCTTGCTGATGAGACTATAAATGCCCTTAAATTAAAAAGGAGTCTTGAGTTAAAGATCAGAAGGCTCATGATGACTAGGTGGCCGAGCTAAAGAAGATAGTCAATAAGTCCCTTCAGCAAACTCTGACTAATGTCTATGGGGCTTTCGATCAGGCGGTTGACTAGGCGAAAGAGCTTTTCCCTGACATCTTCATTCACCGTATGGAATGAGACCCGTTCAAGGTTGTTCAGGGTAGGGCTTTGGTGGATAACCGGGGTACATCGTCTTAGACCAAGGAGGCTTGATTTTATTTTTTATTCATCTTTATATATTGTTAGAAGATTGTTATATCTTTACAAAGACAATAATATTTATATTTGTACCTTCAACTGGGTGACTTTATTTAGATTCATGTGCATGATATGCTTTATTTCTTCTTTGTTATCCTCAAGTCCACCATATGAGTCGCTGGATTTTGGGATTTGAATCGATCAGTGAGTTTTATTCTTGTTACCTCAGAACTTGCTTATCTTCTCTAGACCTTTGAATTTATTTGTCACATATGCGCTACTGGCATCGAGTGTATCTAGCAAACTCCGTGTTTAAACGAGCAACATAAAAAAAATTTGAAGCTATATCATTATTGTCTCTGATCAGGAAGAGTTCATGTCATCCTCCAACGACTCTCAAAGTCATCCCTGGCCAAAGATACGGTTCCCGTCCCTGCCCCCAAGTTTGTCCTGGTTTGGGAGAATGTCTTTGGGCTCCACCACCTACATTCTAGAAGCAGCTAGTCCTTTATAGGGGGATCGCCAGCTACGCTTGAAGCGTGTCTACCATGTGATAAATCTCCCTCTGAATAGTGGCTTACACCATCCTACGGAGGATTGTAAGGACTTTTGAGCTTGTAATGTTTCTTATAGTTAGCAAATTAATTATTGAAATTGCACAAAACCTTACAGAATACCTAGCTTGTCGAGATAACTGTAAATAAATTGTATTATGCTTATCTCTAATTCTCACTTCGACTGACTGCATAATTAAGGATTGTTACTATAGGAGTGTCTATATTCGACTTCACTTTACAAGAATATGTGTCTTGGTTGTTGTGGGCATGGTCATCCTCTTTAAATGCCATGCAACTGTACCTGTATCTTTAGGTGTCCCTTTCGTGTACCTTTTTTCGAGGGGTGTTATTGAATGAACAATGTCTTTGTAGTTATCTTGCATGCCCATTACCCTAGAGGTCGGGTCAGCTCTGAGAGGGTGCTCTTGACTGGCTCTTATGAGCAGTCGACTGATTTTTTTATCCCTTTCCTTTATTCACCTTAGGGTTCACACCGGTCTCTAGGAATCCCTAAAAATCCAGTCAATAGTGTGTTCGAAAAGGAGGTCAAAGACTAACTTCATGGACCGGGTTGGACTAGCTCTTATATGGATTTCTTTAAAATCGCCTTTGAAGAAGAGTAATTACGTTTCTTGAAGGTGGTTTCTTCAATATGTCTATTTTCTATTAGTATAAGTTGAGCTTGATTTTTATTTCTTGCTAAGATATCTTTCAATGAATTGGCAAATCTGCGGTGTTTAACTTGGCAAGATTGGCCTAATGAGGACGCCTTTGAAGGCGCCCCACACAAATTTGCCAAAATATTGAGGAAACATTTCTCCCACATGCTTCTTTTCTGTTGACGATGTTAGATCTATTCTTCTGTGAGGGAAATTTGTCGTATCATCAGAGGAAAATTGATCTCTGTTTTTATATGGATTCAGATATGATTGATGGAAATTTAATTACTCGATCGTTGAGTTAAAAATTGTCATGGGATTTTTCCGTCTACGAGTGATCTCACAAGCGTTCCGCTAGCAACGACGGCCACGCTAACTAAAGGCAACTCCACACTCGTGGTTCCACTTATCTTCTCACGGCCTATACATCCTAAGGTTACTCACTCCTCGTTTCTGATGGTGAATCGTCGTCGGATTTCTCAGAGTTATGGATCTCACTGATGGTGATCAAATGCAGTGGAATAGAAACAAAGCTCTTCATTTTGATCTATAAAGTGATTGTCCCCCTCTCAGTTCCAATAGAGACCTAACTTTGGATCTAGTATGATATATTTGTGGAATTTTAGGGGAATTATGAGTCAATACTCATAGGCAACGTCACTGTTCTATTGTGGAACCAACATTAGAGTGTGTCACAGTAAAGGATCCGAAATCAGTGGTGATGCAGTGGCACGGGTTGGATCTACAAGATTAACACTTTAATGCCCAAATCAATTTAGATTACAAGATAAATATAGCAATATTGAAGATTGGAAAATTGTACCTTGAATATCATGTATGTTGACTTTTACACGGTTGTTTTGATTGGACTTGCACTATATTGCATCTTTGCGTTAGGCCTTTAGCTCACCCAAAACATTATCCAACTTTTTTTTACAAAAACTAAAAGTAAATAAAATGTTTAATTCACTTTTTTTAATTTTTCATTTTTATTATTTATTTTTTATTAACGACGTTACTACTAAAGGGTGTCGTGTGAGAGTCACATCGTCAAATAACTTTTTTTGATTAATTTAATGGTATAATTTTTAGAAATTCGTCGACTATGGAACCACTATGAAGTTGTGTTGATAAATAATTAATTCATTAATATTAAAAAAGAAGTTTTATGAAGATTTAAAAAAAGTAATTGTGAGTTAGAATTCTTAATAATGATATGATAATATGAAATAATTTTTCACAAAATAAATAATATAAATTACTAATGTAGACGAAAAAACAATTTGTTGAGTGCATGCTCCTTTTTATTAGCTTGCAAATATGTCATATACTTCAAATTATTTTATCATTATTCAAATATTAAATAGTACATTGTCATGTTTTATGAAATTACAACTAGTAAATGGAAAAAACAATTCACATGAGATCTATCAAATCACATACATTGCATCTAAGTTTGTTAAGACTCATGTGAATTTTAACTAATAAAAACAGTTAGAAAGTATGTGTTAAAAAATGTGTCGATAATTTTTCTCGTATTTTTTTCATGTATAATAGTTTCTATATATGTGTGCAGTATATTTGAATGATTTACATAAATTATTATGCACAAATATTTACTCATGTTCAGTTGCTTCTACTTTATATTTAGATATTTTTAAAATTTAAGTTTAAAAAATTATCATAAAACTTAATCTTTTTTTTATTTATAAATTTCTCCTATTCATTTGTTTTATTTCATTTAATAAATCTATTGCGCCTTATTTTTGTTTGAAAATGTAACTTTTGTTATTTGGAGAAAACAAAATAACATAGCACAATTCATCCTATATGCTTTTTTGCATTACTTATTTTATTATTATTATTATTATTATTATTATTATTATTATTATTATTATTATTATTATTATTATTATTATTATTATTATTATTATTATATATTTCACTTTCGTATTTTCTATTGTCAAACTCTATAAAATAAGTTTTATAAAAAATATTAACATGTTTTTTAACAAATATTTTTAACACGATTGCTTAAAAATCACGCGAGTCAACCAAATCCCGTGGATTTCATATAAGTTTGCTAGGCTATATATGAATTCTAACATATTTTTTAACAAATATTTTTAACATGATTGGTTAAAAATCACGCGAGTCAACCAAATCCCGCGGATTTCATATAAGTTTGTTAGGCTATATATGAATTCTAACTCTCTCTCTATATATATATATAAAAGACTGACCCAATACATCGTGATGTCCGAGACGAAATTTAAAATTAAATATTTTTAATTTAATAAATAATATTTATAATTCAAAATTTAATTATCAATACGTGTGATTTTAAAATAAAAAATCAAATAATAGATGTTATTATAGATTCTATTATTATTTAATTGATATATAACGTAATTTAAAAGATTTTTATAAATAAAAATTATTAAATATAATCATATATAAATATAAAATAAAAAGTAAGGCCTTAGACGGTAGCCTCGGTGGTCTACCACATATATATATATATATATATATATATATATATATATATATATATATATATATATATATATATATATATATATATATATATATATATATATATATATATATATATATATATATATATATATATATATATATATATATATATATATATATATATATATATATATATATATATATATATATATATATATATATATATATATATATATATATATATATTAACGAGTCTAGTTATTTTAATTCCAAAACCCTTATTAACATAGAATTTTAGAATTATCCTTTTTGTTTCCATATTATGTCATGTCACTATTATTTTTTTTTAGGGTTAAATATATGTTATCCCTACCATTATAATGAGTTTTGATTTTCCCCTAAAATAATTATTTTTTTTCTTCATTTGCTTCATTCTTTTTCTTATTCACCCTAGGGCTTCGTCCAGCCCTTCGTATTTTCGTTCTTCTTTTTACATTCTTTTGAATTCCTTCTTCTTCTTTTCTCCTTCAGTTGGATTTCCATCTTTTGGATGCAATCGTGAATGAAGATGTGGGTCCCAACGTGGTTTTCTGATGGTTTTCTCCTATTTCCATCTTTTGGATGCAATCGTGAATGAAGATGTGGGTCCCCAACGTGTTTTCTCATTCAATTGGATTTCCATATTTTGGATGCAACAGAGAAGGAAGATGTGGGTCCCAATGTGGTTAAAAACAGCAATAGGAAATTCTAGAGATGTCGCAACGCAGGGTGAAAGATTTTTGTTTTTGTAAATGTTGTTTAAAATTAAAAAGTGATGTTTAAGATGTTCATAGCTATGTAAATATTGTTTGTATTGGTAGAATGGACATAAATATGTCCTGTTTGTGCCGGATTATAAAATTAGAGTCTCTAAAGAGAATTCTAATATTCAAAGAAGGAGTTAAAACTTTTAGATGGAAAATGTGAAATTAGAAATCGAATTTAGAAAAAGATAAGATGAAGATTGAAGTTCAAACATATTGTGCACTACTTGTTTGATTTTTCTTTAGAGATTTCTTTGTATCCTTCTTTACATTGAGATTCATTGCCTTCTTATGTCATAATACCTCCTTCTTCTGACAAATACATTGGTTGCAAGGCCCTATGCTTTTTGAAATCATATCTGTTTAATTCTCCCACTTGACCTCTTTTTCATTGGTTTGCCTTCTTGTTTGGCTTCTGTTGCGGTGGAAATATGATATCAAACTATTAATTAGTTTGAATCCGCTCTTTGATTTATCCGAAGGAAAAGGTCAAAAGAGGGAAAACCTATTTTTGCATCGTAAACACAATGCGGGGAGAGACCTAGGTAAGGGGTTGGTTAAGCTTAGGGAAGGTACTAGCACCCTAAACTTCTGTAGTACTCTATAGGAACCTTTTGTTTATTGTATGCTTTTTTATTTTATTATCTATTTGAAATATATACTGAGCTAAGGGATAAAGTGACCTAAAAGACCTAAGGGTTAGTCCTAAGTTTACTTGGCAAGATTCGCATCTTGTGCCTACCTATCCTGGATAGGGAATGGAATTAGAGTAATCGTAGTTCCCCTTGAAAGGGAGGTTAGAAACTTCTTGACTATGGTCAAGGTTTCAAGGGGAGTAAACGTTTTTTAAGGAAAGCGCTTACGTGGAGTTTCCAAACTCCTATTTCTACGTTGAAATGTTGAATGGAAATAAGGGTTAAATTAGGGATTCCACGGCGGGAAACCCTAAAATAGAGTACGGCGATTCTTTGACCTAAAAGCTAGGGTAAAGGGTGTTTTCGTCCACGGCGGGACGCCTAGGCTAAATAGGGTTTGAAATGGTCAAAGGTTAAGACTATTGAATCGGCAGTCAAACGGCTAGACCTAATTCCTTCGGAGGGGAAATTAACGGTAAAACATGCAAACGACCAATATTATTATGCGGCCGGATTAAAGTACGGGAAATAAAGAAAACTGTAAAAGAAAGCATCGCGCGTAAATTACAAGTCCCAAAAATGCGAAATAAAATAAATCGCGACCATGGCCTCGCGTAAACTACATCCATGGAACAAAATAAAATAAATGAAATAATAATGATAAGCGGAAAGAAACAAACTAATGGTGAGTTAGATGGAAATTGAACGGCTAGATCAAGAACTTTATTTTTTGAATTTTTATTTAAGGAAAAAATTAGTTTTGTTTTTAAAAGGAGAATGCATTTTAATTTTGAAAAAGATTTGTTTTGATCTAATTAAAGAAAATGTTTTTTGAAAAAAAAATTGTCTTTGAACTTATTATAAAAAAGTTTTAACTTTAATTAAGAAAAAAGATTTTAACTTTAATTAAGAAAATGTTTTAACTTGATTAAAGAAAAATTTTAGATTAATCATAAAATTACATTATCTATTTCTAAGATAAAACTTAAGCTAATAACAATTATAATAACCAATTAAAATAAACAAATAGCCGACAGCCAGAAAATAAATAAAACAAAAATAATAAAAAATAGCAGAAAAAAACAACAAAAGGGGGGTGGATTCACGCGGAATTGCTCCATAAGGGTTTTTCCTCCTTCTTTCCTTTCCCTATGCGTTGCCGCGCGGTAGCCATTGTTGTAACATAAAAGCTTCGAAAAGCTTCTTCTTTTCATGATGCATGCACCTGAAATACAAAAAAAACCGTCACAGAAACAAAGCCTTCAACCGAGTTCTTATGCTTTTTGCTTCCGAATCCGCCGCTTTTTGTTTCTGGGTTCGTCGGTGATGATGATCCTGAGCCGGCGGTCGTAGGCTTTAATGGTGACGCGGCAGTAGCGGGTTTCTGCGGCTGCTCGTCGCCATCAGTTGCTGGTCTGATTTCTTCATTTGATACCTGATGAGCAAACATGCAAACATTATCGAGAAAATTGCTTACCCTTTCCAGTTCAGAAACGGCGTTGAGACCTCTGTGCATGTGACGCGAGCGATGACGAGGCAACTTGGATCTCCGACCAACTCGTGACAGTCTGACGGTGATGAAGTTCCAAACCTTCTATCCTCTTCTTCTTCCACGACGAGGGCGGTGATGATGAAGCTAAGATTTGCTTCTGAACCGTTTGATGCTTTTCTGGTGATGGTGTTCTCTTTTCTTAAATTTCTTCCGATAGTATTGATTATGATGAGAACCCTTTTAGGGATCTCTGAATCCAGGTTTTCGTTCACGGCCGCCCCCCTTCTCGAACTGAAAATCTGATGACTTATATCCTCCCTTACGTTTGGGTGCGTGGGCTTTTGTGATTCTTATGTTGCTTTTGCAGTATTTTCGGGCGACATTGTTGGGGTTTTGACCGAGCTTGTTTGGCTGGATTTGTTACGCTGATTGTTCACTTTGTTGACCTGGTTTAAACGGATTTTCTGAACTGGTTCGATCTAGTTTGTTTGTTTGATGAACTGGTTAACTGGTTTTCTTTTTCATATTGTTTTGGATTTTGGATATTGGATATCTGTATATTTACCTGATGGAAACAGATTTAGCTTGTCTTGGATATCTGTTAATGATCCATTTTCGGCAAAAATCACTTTTCGGCATAAACTTCTTTTTCTCTCTCGTCGCCTCGGAATCATAGGAACAGAAACTTGCCTGATTTTGGCTTTTTGGTCGGTAACAGAGTCGGGAGTCGGAGACGGAGAAATCTGATACCCTCCCGACACACCTGATGATGACACTGTTCTAGGGGCGTCGGAAAATACTAACCGATTATTTTTACTTGTTTGTTTTGATCATGTTTGCAGTTTTGACATGGATAATCGGAAGTTTGGATAAGTCGAAGAACTCGAATTAGGAAATTAGGAAAAATCTAGGGAAAATGTAACTATTTTATTTTATATTTTTGTAACTTATTTATTATTATTATTATTTATTATTATTATTTTAGTAATGATAAATGTAAATATTATTTATTTAATATAATAAAATTATTTCTCCTTATATATTATAGTGAAATAATAATACAAATAGAAATAAGATTCCTATTAAAGAAATCAAAGTTCAAATCAACAGGTGAAAATTAAACATCAATAAAACTAAGAATGAAATACAATTTCGTTTAAATGAAAACAAATTAAGAAAAATGGGATTAATTAAGAAAGATGAAATAAAATGAAATTAACTCTAAAAGATAAAATATTTTTGACTTAAAGAAGAAACTAGATTGACTAAATGTAATGAAAAGAAATTATTTTTGTTATCTTGATTTAAAAAATGAAATGAAATGAAAAGCCTACTAACATGCTACATTTTCCTTAATTCTGATTCATCCAAATCATTCGACTAATCCGGTCTTCGACATAGTTTTCGATTAAACCTCGTCAATCAGATCAAACGGCCCAAATTTCCTGCCCACAGCTCCACATTCGTAAACTGGCGACCGGCCGTCACCAAATGACCATTTTACCCTTCATGGATTAAAAGTGCGCCACGCGATATTTTCCTGCAAAAATCAACCAATTGCACAACCTATTAGTGGTTAGTTTAAACGCAATGCGAAATGAAATGAGATGCAAGATGATTCGAATAAATCTTAGGGCAAATTTTGGGGTATTACAGTTGCCCCTATTTAAATAACTTCACTAGATGATTTGAGCAACGAAGGCTCGAGAAATCATGGTTAAAGGGATTTAAATATAGTTAACCGAAAAGTTTGCCCTTAGATGCAGTGATATGCAATGCTATGGACAGAACAGGACAAGAGATCCTGCGGACAATGCCATGAATATGGTGCGTATGATGGAATGGTAGATGCAAATGTGCAGACGACACAGGGGAAAAACGCGACGAACGAACCACACTGGGGTATATGACACACTGGAGAAACAGCGTGACACGGGGATTTCTAAAAGGATAGCCAACTGGTGCTAACACGACCAATTGTCACTTTTAGAAAATGAAAGGTAAGAACGAGATCCATAACGGAGATGGCAACGGTGAGACGGCCTCCACTAGAGAATATCTAAGAGTAATTATCAACAGGTTTAGGTGTGACCGGCTGATACTCTAGAGTAAAAAAGTAAAACTAGGATCTGCACGACTGTAGGATCGATTAACAAGATGTTGGAGCATTGAGCAAAGAATAACATCCGAACTTCTGGAACCTCTCCCTCGCGACAGGATTGAACGGAATTTTCAGGAATCCATAAAAATATACAGGGTAAAAAACCGGCTGTATGCCAAAATAAATGGACTTTAATGGGTAATGCCAAATTGGATAAGCTCTCAAATAAAGAGACTGTTGCTTATCTGTGGGTAATAGATGAATAATTGATTGATAAGCTCCACTGGAGGGACTGTCGCTCATCGGGTAAAATGAACTTCCTCATACTTCAAGATTTTGTGCTCTCCTGAATATGATTCTGCTCCTTCTTTTACTAAAGGATAAAATGAACTTCTTCATACTTCAAGATTTTGTGCTCTCTTGAATATGACTCAACTCCTTCTTTTACTAAAGGATAAAATGAACTTTCTCATACTTCAAGATTTTGTGCTCTCCTAAATATGATTCAGCTCCTTCTTTTCCTAAAGGATAAAATGAACTTCTTCATACTTCAAGATTTTGTGCTCTCCTGAATATGACTCAGCTCCTTCTTTTACTAAAGGATAAAATGAACTTTCTCAAACTTCAAGATTTTGTGCTCTCCTGAATATGATGCAGTTCCTTCTTTTACTAAAGGATAAAATGAACTTCTTCATACTTCAAGATTTTGTGCTCTCCTGAATATGATTCAGCTCCTTCTTTTACTAAAGGATAAAATGAACTTCTTCATACTTCAAGATTTTTTGCTCTCCTGAATATGATTCACCTCAAACCTCCCCACTCTTCGAGATGAAAAGAAAATGTAAACCAACTGCTCGATGGAGATGGCCATTAGCTGCAAGTCATAACGAAGATAGGATAAGCTCCTCGGGCGAGAAATACCGCTTATTTGCAAGATTAGCAATAATAAGCTTCTCGGGTGAGAACTTCTTGTAGAGGTGATAACATGTAATGTAAATTGTAAAGAAAGTTGTTGTGATGAGCTTCTTGTACGAGAAGATCGATTGTAGAGTGTAATATAAAGTGTAAGGTAGGTGATAAGCTCCTCGGCTGGGAACCGTTGCTTGTCTGCAAAGGATTGTAAATGCTTTCCTTGGAAGATAGTGCAAAATAAATGCACGTCCAGGTAGGTTCGGTGACCGACGGGACTGAAGTTCAATCTAGAATTGGGCTAGAAAGAGCGGACAAACAAAACTCCATTGAGGAAACGGACTCGAATGGGGACTACCTTATCCTAATGCAGAAAGGTAACAGAAATAACCATCGTCCACGAGGGTTGAACTCTGTGGGGAAACTTGGAAACAAGTAGATATTTTATGCTTAGGCTGACGATCTACTTGGAGAGAATGGACAAACCCAGTTACTCGGTGGTAACAACAAAGGATGACGACAAATAGCCAAACAATGTAGATGCCAATGTGTTTGCCAAAGTGTACACTAATGTGTATGAAAATGTCATGCAATGAGTATGCAATGCTTAGGATCATGCATATGTTGACAAAACAGATGAGAGGAGACAGGAGATGAAATAAACATCTCGACAGGAATACCTGACGACCTTTGCAACAATACATCTATCGGGGGATAAGAAGAGTTGATGATAGAACCAAATCTTGTTTCAAAGTTCTAACTTCCCTGGAGAGAAAATGTCATGACTTCCACATGGGGATATGATACGACTTCACTAGAGAGTGCGATATCATGACTTCAACTGGGGATCCTTGATCTCTTCATGAGGATATAATGTCATGACTTCACGGGAGGGATCACTATCATGAACCATAATCAGCCAAAGAAAACCCTAGGATCAGAGACTTCCGGGGATAAAATAAATATCCGCTTCGTGGGGAAAATGAGGAGCTAGGCAGCTTTATGGAGATAAGTGTAGCAACTTCCTGGGAATAGTACATCAGTTTCCTGTGGAGATAGTATATCCGACTGGGGATAAAAGATATCAAAACTTCCTTGAGGGGAGTTCGTCAGACTTACTGGGGAGAAACCAACAGACATTCCTGGCAAAAGTATCCCAGCTTCTTGGGGATAATATGGCAATCTCCTGGGGATTATTCCTGAGGACGGTAAGGCAATTTCACTAAGGAAATGATGATTCCACTGAGAAATGGGTCTTCAAGAACATATATCACTTGGATGATACCGGGGATATCTCTGCAGTCTTGAAAGTCACTGGGGATTTTATCGGATGGATCCCGAAAGTGTGGTCAGCTTAAAGTCTCGCTGGGGACTATCACTGGGAAGATGCTAGTATGATCTCTGTTGTCTTGAAAATTACCGGCTCGGTCCAAAGGGTTGTCAGCTTAAAGTCTCTCTAGGGACTGTCAATTTAAAGTCACTTTGGGGACTGTGTTGAGGCAATGGTTAAGATGTAGATTCTGCAACGATGAGATTTATTGGGGAATGAAGACCGCCGGGAGTAAACTCCATCGGGTACATGAAGAATGTTGTAAGGCTAGCTTTGATCTCAATGGACTTTGTAGTAGTCGCCATTTTGAAAAATATTATGCCCCAGGGTACCTACCTTGTGGGAAGTCATCTCGAGAGGATTTTACAGAGAACATAGGGTTCGATTGCCCCACTGTTTTCAAACTCTTGGAGAGATTTGTCAGATCTCAACGTAACGGGCACGGATCAACCGTGTTACGACTGAGTCTACAAGAATAGCTCTTAAGTACGCCTGGCTCACGTCAATACACGATTTGGAACCCACTGCCCCTGTTTAGCAGGATCTTCGAGTTCCATTGTGGATGTATGTATGTAAGTTTCTAAGATATAAGGCAAAACCAACACGCGTGAAATGTTATCTTGAAACTATCAATGCAACCATATATTTGTCTTGAAATTTTTATTTTTGTGTTGAAAAAGATATCACAATAACTTGTGATTGAAATTACTAGTTAGGATATGAATTTAATTTATGATGCCAACATTAAATTGAGAATAGCTCATAGGAGTCAGGAAACGTTATCTCGTCGTGTATGCTTTCAAAAGAATTCCTACTTCAATTAGGTCTTTTAAGGGTTGTATCGTGGCTTGGTTCACAGTTTAAGAAACAAAATATAACGGCTCAAAGTTACTTGTACCCACCCCTCTTCGTGATGTTCTCCAATCCTAATTCAGTTAACGGGATGGGAGCACTCATATCTCAATTGGATTTGATATGGTCGAGAACTCATCAAGGCTTTGGACGATGGCAGTCACTTACCTACTTTGGTGTTCGATCAACACGGATTTGTCCTTTATTGGGGATTCTTTACTGTAATCCCTTATTTATTTTATTTATTTTTCATTCCCTAACTTTTGCCTGGACAGCGTTTTTTGGATTTGACATTGGAGTCCAGCGGGATGCCCCTGTTTTGCCTAAGTCTCCTTCATAGGTTGTGACTTAGCGGGATATATATTTTTTTATTTTTGTTGAATAAGTCACGTAACTCCTTTGAAAGGCTTGTGACTGCCCCACTCTTTTAGTAGTAGAGGGATGGTCGTTGACTTCTAACTTCCTAAGATGTTAGGGATAGAATAGATCCTCGAAGGTTCGCTCCTCCTTTTTGAGAGTCTGAGCGCTTGATCGGTTTAACTGAAAACTACCCTGCCCTAGGTTAAAATGAGGGTTTTAATTTGGAAAAGAAGAAAGCTTCTACTTCACGGCTCAAAAGAGGGTAAAGAGGGATTATCTGCCTTATATCTCCGGTGTTTAGGATTTGAAACAATGCCTTACATCATCAGCAGGTTTCAATCGAAAGCATACGACAAGAGATTTGATGTTTTTGGTGCATCATCCTCCTCCCAATTCTCTATCAAAGCAAGAGATTGGGTAAAATTGGCATTATAGTTTATGGAAAAAATATTTGTAATGAGTGAAACGAATGGATTTATTCAAGACAAACATATGCATTGCATTAATTAATCAAAATAACAAGTTCGTACATGCTAATTATGCTTAATCAAAGAAACAGACTATAAATAAACAAAATGAATTGTATGACAAATCCTCCTAAATGTGTTTATGAAGTCTTTGCATCTGAGACCGACATGGTAGTAGTTGTTTCCTCTTGCGGAGCCTTACTGGAATGAGTCGTCTCGTTTGCCCCAGCTATATCTGTCACTGCTTCATTATCAGTCATTGAATCTTCCTTCAGACTAACTCTCCCAGATTCTTGGTCGATCGAGGTCACGTCATCTTGAGGATTGCTGAAATGAAAAGGATTAGGCATCTGAAGAACTACCGGCTTTGGTTGATTCACCGTAGGCGTCACTGGCTGAGATATGTTGAAAACGGGCTTTGCAGAGCTTGATCCTGGCCCATGGGACGTCCTGAGAGGAGTCTTGACTTTTGGATGAGGGTCATCAAAAGACATGACCTTCTTTTCTAGAAAATCTCTGACAATATTCTTAAGCGCGTAACATCCTTCCAAATCGTGACCAGGCGCACCCTCATGAAATAAATAATGAACGGTGGCGTTGTAATTGACAGGTACCGGATTGGGAGGTGAACCCAGAGTTCGGGTAATAACCAGGCCTCGTTGTACTAAGAAAGGATACAACTCGGTGAACGTCATTAGGATCGGAGGACAAGGCTTGTATGGTCTCCTATTTTGACGAGGTATCGCCTCCTCTAATGGTTGGCACACGGGAGCGTTGGGCACTCGTTGATAGTTGACAAGAGCTTATGCAGGCTGATAAATAGGAGGCTGTTGATAAACTGAATGCTGATAGACTGGAGTCGGTTGCACAGGCTGATAGGTAGGAAGCTAATGATTGAAGGGAGGTGCAACAGCAGCGACATAGGATTGTTGAGCATACTGGACCGGATAACCTTGAACATAATTCTGCTGAGGTTGTCAAGATTGATGAGTAGCCCTCAAGTGATTCTTCGGACGTGCGGGTCCTTTGTAATGGTCAAAGCTCGGAGTTTTGCACTTCAGAGGAGTAACTCGTCGAACTGGTTGAGCAATGGTAGGATGCACCAAACTGGATTGAAGTACATTCGCAACAGTAACGGCTGGTTGAGGATCCACAACAGTGTTGGTAATCTCAGAAACAACAGTAGGTTGATTATCCATCTTCACCTTAAGGGCTTGCAACATCTCCATAATCTGCCCCACACTTCCTCGAAGATCTTCGAGTTCATGGCTGACACGGTTGATTTCTTGATTTTGCTCGTCCATCCTTTTTCGAGCTTGGGCTCTAGTGTTGTACTGATGCGGAGGACCCAGGGTGATGAAACTGGAAGGTGAGAGAACCGAGAATGAGAAACCAAGAGACACATGCAATGCAAAAAATGATGTTAAAATGCAAAATGATTTCATGGAATTCAAACATTTACGAATATCGCGGAATACCAAAGATATTTTATTTTATTAATTGAGAATTGGGCTACACAACCATCAATGAGTAATATTCCATCATACATACGGTTGTACCAATCAATATCGGAGTGGGTTAAGGCCATAACCTTTTGTGACCAACTTCCTTGAGTGGGACTCCAAAAAGGACCGGACTTAGGCAAGTACGAAATAAACCACTTGTACAGTAATGACACACAACAGGTAATCATCCCTCCACCGCGAAGGTTTCGGAGATGTACAGAATGATAGGTATTACCCAATAAGGTCGGTACTGGATTCCTTTGCATGAATATTTTGATGGCATTAAGGTCCACAAACCCTTCAAAACTAGGTAAAAGCAGTACTCCATAGATAAGCAAAGCAAAGATCGTCTCAAAGGTAGGCATGCTCAAATGATCGGCATAATATTGGGCCTTCTCCATTAGGAACTTCGTAGGTAACCCAAAAATTTCACCCTTATGAGTCATATTCTCCTTAATGTCAGATACCTTCAAACATGTGGATTTAGCAATATCCTGCTCTTTAGGGTCCTTCTCCAAGAAAGGGAAAGGAGTCTTATCCAAAATAGACAGCCCTACAAGCCGAGAATACTCTTCCAAGGTAGGTAATAACTGATAGTCGGGAAATGTGAAGTAATGATAGTCTGGATCATAGAACTGTAGTAAAACTGACAAAAGTCCTTCGTTCACTTTATATTCCAATAGAGATAACAACCTTCCATACTGGTTACAGAATCCTTCTCGATCTTGGACTAAGGTTCCTAGCTTCCTTAGGTCATCTAGCTTAGGACTTTTAAAAGTATATTTCAAAGTTTTTCTTCTATTGTAATCCATAATCCTGCAATGTTCATAAATAAAGTTTGAATTCCATGAAATGTGATACAATGTAATGTTTTAATGGATGCAATGCACATATATTCACAAGTCCTAGGTTAAAGGTGTGCGTAAAGAGTTAGGGTCTACCCATCCCCATAAGGTATGTACTAAGGTTAGTTGTACCTGCCGAGCAAGGTTCTAAAGAAGTTCCCAAAGTCATCAGCCCTTCCTTCGGATATTATCAACCTTCCGACTGACTCGGGGGTCAATAAGATTCTCAAGAGAACCTCTTTTGAGTGTAGCATCGCGTAGCAACCATTGTAGGACTAACTCCCACATAGTTCTTGCACTACATCCTATATAAGGCCAAAGTGGTGTTAAGGTACTACGGTCCTCAATATCATAGACTCCTTTCCAAAAATAGTAAATGTTTTCACGACTACTCGTTAAACCGAACTATCTTATGGAAGGGTCTCAATCGAGCGGTGATTCTCAAATCGGCTTGGTTGGGACTCACTCCCTATAAGCCTCATTGAATATATCGTCATCCTATAATAGGGTCACTCAAATCCGGGTTAGGACTTATCTCACAATAACGGGGTACCCCCCAAGCAAGGCACAATAATAATATATACAATAGAATAAATAATGAAAAATATCATACAACAAACAAAATAGGGGTAACCCTTAAAGGTTATGCCGATTCCCCAGTGAAGTCGCCATTTTCTGTTGCAGTGGAAATAGGATATCAAACTATTAGTTAGTTTGAATCACGATTCTTGATTCACAACCGCTCTTTGATTTATCCGAAGGAAAAGGTCAAAAGAGGGAAAAACATATTTTTGCATCGTAAACACAATGCGGGGAGAGACCTAGGTAAGGGGTTGGTTAAGCTTAGGGAAGGTACTAGCACCCTAAACTTTTGTAGTACTCTACAGGAACCTTTTGTTTATTGTATCCTTTTTTATTTTATTATCTATTTGAAATATATGTTGAGCTATGAGATAGAGTGACCTAAAAGACCTAAGGGTTAGTCCTAAGTTTACTCGGCAAGATTCGCATCTTGTGCCTACGTATCCTGGATAGGAAATGGAATCAGAGTAATCGTAGTTCCCCTCGAAAGGGAGGTTAGAAACTTCTTGACTATGGTCAAGGTTTCAAGGGGAGTAAACGTTTCTTAAGGAAAACGCTTACGTGGAGTTTCCAAACTCCTATTTCTACGTTGAAATGTTGAATGGAAATTAGGGTTAAATTAGGGACTCCACGGAGGGAAACCCTAAAATAGAGTACGGCGACTCTTTGACCTAAAAGCTAAGGTAAAGGGCGTTTTTGTCCACGGCGGGACGCCTAGGCTAAATAGGGTTTGAAATGGTCAAAGGTTAAGACTATTGACTCGGTGGTCAAACGGCTAAACCTAATTCCTTCGGAGGAGAAATTGACGGTAAAACATGCAAACGACCAATATTATTACGCGGCCGGATTAAAGTACGGGAAATAAAGAAAACTGTAAAAGAAAGCATCATGCGTAAACTACAAGTCTCAAAAATGCGAAATAAAATAAATCGCGATCATGGCCTCGCGTAAACTACATCCATGGAACAAAATAAAACAAATGAAATAATAATGATAAGCGGAAACAAACAAACTAATGGTGAGTTAGACGGAAATTGAACGACTAGATCAAGAACTTTATTTTTTGAATTTTTATTTAAGGAAAAAATTAGTTTTGTTTTTAAAAGGAGAATGCATTTTAATTTTGAAAAAGATTTGTTTAGATCTAATTAAAGAAAATATTTTTTGAAAAATTTTTTGTCTTTGAACTTAATATAAAAATGTTTTAACTTTAATTAAGAAAAAAGATTTTAACTTTAATTAAGAAAATGTTTTAACTTGATTAAAGAAAATTTTTAGATTAATCATAAAATTACATTATCTATTTCTAAGATAAAATTTAAGCTAATAACAATTATAATAATCAATTAAAATAAACAAATAGCCAACAGCCAGAAAATAAATAAAACAAAAATAATAAAAAATAGCAGGAAAAAAAAAACAACAAAAGGGGGGTGGATTCACGCGGAATTGCTCCATAAAGGTTTTTCCTCCTTCTTTTCTTTCCCTATGCGTTGTCGCGCGGTAGCCATTGTTGTAACATAAAAGCTTCGAAAAGCTTCTTCTTTTCATGATGCATGCACCTGAAACACAAAAAAACCGTCACAGAAACAAAGCCTTCAACCGAGTTCTTATGCTTTTTGCTTCCGAATCCGCCGCTTGAAGGTGAGAAAATACTTAGAAGGCGGGGTTGAATAAGTATGAAGATAAAAACTTAGAAGTAAAAGGTCAAGTATTTTTATCCTGGTTCGTTGAACTCAACTACTCCAGTCCACCCTATCTAGAGTGATTTTCCTTTCTCAAACAAGGACTTAATCCATTATTTAATCAACTGATTACAATAGTAAGCACTAAGAACAACTGTTCAAAGTCTTCTCAAGAACTTCTGATCCCAACTGGATCTTCTTAAGGAACTATTACAATAAAATGTAAGATTAATACAAGTGTATGAATGCTTCTAACAAGCTTTATCACAACAGTGATTTTTCACTTAATGTTAAGAATAAAAGAATAAACTCAGCAACAAGAATATTTTATGAGAGCTTGTAAGATTTTCTATCAGAGATTCATTGGTTCTTGATTACTACTGAAGAAGATGATGAAGACTTGCTTTTATATGCACAGTAGTCCACAAAGTCTTGACATTGGAGGCTGTGTATTGAAAAGGCTTGAACCTTTTTGTCTTTACATCACATGACCTTTCCTGGAAGTAGAATGCACAGAGAAATGCTTTTGGTCTGTGTTCTAGTGTCAAGCATGAAAGAGGAAAGAGTCGTTGAGCTAAATCAAAGGATATTACTTTGAATTCTTCTTCAATAAGTATTTCTTTTCAGCAAGGTAACCATCAGATTTTGCATGATTAGAGTCTTGGATACCCATCAGATTTTGCTGAATCAGAGTAAGGCAGCAAGTGTGCTTTAGCGTGTAGTTCTATCAGAGCAGAGTTTTATGAATCAGATCCTCAGTACATGTAGCGTGTAGTACTCTCAGAGTCTTCTGAAAAACTGAGCTTCTTAACTCTCATACAAAGTTCTTTAATGCTTCAGAGTCTTCAGATCTTATTAGAGTCTTCTGCTTCAGATTCTTCTGCAGCTTCTGCTTCAGATTCTTCTGTAGCTTCTGCTTCAGATCCTTCTGCAGACAGCGCTCAGATTCTTCTATAAGATGATTCTGACTCTTTAGAGCCTTCCATAGTTCTAAGTTCAAATTAATTTGTTCTTGAATGTATATATACTTTAATTATCTACAGCAAATATTCATGAACCAATTTTAGAGTATATAATTCTTTAATATAAAATTTCATAAGAGTTATCATCAAAACATAGAGATATTACTAAGAGACAATTTGTGTTCTTACAATCTCCCCCTTTTTGATGATGACAAAACATGAGAAATTTTGTTCAATAAAAAAACAATAATTATAACTCCCCCTGAGATTAAGAATCTCCCCCTGAAATGAGTATTCTAAGAAAGAGAATACTTCCCTTTTTGCTTGAGTGTATTTCAGAATTAGAGTCTGATGACTTCTTTCAAACACAGAGTCTGGTTTTGCGTTTAGACTCAGAGTACAATTTGCTTCAAGAATCAGAGTCTGGTTGGGTAATTCTCAGGATAACTTCAATTAATTTATTTTGTCCGATGAAACAATAGAATCTAAAAGACTAAAATTCAAATATAGTTAATAATATGTCTGAATTTTGTTTTAGTATTTGCTTATGGATTGAACAATCAGATTCTTTTTCTCCCCCTTTTTGTCATAATCAAAAAGATTAGTAAAGACAGAAAAGATAATAGAAGAAAAGTAAAGCAAACAATTTTATTCATTCAGATGGTTCACATAACAGATGATAAAAAACAAACAAGAGAAAACAGATGAAAACAACAGTGCAGAAACATGAAAAGAAACTAAGGTTGACGAGATGCAATCAGGGTCAAAATATCTGTGATCTTTGTAGTAGACTTTGTAAGTTCAGAGTATGCCTAAGAGGGGGGGTGAATTAGGCTTATGGAAACTTTTTCAGATTTTTGGTGTTCTTAAATTTTTTCTTTGGTTATGTTCTTGGTGATGAATGCAGTAGAAAGCATAAATAAAGTGGACACCAAGATTTATAGTGGTTCCCTTCACAATCCGAAGGTACTCCACTCTCCTTTCCACATGAAAGAGAGTTTTCACTATTGTTTTAGAAAGTACAACCTATCACACCATCATCCGGTGAGGCCTACAATCTAACAACAAAACAAACTAGTGTGCAAGAACAATCCTCTTGCAAAACACTAACCCTTGTATCCAACAATCCTGGATCACAAGTCACAACAGACTATTCTGTAATTCTTTTTGTAATTGAGAGTACAATAGTAATATCAATACTAAGATTGATCTTCTCCTTTAATCTGAATTCACAACTTAATCTCAATACAAGTGTTCAAACAAATGAATGTGAAAGGTTATGCAAGTATGAACACTTTTGAATGTATTTGAAATTATTTGAAAAGTAGTGAATATGATTCAATGATTGTTTTTGAAATTTGTTGGAGGTTGTTGTTAATCTGAAATTTTCAGAATTTATATCATCCAAAACACCTTTTCAAAAGGGTATATTTTAGTATCAGTTAACACATGGAAAGGTATAACATTCAAATAATTTTTGAACTTGAAATCAAACTATTTTTCAGAAAACGTTCAGTGTTAATCGGTTAACCATATAGGTTAATCGGTTAACACTGTAACGTTGGCCCAAAGAATTTAAACTTTTAGGGCGTTAATCGATTAACCTATATGGTTAATCGGTTAACACTGTAAAAACTTTGAAAAATTATTAATTTAAAAGTGTTATACCAATTCCAAATGGTTTTAAAACATATTAATGCATTATGCAAAAGTATTTTATAGTTTTGAACACTTGTATATCAATTAAATTAGAGAATTTGATATACCATAGCTTGTGTTCAAGTCTTGAAAGATGATCGAGCACATGTACATGAAGCTTGAATGTTGATCACTTTCATAATACTTTGATCTTGGTCTTTTGAAAGCTTCTGAATTTTTGCACAGATGAAATAATCATGAATCTTGTTGTTGTTGTCATCAAAACCTTGAAGCCTTGAGATGAAGCATGCTTCTTCAATCTCCCCCTTTTTGATGATGACAACCACTTACAACCAATTGAGTCTTGTGCAGTGCTTTGACGATTTTTGGTTCTGGTCTTGTTTCTCCCCCTATGTCCATGAACTCCCCCTTTCTAAAAACAGAGGCTAAGAACAGACAAAAATTCTACACACATAGACATTAGAAAGCCAAAGCTCTTCTCCCCCTTTGTCATTAGCAAAAAGGAAGGAGCTTTCAAACAAAACTAGAAACTATCGACAATTATGAAAGCAATCAAAAGAACAATCATGTAGGTAAGCAAAACATATGAAAATAGAACTAAACATGCAACAGAGTGCAACCAAAGTAGTGTACGAGTACAACACAAATGAAACAAAGTTAAGAACATAAACTTAAAACTTAACAACTAGAAAGCAATAAAAGACAGCAACAACAGCATATTCTCTAAATGTCCTCATCAGCCATATCCTCCTCCTCTTCTTCCTCTTGTCCTTCATTTTCTTCATCAGATACAACAAAGTTATCAGTGTTGGTGCGGTGAGAGGTAAGTACAAGGTTTCGGAGAGAAGCAATGGCCCGGGAGGTTTCTCTATGCTGAGTCATTATAGTTTGGTAAAGGAATTCATTTGTAATGCCTCCTTCAGGTACAGGATAGGCTTGGTTAGCATTGGCTCCTTCATCTGAATACTTATAAGTACCGTCAGTATCCTTAAAAATTCCAGTGTTCTTGACAATTGTAATTTCGTTAATCTCATTGATGGTTGATTTCATTTTGGTGGTTGGTTCACGGTTAAGATCCAAAGTTGTCAACTCCAAAATTCTTGACACCAGCCTTGCATACGGAAGACGGGTTGAAAGAGATAGTTGTTGTTGAAGGTGATACATGATGGTCAGAATCCAATTGACACGAATTTTGTTTTTGATGGCAAAAAGAAGTTGCATTTCCAGATCATTAATTTGGGCATGATTTGAATCCTTGGGAATCAGCACATAACAGATTATGTAATGAAGCATCCGATCAGAAACGGTAAGATTCTTTGCATAGCACAACAGACGAGCAGTGCATTGGTTGGCGATAATCACCTCCTTTGGAAATCTGCAGATCCGATAGTAGAACTCCATCTTGTCGTAGTTGGACCACGACCCTTCCACGTGGTTAACTCCCTTTCTTAGAAAGTACCCAGATGATGGTATGTTCAGCATTGCAGCAACATCAGACAGATTTTCTTCCACAACATAGTCTCTAACAATTGCTTTCATAACATGCTCATCATTTGCATTTATAAACACAGACAGCTTATGCAAAAAGGATTTGACAAGATCCGGATAGCAGTTTCCAGAATCCGACATAAATTTATCGATCCTCTGATATTTGAGCAAAGCAGGAAAATCAAAAGATGATGCTGGAAAAGCCTTAAGATTCACATACTTTACCGGGAGGATGGAACGAACTCGGACTTTGAAATCCATTCTGTGCTTCTTGGTTGTTTCCATAGGGATATCTTCTTCATCAGATGCAGAATGATGTTCTGGTAGCTTTCCCTTGCCGCGATTTGATGCTGAAGCCATGGATGAGTTTGATGGAACTGAAGTTGTGGGTTCTGAGGAAGTTAGGGTTTGAGAAGTTGTGGGGATGTTTATGAGGAGTTATCCAACTTTAGGAGTGGGAGAGAGATAGTGGGTTTTTAAAACTTAGGGTTTGAAGAGGGAAGTTCCAAAAACTCTTTAAGAGGGAATAGGATTTTGGATATGGATTTTGGACACTTATGAGAATATGGACCACATAAAAAATGCATTTATCACATATAATATTTCAAAAATTTAATTAATTTTTGTTTCTGATTTTTAGAAAATTTAACAGTGTTAATCGGTTAACCATATAGGTTAATCGGTTAACACATTAAAAAATTGAGTCAGAATTGAAAATTTAACAGTGTTAATCGGTTAACCCATATGGTTAATCGATTAACACACGCGAATTTTTGAAAAATGCTTAAAAAATAGAATGTATACACATGAAAACATAACACAAACAATGCATACACATATTAGAGAAAAAGTCAGATGTCACCTTCATCAAGAATCCCAAGTTCTCGCCGAATTTTGTAGAATGGTTCTTTAGCCAAAGGTTTGGTGAAGATGTCGGCGAGTTGATTGTGCGTTTCGACGAAAGTAACATATACATCTCCATTCAATACGTGATCTCGAAGGAAGTGATGTCGGATATCTATATGTTTTGTTCTTGAATGCATAACCGGGTTCTTTGTAATGTTGATGACACTTGTATTATCACATCGAAGAGGAATGCAGCCGAGGTCTACACCGTAATCGAGGAGTTGTTGCTTGAGCCACAGAATTTGTGCACAGCAACTTCCTGTTGCAATATATTCCGCTTCGGTTGTACTGAGTGCCACACACGCTTGCTTCTTGCAGGCCCATGACACTAATGCATTCCCGAGAATGTGACACGTACCACTTGTGCTTTTTCTATCGGTCTTACATCCTGCATAGTCAGCGTCAGAGTAACCAACTAAAGAACAAATACTACCTTTAGGATACCATAATCCGACGTTCATTGTCCCTTTGAGATACTTTATGATTCTCTTTACGGCTGTGAGATGCGGTTCCTTCGGACTTGCTTGAAAGCGTGCACACAAACAAACGCTAAACATAATGTCAGGACGGCTTGCCATCAAATATAGTAATGAACCGATCATACCTCGATATTTTGTTATATCAACTGGAGTACCGGATTCATCTTGATCAACGTACGTTCCGGATCCCATAGGAGTGGACATCACCTTGCAACTATCCATATCGAATTTCTTCAACAATTCCTTGCAATACTTGGATTGGTTGAGGAAGATGCCATCCTTTGTTTGCTTGATTTGTAGTCCAAGAAAATAATTCAATTTTCCCATCATGGACATCTCGAATTCTCCTTGCATCATAAGTGAAAATTCTTCGCAAAGCTCTTTGTTTGTTGATCCGAAGATGATGTCGTCGACATAGACTTGAACCAATAAAGTGTTTCCTTTGATCTTCTTTATGAGCAATGTCTTGTCAACCTTTCCTTTTGTAAATCCCTTCTCACATAAGAAATTGCTAAGGTGGTCATACCATGCTCTTGGTGCTTGTTTTAGTCCGTAGAGTGCCTTTTTCAGTTTGTAAACATGTGAGGGATTCTTGAAGTCTTCAAAACCCGGAGGTTGTTTGATGTAGACTTCCTCATTGATGTAGCCATTTAGGAAAGCGCTTTTGACATCCATCTGGAACAACTGAAAATTCATAGAACAAGGGTAAGCAAGTAGTAATCTAATTGCTTCTAACCTTGCTACCGGAGTGAACGTTTCATCAAAATCAATTCCTTCCTTCTGGTTGTAGCCTTGTGCGACCAATCTTGCTTTGTTACGAACTATGATCCCATTCTCGTCAAGTTTGTTCTTGAACACCCATCTTGTTCCTATGATGTGCTTATGATCTGGTTTTGGTACAAGACTCTAAACTTGATTCCTTTCGAATTGATTGAGTTCTTCTTGCATTGCTACAATCCATTGGTCGTCGCCTAAGGCTTCATCAATCTTAGTTGGTTCAATTTGAGACACAACCGCCATGTTGAGACAAGCATCCTTTAGATTAAGTCGAGTTGCAACGCCTTGGCTAATATTACCAATAACTTTATCTATTGGGTGATCTCTATGCGTTCTCCATTCCTTCGGAAGATCTTGATGTTCTTCAATGATTTGAGTGACATCTTCTTGTGGTATTTCCTGATTCTTTGAAGTCTCTTCTTGTTGTTGTGAAGAACCTACTATATCATCATCATCATCATCCATAATAATATTATCCTCTTTCGAGGGGTTAGTCTCATCAAACGAAACATGAATGGATTCTTCAATAGTAAGTGTTCTCTTATTAAAAATTCTAAATGCTCTACTATAAGAAGAATAACCAAGAAATATACCTTCATCGGATTTCTCATCAAACTTACCGAGATTATCCTTATTGTTGTTGAGAACAAAACATTTACATCCGAACATGTGGAAGAATGCTATATTTGGTTTTCTACCCTTGAACAACTCATACGGAGTCTTTTTGAGAAGTGGTCGAATATTGACACGGTTGCTTACGAAGCATGCTGTACTAACTGCATCTGCCCAAAAATATTTAGGAAGATTTGCGTCGCTAAGCATCGTCCTTGCAAGCTCCACCAGTGATCTATTTTTCCGTTCTACGACACCGTTTTTTTGAGGCGTCCTTGGTGCTGAAAAATTATGAGAGATTCCATGCTCTTTGCAAAAATCTTCAAAGTCTGAATTTTGGAATTCTCCACCGTGATCGCTTCTTATAGAGGCTATGGTGAGTGATTTCTCATTCTGAATTTGCTTTGCATACTTCTTGAATGCTTTGAAAGCATCATTTTTCTGCACTAAAAATAATGTCCAAGTGTATCGAGAGAAATCATCAACAATAACTAAAGCATAAAAATTACCTCCGAAGCTTTTTGTTCTTGATGGACCAAAAAGATCCATATGCAACAATTGAAGTGGCCTTGATGTAGAAACCACTTGCTTGGATTTGAAAGTTGTCTTGGTCTGTTTTCCCTTTTGACATGCATCGTATAATTTATCCTTGATGAATTTTATTTTTGGGAGTCCAACAACTAGATCATGTTTTATTAATTTGTTTAGATGCTCCATGTGAATGTGAGCAAATCTTTTATGCCAAAGCCATGCCTCGTTGTTGTTTTCCATAAGACACTTTACCTTCAAGGAAGAGTCATCAAAAGAAATCATAAAAATATTATTATATCTTTTACCTTTTAGCAAAATGTCATGAGTGACTTCGTGTTCTATCAAGCATTCCTCCTTTGTGAAGTTGATTCGGAACCCTTTGTCACACAATTGACTTATGCTAAGTAGGTTGTGTTTAAGGCCTTCCACATAAAGAACGTCTTCGATGATTGTACAAGGAGGTGCACCAATGGTTCCAACTCCAAGAATTTTTCCCTTATTATCATCACCGTAAGTGACGTATCCTTTGGCCTTTAATGATAGACTTGAAAATTTGTTTATATCACCTGTCATATGCTTCGAGCAACCGCTATCAAGATACCATTGATTAGACGTTGTCTTGAAGCATACCTACAACACAAATTTAAGTAGTGTTAGGTACCCAAATTGCTTTGCGTCCTTGATAGTTAGTACCTTTTTCAACCCACACATAATGCCCTTTAGCAACACCAATATTGCGCACATAGCAAGCATTAGGTGTATGGCCTTTAATTCCACAATAAGAACATGTAGGTTGAAAGTGACTTCTATATCTAGGAACATAATTCTTTTTCTTCACAATTTTTATCTTGTTATGATTTTGATGCTGATTTTTAGAATTGCTTCTCTTTTCTTTAGCAACTTGTTCACTTGCTTTTACAAAAATGGTCTCATTGGTACTTGCTTTTGAAAATTTAGAATATCCTAATCCACTTTTATCATTAGGATATCTTTGATGTTTAAGAATTTCTTCCAAGCCAATTTGACCTTTTTCTTATCTTTCTAAAACTCTTTTAAGTTGCACAATTTGAAAAGATAGAGATTCACAATTCTTACATACAAGACTTTGTTTTTCATCTATTAATTTCTGTTTTTCATTTTCAATATTTTTCATAAAAACATAATTTTGTTCTTCTAAAACAGCAATTCTTTTCTTTTGTGCTGAGATGCTTTTATACAAAGTCTTGAATTCTTTTAGAAGTTCATCTATAACTTCTTGTGCATCATTATCATAAATAGAAAAATTGCTACTAACCTCATTTTCTTCATCGGGTTGGTGTGAAGCCATTAAATCCATATTTGCACATTCATCGCCTTCCGACTCCGATGATGAACTTATCTCGTTATCGTCCCACGCAACATAAGCCTTTTTGTTCTTGAAATCCTTTTTGCCTTTAAATTTTCCTTTATTTGCGAGTTTCGGGAAATCCGGCTTTATGTGACCTTATTTCCCACATTCGTAACATATAACTTCTTGATTTGATGTGGATACCTCCTTTTTCCTGAAATTTTTATTCTTTTTAGAAAAAGAGGAATTTTTATTATTATTAAAAAACTTACCAAGCTTCTTTACTAGAAGCATGAAATTTTCGTCTTCGGAGGATTCGTCATTTTTGTCATCCTTTGTGTCAATCTTCAAGGCAATTCCTTTGGACTTCTTGTCTTGACTTTCATGCTTCTCAAGCCTTCCAAGTTCTAGTTCATGCTCTTGAAGTTTGCCAAATAAGGAAGCGGATGTCATCGTTGAAAGACTCTTCTTTTCTGAAATAGCGGTCACCTTCGGTTGCCATTCTCTTGTTAAGGATCTTAGGACTTTCAAGTTGAGATCATCATTGGTGAAGGTCTTCCCGAGAGCAATCAACTGATTTGTTAGATGAACGAATATCTTTTGTAAGGCAACAATGGATTCACCAGGCTGCATACGGAACATTTCATATTCTTGACTTAAAGTATTAAGTCTTGATCTTTTTACTTCGGCTGTCCCTTCATGCATTTCTACCAGGGTGTCCCAAATTTTCTTTGTTGATTTACACTGTGATATACGGAAGAATTCGTCCATACTGAGAGCGCTTTGAAGTATATTGATTGCATTCTTCTCATTCAAAATTCTCTTCTTGTCATCTTCATCATATGAGGATTTTATCTTTGGAGTGCCTACGTTATTTATGACGCTCATAGGAACATGCGGACCAGTTTCTACGGTTTCCCATATACCGTCTCCTTGAGCCTCAAGATATGCCTTCATACGGATTTTCCAAAAATCGAAATACTCTCCAGAAAAGAGTGGTGGCTTGTTACTGCTTCCACCATCTTTGAAAACCGGGTTGGTACTTGCGGAAGCCATACTGAATCGTTACGAACAGGTTACCTTAACTTGCTCTGATGCCAATTGTAAGTTCAGAGTATGCCTAAGAGGTGGGGGTGAATTAGGCTTATGGAAAAATTTTCGGATTTTTGGTGTTCTTAAATTTTTTCTTTGGTTATGTTCTTGGTGATGAATGCAGTAGAAAGCATAAATAAAGTGGACACCAAGATTTATAGTGGTTCCCTTCACAATCCGAAGGTACTCCACTCCCCTTTCCACATGAAAGAGAGTTTTCACTATTGTTTTAGAAAGTACAACATATCACACCATCAACCGGTGAGGCCTACAATCTAACAACAAAACAAACTAGTATGCAAGAACAATCCTCTTGCAAAACACTAACCCTTGTGTCCAACAATCCTGGATCACAAGTCACAACAGACTATTCTGTAATTCTTTTTGTAATTGAGAGTACAATAGTAATATCAATACTAAGATTGATCTTCTCCTTTAATCTGAATTCACAACTTAATCTCAATACAAGTGTTCAAACAAATGAATGTGAAAGGTTATGCAAGTATGAACACTTTTGAATGTATTTGAAATTATTTGAAAAGTAGTGAATATGATTCAATGATTGTTTTTGAAATTTGTTGGAGGTTGTTGTTAATCTGAAATTTTCAGAATTTATATCATTCAAAACACCTTTTCAAAAGGGTATATTTTAGTATCAGTTAACACATGGAAAGGTATAACATTCAAATAATTTTTGAACTTGAAATCAAACTATTTTTCAGAAAACATTCAGTGTTAATCGGTTAACCATATAGGTTAATCGGTTAACACTGTAACGTTGGCCCAAAGAATTTAAAATTTTAGGGCGTTAATTGATTAACCTATATGGTTAATCGGTTAACACTGTAAAAACTTTGAAAAATTATTAATTTAAAAGTGTTATACCAATTCCAAATGGTTTTAAAACATGTTAATGCATTATGCAAAAGTATTTTATAGTTTTGAACACTTGTATATCAATTAAATTAGAGAATTTGATATACCATAGCTTGTGTCCAAGTCTTGAAAGATGATCGAGCACATGTACATGAAGCTTGAATGTTGATCACTTTCATAATACTTTGATCTTGGTCTTTTGAAAGCTTCTTACTTTTTGCACAGATGAAATAATCATGAATCTTGTTATTGTTGTCATCAAAACCTTGAAGCCTTGATATGAAGCATGCTTCTTCAGACTCTTCTTGCTTGGCCATCCAAGTCTTAATCTCTTCAGTGGTTTGTTCTTGTTTGATCATCCAGGACTTGATTTCCTTAACTTCTTTTACAAGTTCTGAATTGTCAGCCTTTACTTCAGGTGCAGATACATCAATGTCCATATCAGATGCAACATCTTCAGATGGAGAGTCTTCAGCAGGAGCAGCTTCCAGAAGCAGCACTGGTGGTTTGGGAATGCTCATCAAAGTTTGTCTTACCAACTCAGCCAACTTTTCCTTAGCATCTTCAGTACAGACTGTCTTGAGATGAGAGGCCACCATGTTGATCTTAGAGATAAATTTATCCCAAGCAGCTTTAGACTTAACAGGATTTATACTGAATAGACACTCTTCTTCCACACGTGCAATCCCCATACGAACTTCCTTTTTGAAATCATCAAACAGTTTATCAACATCTGATCTAGGGTTGGGGTAAAGAAATTTCTCAGGGGTCACTTTCTCAGCAGATTCAGAGTTTGGCTGAGGTTGTTCACAAGTGATATTATGAGGTGTTGGATCAGATGGTGGTTGGTCAGATGGTTGGGATGCAGATGGTTGAGGTTCAGATGGTTGAGGTATTGTGAGTTGAGGTTTAGGGGTTTGTGAAATTTCAGCTTCAGATGATGAAGGTTGAAAATCTGAAAGGTTGAATTTTGAGCGAAGTGAAATTCTACGATTGATTTGGTCAGATGTTGATAGGTCAGAAAATGCAGGTTTGAGTGGATCAGGAATGTGTAAACAAGAGCGTGAATGAACTTCTGATTCAGAATCAGATGATTCAGTGGAGTGGCATGAGGTGGATGACAAGACAACCATGGTTGCAAGTGGTTCCAAATCAAGAATGTCATTTGAAGGTTCTGGAACAGATAACGGTTGTTCTATTATTTGGGGATGTTCATATGGTGTTGGTTGGGGAGGTTCAGATGAAATGGGTTGAGATTGATGTTCTGATGATTGTTGTTGTTGTTCTGGTTGTGTTTGTTGTTGTGGTTGAGGTTCTGGCTGAGGTGGTTCTTGTTGTTGATGTTCTGGTTGTGTTTCTGGTTGAGGTGGTTCAATTGGAGTTTGTACAGAAGATGGTTGAGAATGTGTAGTTTGAGATGGAGAGGGTTCAGATGTATCAATTCCAGATGATGGTGGTACAGATGATTGTGGTCTAGGAGGTGATGGAGGAGGTGAAGGTAATGGATAGTGAATGGTTGGAGCTGGGTCAGATGTTAATACATGTTTGATAGTTTCTCTTATGTCTTCCAGACTTGCTTCTGGAGGAGTGGGTTTCACTTTCTTTACCTTCTGAGGCTTAACAGCAGCTTCAGAGGCTTTTCTCTTTGGCTGAGCCTCAGATCCTTCTTCAACAATCTTCTTTGAACGCCTTTCTCTAACAAGATTAGGCAGAACTTCTCCTTCCTTTTGGACGATGTTCACAGGAAGAGGAACACCATTTAACAGACAACCAGCTATGTAGGATAAGATGATCTCCCTTGGTTCGTCAGCAGTGAACATTGGAAAATCTTCAACAGGAATCCTTCTGTTGCTTACATCCTTAGTAGCAATTTTCTTAGGTCTGCTGGCAAGCTCTGTGATGACCTTCATCCTCTTCAGAGTATTGCCATTAATGACAGAACCTATGACATATGACAGATCCTCTGTCAATCCAGTATCATACAGATATTTCACAAGACCATTCTCTGTTAGAATGTCTGATATTAGTCTTCCCATAGGAATCCAATTCCTAACTTTTCCAGCTTTGACTCTTACATCTTCTCTTGTTTCCTTTACATGATTCAGAAGGTGACTGAACAGAAGATAAGGCAAGTCCACCTTCTTTCCCTTGCTCATACAGAACATAAAGTATAGTTGTTCAGCATAATCTGGGGAATTTGATGATTTTCTGTGAAAGATGGAACTCATGAAAATCTTGGCCCAGATCCTGTAGACTGGCTTCAGTTCCCTTACTTTGCTAGTTGGTGCCCCAGAAATAGTAACTTCTTGAAACACATCAGCAAGATCCATACGAGCAGATTATAGACTGGTTTCACCTTTAGTTTCAGAGTATCCAATAAGTTATCTGATCAGCTTCTCAGTAATCACAATCTCCTTTCCAAGGACAGAAGAATGGATGAACTTAGGGCACACCTGAGCGTGTATCCAGAATTCTTTCACCAAAGTTGGATAAATAGGACCCACAAGCCTGTCAAAATACTTTGTCCAACTCTGAGTTTGAATGGTTGAAGAAATATTAAACCCATTTTCTTCAATGGATTCAAGGTCTATGAGGCATTCACTCAGAACTTCCAGTTCTATGGTTGGAGTGAGAAGAGTTCTCACAGGTTCTTTGTAAGCTTCAGCATTAGGAGTAGAAACAGCAATGGTTGATTGCATCTGAGCAGATGTTGATGAAGAAGATGTCATTGATGTTCTTGAGAGAGAGGTTTTAGGTTTAGGGTTTTGGTGAAGAGCAAAGAGAAGACAGAAATGCATAAAAGGTTCGTGAAGTGAAAAGTGTGAAATGGTGTGATTTATGGTATTTATAGATAAAATCAGGCACACAAACAATCACATAAGCACGCTTTACATAGCATTAAATGAAAAAGTAAAAACATCATTGCACAGCAATTATGATTCTGACAGATGGGGGGAAAATCAAGAAAAATCAGATTTTCAAAGCAGCACTTCAAACGTTAATTTAGTAAAGTGCACTCTACCTTTTCAGTTTCTGAGCTACACGTGTTTGCTTGCTTGTGCTTCTGAAATCTCTTGAGAAATGAAACGTTAGACAATGTTTAGATCCTCTGAGCATTGTTAGTTCAGATTTACACAAATAAAATAATTCAAGAAAATGAATAAATTGACAGATGAAATACTTCAGAGCATTAAATATTTTGCATCTGAGAAGTTTGCCTCTGATAAATATTATTCTGGACAAAAATCCATACCAATATTTTTCAGAATAAACTTGAACCTATCTTCAGCAAGGGGTTTTGTAAAAATATCAGCCCATTGATGATCTGAATCAACAAAGGCTAAGTTTATAATACCCTTCTGAACATAGTCTCTGATAAAATGATGTTTAATTTCTATATGTTTTGCCTTAGAGTGTAAAATTGGATTTTTAGACAAACATATAGCAGAAGTATTATCACAGAAGATAGATACATTACTCTCAAAGATCTAATAGTCCTCTAATTGACTCTTCATCCAGAGCATCTGCGTGCTACATCCAGCAGCAGCAATGTATTCTGCCTCTGTTGTAGAAAGTGCAATTGTGGGTTGCTTCTTGCTGTACCATGAGATCAGATGACTTCCAAGGAACTGACAGCTTCCAGAAGTACTTTTACGTTCTACTCTGTCTCCATCATAGTCAGCATCACCGAATCCAACTAATGTATATTTATCAGATCTTCTGTAACACAGACCCATGTTAGTAGTACCTTTCAGATACCTTAGAATCCTCTTAACAGCAGTTAAGTAAGATTCTCTAGGATCTGATTAGAATCTTGCACATAAACATACACTGAACAGAATGTCAGGTCTAGAAGCAGTTAAGTAGAGAAGGGATCCTATCATACCTCTGTAGAGTTTCTGATCTACTTTCTTACTTACCTCTTCCTTGCCTAGTGTACTAGTTGGATGCATGGGAGTCTTTGCCATCTTACTATCAGTCATGTTAAATTTCTTCAAAAGTTCTTTAACATATTTGGTCTGATGAATGTAAGTGCACTCTGGAGTTTGGTTGACTTGAATTCCCAGAAAGAATCTCAATTCTCCCATCATACTCATTTCAAATTCTGCATGCATACATTGAGCAAACTCCTTTCCCAGCATAGTATTAGTAGATCCAAATATAATATCATCCACATATATTTGACATATTAGAAGATCTTTCTTAAATGTTTTACAAAAGAGTGTTGTGTCCACTTTTCCTCTGATGAAATTCTTTTCCAGAAGGAAATTACTTAATCTCTCATACCAAGCTCTGGGAGCTTGTTTTAAACCATACAGAGATTTCTTTAGTTTAAAAACATGTTCTGGAAATTTTTCACTCTCAAAACCAAGAGGCTGGTGAACATAAACTTCTTCTTCTATAATACCATTTAGAAAGGCACTTTTAACATCCATCTGATATAGAGTGATGTTGTATTGTGCAGCAAATGAAATAAGAAGGCGTATAGATTTTAACCTTGCCACTGGAGCATAAGTTTCAGTGTAATCAATACCTTCTTGTTGACTGTACCCTTGAGCAACAAGCCTTGCCTTATTTCTTTCAACTTCTCCTTTTTCATTAAGCTTGTTTCTGAAGACCCATTTAGTTCCAATTATGTTGAATCCTTTTGGTCTTGGAACTAAGTCCCACACATTATTTCTAGTGAACTGATTTAGCTCTTCTTGCATGGAAATAATCCATTTATTGTCTTGTAGAGCTTCATCTACAGTGGTTAGTTCAATTACCGACACCAGTCTAAATAATGATGCTTCAGAGGATCTGAGAAAGAATCTTGTTCTGATAGGGTCATCCTTCTTTCCAATGATCACATTCTCTGGATGAGAAGCTT
This sequence comes from Lathyrus sativus, assembly GCA_963859935.3. Classification (NCBI taxonomy): domain Eukaryota; kingdom Viridiplantae; phylum Streptophyta; class Magnoliopsida; order Fabales; family Fabaceae; genus Lathyrus; species Lathyrus sativus. The sequence goes on from OZ012735.1 coordinate 5,538,591, forward strand.
TGATTCTGGAAGATGGTCCTCTAACAGTTGATTCTTCAGAAATGTTTAAGTTGTTCATCTGAGAAGTCAAAAGAATTGCCTTTGGCGTTGCTTCTGGTTTCTTCACTTGAGCTTTGTTTTCCTCTGAGCCTTCAGAGTCTGTGAAGACTACTTCTCTATCTGCAGAATTTTCAAACTGCTTTGGCTTTTTAATGCCAAGCTTATCATCAAATCTAACATGTATAGATTCTTCCACAATCTCTGTTTCAGTATTGTATACTCTGTAACCCTTAGAGCGTTCAGAATATCCAAGCATGAAACACTTCTGTGCTTTAGAATAAAACTTGCTAAGATTCTCTTTAGTGTTCAACATATAACAAATACATCCAAAAGGATGAAAATAAGCAATGTTGGGCTTTCTTTTCCTCCACAATTCATAGGGAGTCTTTTCCAGAAGAGGTCCTACAGACACTCTGTTTTGAATGTAATATGCTGTGTTGATCGATTCTGCCTAAAAGTGCTTTGCCAGATTAGTCTCATTGATCATGGTTCTGGCCATTTCTTGCAGAGTTCTATTTTTCCTCTCTACAACTCCATTCTGTTGTGGAGTTCTAGGACAGAAAAAATCATGAGCAATGCCATTTTCATTAAAATATTTTTCAAAATATTTGTTTTCAAATTCACCACCATGATCACTTCTGACTTTTATAATTTTGAAATCTTTTTCATTCTGGACTTGTTTGCAGAAGTCAAAGAACACAGAATGTGACTCATCCTTGTGTTTTAGGAACTTTACCCATGTCCATCTACTATAGTCATCAACAATGACTAATCCATACTTCTTGCCTCTGATGGATGCAGTTTTCACTGGTCCAAACAGATCAATATGAAGTAATTCTAATGGTCTGGAAGTAGAAACAACATTTTTTGATTTAAAAGAGGATTTTGAAAACTTCCCTTTTTGACATGCTTCACAAAGAGCATCTGAGGTGAACATCAACTTAGGAAGTCCTCTGACAAGATTAAGTTTATTAATCTGAGATATACGTCTCATATTAATATGCCCTAATCTTCTGTGCCAGACCCATTGCTCCTCATTAACAGACAAGAAGCATTTAACATTCTGAACCTTAAGTTCTGAAAGATTTATTTTATAAATATTGTTCTTCCTCTTTCCACTAAATAGGATTGAGCCATCCTTTTGAATAATAGCTTTACAACATTTTTGATTAAAGACTATGTCATAACCATTTTCACTTAATTGACTTATGGACAATAGATTATGCTTTAGTCCTTCTACAAGTAAAACATTAGTGATAGAGGGAAGGTTACCATTTCCAATAGTGCCAGATCCAATGATCTTGCCCTTCTGATTCCCTCCAAATTTCACGTCACCTCCAGATCTAAGCTCCAGACTTTGGAACATAGACCTTTCTCCCGTCATATGTCGCGAGCATCCAGAGTCCAGGTACCATGACTGGCGTCCTGACCTTGCTGCTAAGAACATCTGCAACAGGAATTATTTTACTCTTAGGTACCCAGATCTTCTTGGGTCCTTTTGGGTAAGTTGTTCTGAAGGTTCGTCTAAACTTCTGTTTTTCAACATAAGGTTTATTCTGACTGGCCTTAGATTTAAACACATGAATGTTCTTTTCAGAACGAGTGTGTTCAATATCATTCAAGTGACCAAATTTAAAATGGGAATATAAAGGAGTTTTCTTGATGATAATTTTATCAACAGGTTTTGGATTTAAATCAGAGGAAGATTTGTATCCAATTCCTTTTCTGTTATTTCTGCTAACTCCATAGATCATAGAAGCCATTTTGCTTCTGTCTATGCTTTTAGCAAGAAACTTCTGAAAATTGTAGTCATATTTTTCCAAAATATTTTTGCATTCAGACTCAGTTTCAGAATCAGAGTCTTGTTTAGCTAATTCAAAATCATTTTTCATTTTTAAGTTATTTTCATTTAGCTCAGCCACTTCTGATTTGAGAATATTATTCTCAGATACAAGATTGCTTTGACGCTCCTTGTATTTAAGGTTAATATTATTATAGCTCTTCAGAACCTCTGATAACACTTTGATAAGTTCATCTTTAGTGAGTTTAGCAATTACCTCTTCAACGTCAGAGTCAGATTCAGAGTCAGATTCAGATCCTGAAATTCCTTCCTCCTGATCTTCTATGTCTGCCATCAATGCTACGTTGGCACATTCTTCTTCTGCCTCAGATTCAGATTCAGATGTATCTGAATTATCCCAAGTTGCCATTAGAACCTTCTTCTTCTTATCAAATTTTCTTTTAGGCTTTTCTTTCAGAAGCTTTGGACAATCATTTTTGTAATGCCCAGGTTCTTTACATTCGTAGTAGACAACCTCCTTTTTGCCAGATCTTCTGTGTCCAGAAGATTCCTTTCTTTGGCCAGACTTCCTGAAGTTTTTAAACTTCTTTCCTTTATGCTTCCAGAGTTTGTTTATTCTTCTGGACATCATGGATAATTCATCTTCATCTTCAGATGATGATTCTTCAGAGCTTTCCTCTATTACCTGCAACGCTTTGGCAAATTTATTGGATTTTAAGGCAATTGACTTACCTTTCTTTTGAGGCTCATCTTCCTCAAGTTCAATTTCATGGCTCCTTAGTGAGTTGATTAGTTCCTCCAAGGAAATCTGGTTCAGATCTTTAGCCATTTTCAGCGCAGTCACCATAGGTCTCCATCTGGTAGGTAAGCTTCTGATGATCTTCTTCACATGATCAGCAGTAGAGTAACCTTTATCCAGAACCTTTAGTCCAGCTGTAAGTATTTGAAATCTGGAGGACATGGCTTCAACAGATTCAGCTTCTTCCATCTTGAAGGTTTCATACTTCTGAATTAGAGCCAGAGCCTTTGTTTCCTTGACTTGAGAGTTTCCCTCATGAGTCATTTTCAAGGACTCAAACATGTCAAATGCAGTTTCTCTATTTGTGATCTTTTCATACTCAGTGTGAGATATTGCATTTAACAATATTGTTCTAGCCTTGTGGTGATTTCTAAATTCCTTCTTTTGGACTTCTGTCATAGATTTTCTATCTACTTTCTTGCCATTCCCATCAATGGGATGAACATATCCATCTATGACCAAATCCCATAAATCAACATCATAACCAAGGAAAAAACTTTCAATCCTGTCTTTCCAATAATCAAATTTCTCCCCATCAAACATAGGGGGTTTAGTACTGATTCTGTCTCTTTCTTCATACTTGTTAGATGTTGAAACATCAGCCATTATAAACAACCAAATAAAAATATCAAAGTTTTTCTCACTGGATCTTTTCTGTCACTGTGAAGTGGTAGCACACATAGAACCGGAGCTCTGATGCCAACTGAAGGTGAGAAAATACTTAGAAGGGGGGGGGGTTGAATAAGTATGAAGATAAAAACTTAGAAGTAAAAGGTCAAGTATTTTTATCCTGGTTCGTTGAACTCAACTACTCCAGTCCACCCTATCTAGAGTGATTTGCCTTTCTCAAACAAGGACTTAATACACTATTTAATCAACTGATTACAATAGTAAGCACTAAGAACAACTGTTTAAAGTCTTCTCAAGAACTTCTGATCCCAACTGGATCTTCTTAAGGAACTATTACAATAAAATGTAAAATTAATACAAGTGTATGAATGCTTCTAACAAGCTTTATCACAATAGTGATTTTTCACTTAATGTTAAGAATAAAATAATAAACTCAGCAACAAGAATATTTTATGAGAGCTTGTAAGATTTTCTATCAGAGATTCGTTGGTTCTTGATTACTACTGAAGAAGATGATGAAGACTTGCTTTTATATGCACAGTAGTCCACAAAGTCTTGACATTGGAGGTTGTGTACTGAAAAGGCTTGAACCTTTTTGTCTTTACATCACATGACCTTTCCTGGAAGTAGAATGCACAGAGAAATGCTTTTGGTGTGTGTTCTAGTGTCAAGCATGAAAGAGGAAAGAGTCGTTGAGCTAAATCAAAGGATATTACTTTGAATTCTTCTTCAATAAGTATTTCTTTTCAGCAAGGTAACCATCAGATTTTGCATGATTAGAGTCTTGGATACCCATCAGATTTTGCTGAATCAGAGTAAGGCAGCAAGTGTGCTTTAGCGTGTAGTTCTATCAGAGCAGAGTTTTATGAATCAGATCCTCAGTACATGCAGCGTGTAGTACTCTCAGAGTCTTCTGAAAAACTGAGCTTCTTAACTCTCATACAAAGTTCTTTAATGCTTCAGAGTCTTCAGATCTTATTAGAGTCTTCTGCTTCAGATTCTTCTGCAGCTTCTGCTTCAGATTCTTCTGTAGCTTCTGCTTCAGATCCTTCTGCAGACACCGCTCAGATTCTTCTATAAGATGATTCTGACTCTTCAGAGCCTTCCATAGTTCCAAGTTCAAATTAATTTGTTCTTGAATGTATATATACTTTAATTATCTACAGCAATTATTCATGAACCAATTTTAGAGTATATAATTCTTTAATACAAAATTTCATAAGAGTTATCATCAAAACATAGAGATATTACTAAGAGACAATCTGTGTTCTTACACCGCTTTTTGTTTCTGGGTTCGTCAGCGATGATGATCCTGAGCCGGCGGTCGTAGGCTTTAATGGTGACGCGGCGGTAGCGGGTTTCTGCGGCCGCTCGTCGCCATCAGTTGCTGGTCCGATTTCTTCATTTGATACCTGATGACCAAACATGCAAACATTACCGAGAACATTGCTTACCTTTTCCAGTTTGGAAACGGCACTGAGACCTCTGTGCATGTGACGCGAGCGATGACGAGGCAACTCGGAGCTCCGGCTGACTCGTGATAGTCCGACGGTGATGAAGTTCCAAACTTTCTATCCTCTTCTTCTTCCACGACGAGGGCGGTGATGATGAAGCTAAGATTTGCTTCTGAACCGTCCGATGCTTTTCTGGTGAAGGTGTTCTCTTTTCTTAAATTTATTCCGATAGTATTGATAATGATGAGAACCCTTTTAGGGATCTCTGAATCTAGGTTTTCATTCACGGCCGCCCCCCTTCTCGAACTGAAAATCTGATGATTTATATCCTCCCTTACGTTTTGGTTTGTGGGCTTTTGTGATTCTTATGTTGCTTTTGCAGTATTTTCGGGCGACATTGTTGGGGTTTTGACCGAGCTTGTTTGGCTGGATTTGTTACGTTGATTGTTCACTTTGTTGACCTGGTTTGAACGGATTTTCTGAACTGGTTCGATCCAGTTTGCTTGTTTGATGAACCGGTTAACTAGTTTTCTTTCTGATATTGTTTTGGATATTGGATATTTGTATATTTACCTGATGGAAACAGATTTGGCTTGTCTTGGATATCTGTTAGTGATCCATTTTCAGCAAAAAACACTTTTCGGCATAAACTTCTTTTTCTCTCTCGTCGCCTCAGAATCATAAGAACAGAAACTTGCCTGATTTTGGCTTTTTGGTCGGTAACAGAGTCGGGAGTCGGAGACGGAGAAATCTATTACCCTCCGGACACGCCTGATGATGACATTGTTCTGAGGGCGTCAGAAAATACTAACCGATTATTTTTTCTTGTTTGTTTTGATCATGTTTGCAGATTCGACATGGATAATCGGAAGTTTGGATAAGTCGAAGAACTCAGATTAGGAATGAAATACAATTTCGTTTAAATGAAAACAAACTAAGAAAAATGGGATTAATTAAGAAAGATGAAATGAAATGAAATTAACTCTAAAAGATAAAATATTTTTGACTTAAAAATGAACTTAGATAAAGAAGAAACTAGATTGACTAAATGTAATGAAAAGAAATTATTTTTGTTATCTTGATTTAAAAAATGAAATGAAATGAAAAGCCTACTAACATGCTACATTTTCCTTAATTCTGATTCATCCAAATTATTCGACTAATCCGGTCTTCGATATAGTTTTCGATTAAACCTCGTCAACCAGATCAAACGGCCCAAATTTCCTTCCCATAGCTCCACATTCGTAAACTGGCGATCGACCGTCACCAAATGACCATTTTACCCTTCATGGATTAAAAGTGTGCCACGCAATATTTTCCTGCAAAAATCAACCAATTGCACAACCTGTTAGTGGTTAGTTTAAACGTAATGCAAAATGAAATGAGATGCAAGATGATTCGACTAAATCTTAGGGAAAAGTTTGGGGTATTACACCTTTCCTTTTTCATTGGTTTTCCTTCTTGCATAGTTGGATTTGTTATGTTGATGTCAAGTATGGTTGACATCATCTCATCAAAAATATCCCTAGAAAATCTTGTATCTGGTATGACTGCATCATGTTGACTTGCATCAGTTGGTTGGTTTTGTTGACTTGCCTCATATTTACTTGCCTCAGTTGGTTGGTTGGGATGAGCAGAACCATCATGTTGACTTGCATCAGTTGGTTGATTTGGTTGATTAGAATCCACCTTAGTGGCTGCACTTGTACCTGCATCAGATTTGACCTTTTTCTACAATAATCCAAATGATATATAATATCAGAGTATTGTTTACAACTATAACATTCTAAACAAACAATACTGAATAGACACACAACAATACCTTTCTTTTCAAAGCATTTGGATCTTTTTTCTTGCTCTTTCATGACTAAACATTATGTCCAAACTTATCACACTTTGTACACCTATAAGGTAAACCAAGAAATCTACTTCTAGCACATTCCTTGCTACACTCCCTAATTCTTAATTTTCTTGGTCTACCAGGACCTTTTTTATACCTAGGAGGTTAAAGCTCTTCACATTCAACCTCAGGCCATATTTCTTGTCCATTAATGGGACTCACAGCAAAACCATAACAAATGGCATATTTTTCCCTAGAGTAACTTTCATTAACAAAAATTTCTGAATTTTGTTGCCTAAAACCTAAAGTTGCAACAACGTGCCTATAAGGAATGCCAACTGACTCCCAAAAATTACATGTACAAGACCTTTTAGAAATGTCAACTATGAAATTGTGTTTGTTATAAGAATGAGTAACTTGAAATTTTTCATCCATAGCCCAAGTTGGCAATGAATGACCACTCATAGCCACCTCATTATCCAATCTCTTTCTAGGAATTGGCATAACCTTGTGTGGCTACTTTTCAAGTTTCATGGCAGAAGTATTGCACCTATTCATTAAATATTCACACATGGTTAATATAGGTTTATCCCTAGCTACTAAAATTGTGGCATTAAAACACTCAGCAATATTGTTCATCAGTACATCACATTTAGGGTAAAAACTAAATGCATGCTTACACCAACATTTTAGTGGTACTCCCATTAGCCATGCCCAAGCCTTGAAATCTACTTGCTTTAATTCATTCATTTTTTGCATCCATCCTTGATAGTAAGTTTCCTTGGCTGCTCCCATCATGAGATCTCTTATTAATGATCCACCTCCAAACTTTTTCTTGAAGTCTGCATACAAATATCTCGACATAGTCTATGCTCTATTCTTTCAAACATTTCTTTAAATACTGCTAGCAAACCTTGTAACAATCATGAAATTGACATAACTTTTAAAACAACTAACATTTGACAATGAGAAGTATGAACTAACATCTAACCGTTGAAAATGACACACCTTTTGCTAATCTGAAATAAAGACATATATATTATCTTGTCCAACATCTTCCATTAATAATTGTATAAACCACCTCCTGTTATCTTTTGTTTCAGTTTCCAAAACACAAAAGGATAACGAGAAATATTGGTCATTGGGGTCCCTACCCATAGCTATTAAAAGTTGAACACCATATTTGGTATTCAAATGGTACCCATCAACCCCAACAAATGGTCTGCATCCATTTATGAATCCTTTTTTACATCCATCAAAGCAAAAGTAAAAAAGATCCAAACCTTGGTTGAATTGATGAGATTGGTCTGTAAATTTTGATTGTCAAAGTATTCCCAATATTTACCCTTTTTAACTCAACAACATATCTCCATAAGTTTGTATATTGCTTGTCTGCATCTCCTTCAATTATCTTCTTTGCTATCAGCTTTGTCTTCCATGCCCTAGCCACAGTAATTCCCACAAAGTAATTTTGTCTCATGTCTTGAATAATATCATAAATCCTAATTGTCTCAGATGTTTGCATTTTCTTCACAACCGCCTTGGCAACCCACCATGAATTTGCATATCTATTATTCAAAACCCTAGCACATTTGTGGTTATCTTTTATAGTCTTAATGGCATAAGTGTGCTTATGGCCCACTTTAGAACATAACATTAAAAAAACACATTTAGCCATGCATTGTACCCTTACCCTATAACTCTCATTTTTCATAAAAGTAATATCCCTACCATTTAAAACTGACCACTCATGAATTGCCTCTCTAAATTTTTCTAGAGAATTGAATTGCATATCCCACTTAAACTTGAAATTCTTATTAAGTTGGTCTTTTCTAAACTTCTCAAACTTAGGCCCATTATCATCTTCAGAATCATCTGAATCAGAGTTGTCCAGCTCATCACTAACTAATGGGTAGAGAGACATCAATTCCATCAAATCCAGCTGCAATAGCAATGGTTCTTTCATTCTCACTATCATTCAACCCTTCAACTTCCTCTTCATCACTTCCATGTAACTCTACCATTTCATTCACACACCTAGGACTCTTAACTTGACTTTTATACCATTGACAGCATGTTCCACAAACATTTTCCCATCTACTTGGGTTACACAAGCGTATGCGGCAAAATCATAAACATCATCCTTATTCCTAATCTGGAAAAGGTTTTCATCAATGTCAAGGATTTTGATCCATGTTCTGTACATCCCTTTTATGTAACCCCACCCATTAACTAAATTATGAATGTTAACCATTGACCACTTATCAATGACTTGCCCAGACACTATGGTCAAAATACCACCCCCGTAAATCGTTTCACAATTAATCAACATTACAAACTCCTCTACATGGTGAAATACAATGTTAAATACTTGCATGTTCTGAAACTAAAGATAACAACAACGGTAAAACAAACTACATTTCGAAACAATAAAGAGCGATATTAAAACAAACTAACATGTGACATTTCGTTTGCGCTTTGGCCTGGCTCCACCGTGCCTTCGTCTTCTCCGACCGTGTCCGCCTTCTCAGCTTGCTATTTTGGGGGAAATTCTCAATTTTGAGCCCTAATTTTTCACCGGGGGTAAATAAGAAAAGAATTCATTTCTGAGTTATTTTTTAATGATCCAGTCAGCAAACCATTTTTTATTTTAATCAAACGTGATATTAAATGGTCCAGTTAGCTTCGCCATCAGATGCCAACTAAGAGGTCTCACTTACACAATCTGTGAAATAGTGGCACAAGGGTCTTTATTGATCGAATCTGAATTTGGTAAAGGGAAATCACAAAAAAACTTCTTATAGAAAAAACCAAAACTCGCTATAGTGACAGGGGTAACATATATTTAACCCCTTTTTTCTAATTTATAATCATTTAATATTACATAATTTCAAAAAAAAATGTTACAGTATCTTTTTTACCAAATTCTTTCCAATTTAAATCTCATGATTCGACTACGTCTACCCATATCCTCTTCACATGTTATCTAATTAAAATTTTCATATCTCTTTTCTGAAATTTCAAATTTGTTCTCTACCTTCTTTTAATTTGTTTTCCTTCCAACTTCATCTTCTTTCTTTCCATTGTTCTATGTGTCTCAACTTCAAAAACTTCATCAAAATCAAAGATTCTTAAACTTTAGAGCATCTTTAGTGGGAGTAAACTAAATGGGTAAATTAAGATACTTTTTGTGGGCCCAAAGTGATTTGTAGGATTTAAAAAATTTATAGTTGATTTGAGTAGTTTTTACTTTAATGGTGACTGTTTATAAGAAATCAAACTTGACTCCACATTTTATATTTTTTATTCAAGTTACCATTAATTTAATTATTTTAATTAAAATACATATAATTTTTTAAATAAAATTTACCTTAAAAACTTAAAAATAATATTAAATATATTTTATTATAAAATTAAAAATGATACAAGATTCACAACAATAATACATTAAAAAAATTACATTTTCATAGGAATATAATTATAATAAGGATTCGATTGGTTGAGATCCATTTGATAAATAAATAAAATTGGAAATTGAAAGAAAAAATTTAGAAGAAAACTATGTGAAAGAAAATTAAAATTTCTATAGAATTTATAGAAGGTAAAAAATGATAATATGACCGTTACTATTTTCAAATATCATATCCTTACTTTAATGTTGTTGGAATAATTGGAATATTTTATTAATATTAAATAATATTATAATAGGTTTCACATAGTTAACGTTAACTATATAGATAATGGGAACTAAATTTTAGTTCATTTGGATGTCATGTCAGCTCTCCTATAATGCAAATTCCTTATTACTAACGTAAGCTATAAAGAATTTTGGTTTAACAATCCTGCGTTAAAGTTGCTCTTATATATATTCTCTTCTTCCTTCATTTTTTAGTTAGATAAATAATTTATTCATGTATTCTTCTTCTTTCATCCTATATGCTTTTTTTGCATTATTTATTATTTTATTTTTTTTCATATATTTTATTTTTTTTGTATAAAAAAAATTATTTCTCAATTCCGATATAAGTTATCTAAAATAGTCATTACAAAAACTATTTTCTTATTTTCTATCATCAAACTCTAAAAAATATATTTTATGAAAAATATTAACAAAACGCTTTTAACAAATATTTTTAACGCGTTTTCTTTGATGGGGTAAATTTCATGTGAGTCTACCTAATAAACATTTTTAACACACTTTCTTTGATTGGGTAAAATTCACGTGGATCTGCCAAATCATGTGAATTTCATATAAGTTTGTTAGGATCTATATGAATTCTAGCTAATAAAAACAAAGTATTAGAATATATATAATCATTTAATATTACATAATTTCAACAAAAAAAAATCAAATGTTAACAGTATAGTTTTTATCAAATTTTTTTCAATTTAAATCTCTACACTACACATATCCTAATTATTCTTCTTCACATGTTACCTAATTAAAATTTTCATATCTCTTTTATGGAGTTTCCAATTTGTTATCTCTCTTCTTTTAATTTGTTTCCCTTTCAACTTCATCTTCTTTCTTTCCATCCTCCTATGTGTCTTAACTTCGTAAACTTCATCAAGATCCAATATCCTTAAACTTCGTATTATATTCTCTTCTTCCTTCATTAGGTAGATCAATATTTTTATTCACGTATTGTTCTTATATTAAAGTTATTACCCTATGAAAACGTTCGCGTGTAAGAGACGTGTTCTTCCTCTGTACTCCATCCGTAGGCATAGAAGCCAAAATATATGGAAAAGTTTCGATAATTAGAAAAACTTTGTTTTTCTGTGGATTTACCTGCGATTCTTTCTGCTATTTTTTTGTTTCCGGCTAAAATCTTTGGGGATAATTAATTTAGCAGATAAAGTCGCAGGAAATATCACAGAAAAATGTCAAAATCACATAAGTAACTTCTACGAACTTGGTTGCTAAATAATACTTCATAATGTAAATTCTTTGGCAAAACTGCAAGTATATCTGCGGATAAATTTACACAGAAAAATCCACAGGTAAATTCTTTGGCAAAACTGCAGATATATCTGCGGATAAATTTACACAGAAAAATCCGCAGGTAATTTCTGTATGTCTAGTAATGTCATGACAAAACATAAGCATATAAGTAGAGAAATTTTTGTTGTTCTTTTAGACCATCCATCCCATGTTTTTGAAGATTCACAACAATGAAACCGCCAACAGTAAAACTTTGCGATAGAGATTGATACAATGTGCGATTCTTGATTGATACAAAACTGACCGAAATGCAGTGATTGTTGGCAGAGTTATTTTTTTAAATATAAATATAAGGATTTCAATAAAAAAAATAGAAATAATTTCTTTTTAATTTTGTTGCGCAAATTAAGTAACTTATGTTATGCACATTTTGTCACTGACACAAATACTTTAAAATTTTTAAAATACTTTTAGAATCTAGATTTCAAAATTCGAACGCCCCAAATACACACATAACTCTTTTTTAAACATGTCATATTTAAAAATTTGACAAAACTATTGTTTTAGTCCTTTAAATTATTTTAAAATATCAAATTAATCCATTATAATGCTTTGCTCCCTTTTTAAAAATCTCCATTATAATAAATTGCAAACTCATATACCATTTGAACTGGTTTTTCATGCTCATCACAAATATGCTATTAAATTTGTCAAACAAGTTACGGTTCATGAGAATCATATAAAAATAGACGAAATACATAAGGAAAAATCATCGATCTTACATATTTATTGATTTTTATCTATTGATATAGTTTTGCTTTACTCTATACAATTTGTGCTGAAATATGACTGAAAAATGATAATGGATGATGTTTAATTTTTAGGACATGATAGTGTAAATTCTACCATCAGAACATATTTGCTTACATCCAATCAATGAAGATAATTTTTATTTGGTGAATTACAATGATTTGATTTTCTAAATTCCATGTTAGTATATATATATATATATATATATATATATATATATATATATATATATATATATATATATATATATATATATATATATATATATATATATATATATATATATATATATATATATATATATATATATATATATATATATATATATATATATATATATATATATATATATATTACTGTTGAATTATCTATGATCTATAAGTAGGGAACACTAAAGAAGAGGGACTTGTGTTTGCATTAACAATGGAGAAAGGGAGAAAAATCATATTAGAAAAGAAGAAATTAAAGTGATGGCCTTCATATTCCATATCAAAGGCGCTTTAATATTATTATTATTTTTTCTCACTCTGATTTATTCATAGTTACATCATTTTCTTACCGACAATACTGCGATTTTACTCGCTAAACTAATTACTTACAAAGGTTTTAGCTGGAATCACAAACAGCAGGAAAAATCGCAGGTAATACATTTTTTACAAAAATTTAGTAAATATCGGCAGGTAAATCCGCAGAAAATGTCTGCATGGAGTTAAGACTGCATGTAGTTGATGTTTTCGCAAGAAAAGTCGCAACAAATTTTTAATCTATAGGTATACTTAGATGGTATATCTCATATAATATAGTTAGTCTCGCACAATTCAGAAGCATATCTCATATAATATAGTTAACTGAAAAATTAAACATCAAGGAGTAATCAGTGTGCTATACTTAGATGGTAACCATATTATTGTAAAAACAAATTCGCCTCAACCTACTGCAATTCAAAATACGAAATTATATATTATTCAAACATGGTTCTGTCACAATAACAAGCTTAATTCATAACTTAGAAATCATTTCACCTTTATTATCAATCACTTTAACAAACTCATTTTCTTTGAATCTCATCTTAACTCTCTTGTAAGTTCCATTTTGTTTAAACTTTATCAAGTTACTATTATTCTATCTATCTTGCTCATTCGAAAAATCTGACAAATGAGGTTTTGTTTCAGTTGTGCATTTCATCAAACAGCTAAAAGTTATAAAACTACTGCATCAATCAATCAATCATAACAATAACACAAATTAACAAAAAAGCTAGATTCAAAAATCAACAAACACGTTACCTCCCAAACAAATTGATCATAATAATGAGAAAGAGAGCCATGTAGGGCAAAACCAACAATCCCTGGTCTGAACACCCGAACCCGATCAAACTTGAAAAGAGGTTTCCCATCACACTACTAAAAATGTCCTGTTTTCCTGCAGATTTACCTGCGGACTTTGACAAAATTTTCGCAAGAAACATGTTACCTGCGATTCTTCCTGCTATTTCTTTTCCATCTAAAATCTCTTTGAGTAATTAATTTAGCAGGTAAAGTCGCAGGAAAAGTCACAGGAAAAAGTCGCAGTAAAATGTCGCAGGTAATACCGCAGGTAACACCGCAGGTAATATTGAAAATGAGTTCAAATTTGTACTTCAACCTGCAAGAATAACAATTGATTGTATTAACACCTAAATATATTACAAAATATAATAAAATGTATCATTTATATCATACTCAATACACCAAGGATATCATAAAGTTAAAGCTATCTATAACATAACACTTCAAACTTTCTCAAACTGCAAGTCTCTATTTGTGTTACAATACTTTGCTAGATTGAAATAAATTTCAAATAAACAAAGTAAAAAATTAAGAAATATGTTTGTTGGATTTTCACATATGCCTATGCAACCACCACTGCCACCACATCTCAGACCACCTTCAGTGCAAACCTTCCACCCTCAATATCCCCCTCAATTATCATGTGGCATTCCCACTACCATGGTTAATATATATTCCCTCTCTAGATTGGACTTATCATACAACCATCTGTCTGGGAAAATTCCAACAGGAAATCAACTTGATACATTTTCCAACAATTCCTATCCAGGTAATCCACAACTTTGTGGTATTCCAATCACAAAAGCATGCCCTAAAAATAGTTCATTCAAAGATGCACATTGTAGTCACACCGAAGAAGAACATGAAAATGACAAAAACCATGGAGACAAAAGAAAGGGCATAATAACAAACCCATTCTACATAACCATGATTGCAGGGTTTTTTACTGGATTTTGGGTATTTTGGGGCTCCATATTACTCTTTACATCTTGGAGACATGCTTATTTCCGTTTCCTAAGCAACATGGTTTATCTATAACTTGTCATAATCATATACAATAATGGTTTGAAATCATACTTCTACCATATGCTTCTTTACTAGGATGGAAAATGATAAATTAATCATGATTTCTTACTTCTATCCATTTTGAATAATTGTTTCACTGTCTATCTATTTTTTTCAAAAGTCCATCTGCAACGACTCATCAGTCTCAGCCCATGGCTGCACATTCTATGCAGCTGCCACAACAGCCCAAAGGACACCAGACTCCACAAGTGTCTCCCGCAGCTGTTCCACAATCATCACAACTTCCAAACATAGCCCCATCCTCTGTTCATTCATCTTCACAGCCACATCATCCAACACAAATGCCATTTTGAACTGTAACAGTATTTGTTAATGAAATTTATAAGCATAATTATAATCCATTAAATGGTAACCCAACCATTCAACCCGATTATCAATCTTCGAACCGGGTCCATAATTCTCATACTCACCATAAAACAAACTATCCAAACCTTGTTCATTTGACCATTTTGTCCAACCTTTTGCATCAATAAAATCATCAATATAAGACTCAATCAAAATAGTTCTAGAATAAACCCTCCACGGCCTTCCAAGGTAACTCTTGATATTACTAGAGTTCGAATAGAGTTCATCCGTAGCTAGAATCAAACAATTTTGTATCGAAATTCCAATGTCTTCGTTGGGGTTATCTCTCGATTGTGCTGTTATGACAATTGTTGTGGTAAGAATAGGATATCAAATTATTAATTAATTTGAATCACATCTTTAGTTCACAGCCGGTCTTTAATTTATCTAAAGGAAAGGTCAAAGAAAGGAAAAAC
Source organism: Lathyrus sativus (assembly GCA_963859935.3). Classification (NCBI taxonomy): domain Eukaryota; kingdom Viridiplantae; phylum Streptophyta; class Magnoliopsida; order Fabales; family Fabaceae; genus Lathyrus; species Lathyrus sativus. The sequence continues at coordinate 5,554,084 of OZ012735.1, forward strand.
CTAATTTTTGCATCTAAACAATGCGGGGAAAGATCTAGGTAAGAGGTTGGTTAAGCTTAGGGAAGGTATTAACACCCTAAACTTCTGTAGCACTCTACAGGAACCTTTTATTTAAAGTTTACTATTTTGCTTGATTATTTGCTTGGGGGTATATTGCTAAGGGTTAGAAAGTGACAGAAGACCTAACGGTTAGTCCTAAGTTTACTCGCCAAGACTCGCATCCTGTGCCTACGTATTCGAGGTAGGGGATGGAATCAGATTAATCGTAGTTCCCCTCGAAAGGGAGGTTAGAAACTTCTTGACTATGGTCAAGGTTTCAATGGAAAGTAAGTGTTTCTTAGGGAAGCGCTTACGTGGAGTGCGGCGACTCCAATCTCTACGTTGTAAAGAGTTGAAATTAGGGTTAACTAGGTATTCCACGGCGGGAAATCCTAAAATGGAGTGTAGCGACTCCTTATCCTAATGCTAGGGTAAAGGGTAATTTGGTCCACGGCGGGACGCCTAAAAATATGAGTACGGCGACTCGGAGTTTCTAGGTTTGAAAGGTGAAAGAGTCAAAGGTAGGTACTTGACACGACGGTTAAACGGTTGGACCTATTCCTTCGGAAGGCGTAACGGTAAATGATGCAGATGATAAGTTATTACATGGTAGGATTGAAATAGAGGAAAATATGAAAGCAGTAAAAATGCAAAGCGACGATCACTCGCGTAAATTACAACCATGAAAAAGCAAAAACAAATGACAGAATATAAGCGACGATAGCCTCGCGTAATTACAACCGAAAAAATTGAAATATGAATAAAGATCATGGACTAGTAAGCAGAGATGAACCAAGATCAAAGGATAGTCAGACACAAATTGAAACAGCCAAGTTAGTAATTATTTTTTGAATTTTTATTTTAAAAAAAGAATAATTTATTTTAAACTTTATTAAAAAAATAATTTATTTTTGAAATTTTGAGAATAAAAGTCAAACTAATTTTAAAAACGTTAGCAATATTTATTTTAAAAAAAAGATTCGATTTTCCGACTAAAGATGAATGTTTTATTAAGTCATTAATTTAAATTTAACAAAAGATTTAATTTTAAGTGATTTTTTTTTTAAAAAGAAAGTTTTTTTTATTAAGTTATTACAAAGTTTTTTTATTATAGGTTATAAAAAATTTGCTACTCACCATAAGCTATATATAAAAGACTAATTACAAAAAAAACTAACGCTAATCTAAATTATTAAAATGTTAATTATCAATTAAAATGTTAGTAATTATAAATTATGAAAACATTACCCCTTTAATTTATTAAGGCATTAGTTATGAATTAAAATATAAAAAACAATAGTAATACATAAAGAAGAGAAAAGGACACGTTATACTGAGCCCACTATGTTTTCTATTTTGCTCATCTTCTTTTTCCTCTCTAATGGTCGGCGGCTATTGTTGTTGTTAGATGCCAAATTTCACTTATTTGATCTATCTAATGTTGGCATTTTTCACTCATTTTTGTCATAAAAGTGTTGAAAATCACTCTTGTTTTGGTTAGTTTGCAATATATTGTGAAAATCTCTTGGTACTTTTGATTTGTGTGTTATTGTGCAGGAATTAGGCACAAAACAAGTGAAAGGTAAAACACAAGAAAAATGGTCAAGGAAACCAGGACAGCATGCAAACAACACTCAAGAATTGGCAAAATATTGTCAGCTCGCTTAGCGAGCAGACCAGCGAACAGCTCGCTAGCTTGCTCGCTTAGCGAGCAGGTAGTGAACGAGCCCAAAATTGGACAAATCTGAAAGCCAAAATTCGCTACATTCGATAGTTGTTCGTTGTAGCGAACGTGACAGAACCAAAATGTATATTTAAGTCACTTTCTTGTATTTTTAGGTCATAACTCCATTTTTGGGAGAGAACTTGGTATTGTAACATTTTGGAACATCATAACTCATCTCTCTTCATTTCTAGAGAGAGAGAAACACAAATCCCCAAGGGGGAGGAGGTAAGATCTTCGATCTCTTGTTGGGGTTTGGATTGTAATCTTTTGATACCTTATGTATTTCATCTAATATATGTTTGTGAACTTATTTTGGATTCTCTATTGATTGAATATCTTTGATTATGTATTTGTGGGTCTTGACAAAACCTTTTCACATCTTTGATCTCAGATCTTCTTCTATCAATGAACAAACTTTTGACATGGTTTTGAAGTTGATATTCATTTTATCCTCTATGGTGTTATGTTGATTAAGTAGCATGGCTAGCATGGGTAGGATTAATATGATATTGTATGGGTATGTGATAATAGTGATGAAGAACGATGTTCACCGACATTTGGCAGATTAGATGAATACATGTAAAAAGGGTTAAGTGTGTGTACGTATTATGATCATTGTATTTTATGCAAAACAATTATTTATCTGATATGGGTTTCATTCTTGTTTACCTGTTAATCTTTGATTTGAATCGTGATAGAGATATACGTTTCGGATCTAGATCTAGGATGATTTCCTGTTAGGTCCTAAACTCTAGAGATAGATTTAGGCTTAGCATTTGCGTGAGTATCAGACCTTAATGCTCTGTGTTGTGTTTTTGTTGGGTGAGAGATCACCAATGAGACAACATGGTTTTTCTCTCGACGCCGCGTTAGAAATAAGCTATGTCTTGAGTGATACGTGATGATATTAGACGAATGATTGTGTTGTGTTTAATTTGATATGAAGAATGCATGTGTTATCAATTGATGAAATCCAATCCCAACAAGGCTCCGTTTATATTTCAGTCTTTATTTTATATTTTATGTTTTTATCTATGGTTCTTTGAACCCTTTAAACCAAAACTTTTGAACAATAAGCTTAGAAATGTAGAAATCGTTGAACGGCATTCAGATTGCACTAATCCTTGTGGAGACGACAAAACTGGGTACTTAATATTTTTTGCTTGCTACTTTACCGCACCAACAGTTGCATGGATGAGCTCTGTTGAAATTTCTTCCTCTTTTTCGTCCCATTTCTCGTCTTCTTCCTCTGAACCTCTACAATCAGCGGACAAAATAACATGCAAAAAATTGTGAAATACTGTAATCAAATGAAGAAAAAGCTTACGGTAACGGCAACGGATCCTTGAGTTTTGGTTTGTGTTGGTGGACGGTGATGATGTTGACAACTGAGCCTCCGTCGTTGGGAAACTTTTTTGTGCTCGCCAGTAGCGCTTGGCCGGTGTTGAAACTTCAAGCTTTCCGCCGCCGCCTCCGGAGTTCAATCTGTTCTGATCTCGATGATAACGGAGGCTTTCTCTCCTTCGCATGCACTTGCTGGGTTTTCTTTTTACTTGATGATGATGATGAAACCTGAGGTTATTTGCCATTATTATTGTTCCTTTCTCCTTTTCGGATGCGGATCTCCATTTCTCTTTGATGATGATCTCCGAGGATTTTCTGAATTTGGGTTTGCGTCGTCCCCCTCTGATGAACATCTTTCTTGTTCTTATACCATTCTTCCTTTATGGGTCTGGATTGTTGCTTGGATTTTACGTTTTTCTTGCTAACTGTTGCTTCTTTTCAGGCGTTATAAGGGTTTCATCTTGCCGCTTTTTTTTTTACGGTTGACGATGATTCTTGCAAATCTTATTACGTTTTCTTTCTGGAAAAGTCGTTTCGGTGGTTTTGGAACTCGTTTGTTGGATTTGTTTGGCCGAGTTTATTGCAAGGAACTTTGTTGGCTTGTTTCGATCCACTTGGACTCAGAATTTTGAGAAATGTTGTTAAGGCCCTGTTTGGAAAAACCATTTTTGGAAATAATTGTTTTTTCCAAAAGCACTTTTTTCAAAATCACTTTTCCAAAAATCACTTTTCTCTCTCTGTCTCGGAAACAAGATTGAACAGATATTGTCGGGTCCGTGCCGAGGTTGGAAAATAAGTCGGGAGTTGGCTTCGACTTCGTCGTTGCCCTCCCGACGTACCCGATGATGAAATTAAACTGAGGGTATCGGATTACAACCAAAAAACCATTTTTCTAACCACTTAAAATTATTTCCTCGGTTGTCGATTTTTTGTGCAGGTTTGGGAACAATAAAGTCGAGGAATCGGACGCGAAGACGACTTTAAGACAATTAGAAATTTTTAGGAATTAATGATCTATTTTGTAATTAATCTTGTAATGGGAATTATTCTTGTAATATTGTAATAAAAATAGAATTTAAATGAATAAATTCAATTTTATTATTTTTTCCAATCCATTTCTCCGATTAAATTTCCAAATAAACTCTCTAAGTAATTCATCCGCTTAACTCAAACGAATAAATTAAATTTATTTGATTAACTCCTCCAAGCACATTTGTCCAAATGAAAGCGTCCGACTAAATTCATCCAAATAAAAAAATCATCCACTTAAATCCATACAAATAAATTCAACTGATTCCATTTACCCGACTAAATTCATCCGGTTAAACTCACCCAAATAAATCAATCTGAATACTTCATCTGGTTAAACTCGTCTGATTGAATTCATCAAATAAATTTAGTTAATTAAATTTATTCAATGAACATTGTCCGATTAAACTGTGATGTTCCGACCTCCAAATTTTGACAATTGACCAACTTGCCCAATTTAAATTCTCCGTAACTGCTAAACTCGACTAATCCCTTTGCAAATTAATTCATGCTGAAATTCCACTGTTCCTTTAAAACCCGACCGTTGACCAGTAGAAATAGGAAAACGTATATCTGTAAGAATAAATTCTTCAAATCAAATCTTCGCACTGATTTAACGTTGAAACTGCCGTAAAATTCTGCTCATCATAAAATAAATCCCATGACTCGGAGACGAGCGCACAATGTGATTTTTCCTGCAAAACCAACAGACTGAACAAACCGGTTAGCGGTTAGTTAAAATGCCATGCAGAATGAGATGACGTGCGAAATGAACCTAATAATCTTGGGGCAAAACTTGGGGTATTACAGTTGCCCCTATTTAAATAAATTCACCGGATAATTTGAGTAGCGGAGACTCGAGAAGTCACTGTGAAAGGGATTTAAATACAGATAACCGAAAATTTTGCCCTTAGACGCAGTATGCAATGCTGTGGACAACGGAACGAGCTATAATGTTAACAATGTTATGAATCTAATATGATGTGTATGCTGGAATGATAAATGCAAGGATGCAGACAACACGACGACACAGGAGACAGACGCGACGAACGAACCATACTGGGGAATATGACGCACTGGGGAAACAGCACGACACTGGGAAATTCTAAAGCGATGGATCAACCGGTGCAGGCACGACCAGTTGTCACTTTAGGATGAAACGGTAACGCAGGATCCACACGGCGGTAGGATCAGGTAAACGACAAGTGCTGGAGTTTTCAGAACATTCCTTTAAACGAAGAGATCGAGTGGGATCTTCAGAAATCTTCAGAAAATACACAGGGAGAAACTAACATCAGAAACATCCGGAAGAACATCGAATGAACTCTGAAACACACTAGAGACACTCGGAAAAACATCGAATGAATTTTGGGACAAAGAAACAAATTTCAGGGACAATCGGAAGAACATCGAACAAACTCTGAAACACACCAGAGATACTCAGAAAAATGTAGAATAAACTCTGGGACAAAGAAACAAAATGAGAACATCTATAAGAGCGCGAGATGACGACAAGGTCTCTGAAGGTACATCTGAAACATTTAGGAAAGGAATAAACGTACTGGACAAGTTTGAAGACATATCTGGAAGAACATCAGATAAGCCACAAAGGAGTTTTTGAGGAACATCAGAACCAACACTCAATCTGGAAAAACATCAGAAAGAGAAACCGAATCCGGAAAAACATCGGGTAAATTTTGGAAAACCATCAGAACCGAAAGAAAATATTTGGGAGACCATCGGATAAGTTTTGGAAGCATATCAAAACAAAACCTCACACTGGAAAAACATCAGAGAGAGAAACGTATCCGGAAAACCATCGGAAAGATTCTGGAAGAACATCATAATCACACAGGAATATCTGGAAAACCATCAGATAAGTTCTGGAAGAACATCAGAACAAGGAACCAGTCTGGAAAAACATCAGAAAGAGAGCAAATCTGGAAAAACATCGGATAGATTCTGGAAAACCAACAGAATCAAAGGAAATATCTGGAAAACAGTCAGATAAGTTCTGGAAGAACATCAGAACAAAGACTCGATCTAGAAAACCATCAGAAAGAGGAATAAATCTGGAAAAACATCGGATAGATTCTAGAAAACCATCATAACCAAAAGGAATATCTAGAAAACCATCAGATAAGTTCTAGAAGAACATCAGAACAGAAACTCGATCTGGAAAACCATCAGAAAGAGAAAAAAATCCGGAAAAACATCGGATAGATTCTGAAAAACCATCAGAAGCAAAGGAAATATCTGGAAAACTGTTAGATAAGTTCTAGAAGAACAATCAGAATAAAGAGACTCAATCTGGAAAACCATCAGAAAGAGAAACAAAAGTGACATCCAAGAATGGCATTGGATAAAAAGGGTACCAGACATCCAATAATGACTTTGAATGAAAGGTATAATCCTAATATCTGAGAGTGGTATTAGGGGTAAGAGAAACAGACATATCCGGAAGAACAATCGGATAAGAAAAATGTCATATCTGGAAGAACATCAGATAGACACGACAAAAACTGTTTGATAGGTGCCAAGTAAGTTAGACTTCGACCACAAGGTAAGACGTGGATAACAACACGACCTCGGGAGAAATGCAAATGAGGATGAAACACTCATGATATGCATATGTAGATGAATTATGGAGATGATATATGATCAAATGCAAATACATACGCCAACGACACGACTCGACTCTTTTGGTAAGATGACAAGACTGGAAAACTGATTCCTCAACACGGAGATCACTGCCATTCTGCTTGGGGACCAAAAATGTTACTGCTTAACACATCTCTGTCACACTTCTAAACTGTATCAATTTGATGGTCCTTGTAGGAAGGATGAAGAGCTGCTTGGGGATCCTTCAAGTAAACTGCCCCAGATTAAACCGTTTGTTATAGATGAACTGATAATTACTTCAGCTTGTCTGATTCGGTAGATGATTACGCTATTATGCCCCTGGAAGGTCTGCCCTAGTATGAGTCTTTAAGGATCTTCTTGATAAACTAAATCTGAGAAGGACTTGCCTTGAACAAATCTTGAATTGGTTCTTAGACAGGATGTAAAAGGAACTTTCCCCTGATAGGATCACTTGACCAAGTTTCTTGATTGTTTGAAAATTCCTTGAAGAAAGCGAGTTTGCAAACAAAAATATTTATAAAAATATGGTAATGCAAATTTCACACAACTTTTGAAATCAAAATTATTTTTGAAAGATGAAAAAATAAATGAGTCATTGGTCAGAACATGGTGGTTCAAGACGCTCAAAGCTTAAAACAAAGGTGTACTGCGAAAATGAATGATTCGCAAAGATCTTTTGGAGTCAGCTTACGCAACCTTGTTGTAGTATGCTTTCAAAATAACTTTGCTTCAATTAGGTCTTTTGAGGGTTGTAATGTGGCCTGGTTCACAGTTTATGAAACAAAGGATAAAGGCTCAAAGTTTATTTGTACCCACCCAATCTACGTGATAATCTTCAGTCCTACGCTCAGTTAACTCATATTATGCATTCAGGTTTCTATAATGTTAGGAATTGCACTGATGGTAGCAATTATGGTTCAGAAGTCAAGGGACCTATGAAAAGGCAGCCACTACTTCCCTATAACATTTAGTTGTTTTGGCATTGAGGACTTACATGGTGAAGAGTTTAAAGATCTCCTCTTTTTATTATCCCTAACTTTTTCCTGAACTGTTTCTTGTGAAGATTACAATCAGCGGGATGCCCCAGTTTTGCCTAAGTCTCCTTCATAGGTTTTGACTTAGCGGGCTTTTTCTTTTGATTTTTTTTTATGAAAGAGAGTGACTGCCTGGCTTTAATGATTACGGTGAACCATCATCGGCTTTGTAGCTTTGAACACATCTTCGGCACTTACTTGTTGTATGTGAAGGAAAACTTGTGAACGTAACCTTTATATGAAAGGTGTATTGTAGGAACACACAACCAAGTTAAGTGAGATCTACCCATGCCCCAAGTTAAGATTGCGGGTTTTTTTGTAAAGAAAGAAACTCCAACTTCTAGGCTCGAAGGGGGTGACAAGGGGATAACTTCCTTATTTCTACAGTGTTTGGGGGATTGAAATAATGTCTTACATCGTCAACAAAGTTTGATTAAAAGCATACTGACAACAGTTATGGGTATAACGTTTTCGTCATCCTCCCTCCAATATTTGCATAATCAAAAGTTTGGACAAGTAAAATTTTGAAAGATAAAGTATAAAAGTGCAAATAATAGCATCAAAAATTGCAATGCTCATTTCATTGGTATGAAAGTACAAACATAATTTGAAGGCAGCCAGCTAATACAAAAATAATGAAAGTGAAAACAACGAGAAACAAAAGGCCTAGTGACTAAATCAGTATAAAGATGATTCGTCCTGCCTGAAACAATAGCATTTAGGAAGATAATCTGCTGGGGTCAGGCTGAAGCTTCACTTTTGATGCATTGGCAACATTATACTCATAGAGAGGGTTCTCAAAGGGAGCTCGGACAGCCTGGTTAACAGTGTGGACCACAGGTCTGGGCTCGGCAAGGACGGGAGCTTGAAAAACCGGTCTGACAGTCTGACCAATCACAGTAGTAGATGCAAGAGGTGGAGAGTAGTTAGGAGGTAAACCAAACTCTGGCCAAGTAGATGGTGGCATTTGAACAGGAGGAGGATCAGCACTTGAAACTTCCTGAACGACGGTCCTCTGAGGTGGCTCTCCCCTGGAAATCAGTACTTGAAGCATCTCGGTGAGCTTGGTCATGCCTGATTTCAACTCATCGATCTCCGTTTGGATTTCCGCATTATATGTCTCCTGCTCTGACATCTGGCGTCTAAAGTTAGCTCTAGTTCGATATTTGTGTCGAGGAATCAGCTTGATGACTCAAAGGTACACTGGAAGGCGTGATAACCGAGAATGAAAAACCGGGGGAAAATGCAATGCAAGACATGATGCTAATGCAATGCAATGGTTTCAAGAACTTCAATGATCGATTGCAAATGTTTTCTAAGAAAAGCTGGAAAATGTTTTAGACTTTAAAATGTAAGACTTTTTGAATTTGCAAAAGACAGTTGAATTCCTTGAAACTAGGAATGATATGATGCTTTATGGATGCAATACACAAACACACACAAGCATACAAGGGTCCTAGATTAGAGGAATATGAGCGGAGCCAAGGTCTACCCATCCCAAAAAGGTATGTACTATAGGTTAGTTGTACCTGCAGAACAAGGTTCTAAAGAGGTGCCCAAAGTCATCAGTCCATCTTTCAGATATTATCAATTTCCCGACTGACTCGGTGGTTAATAATATTCTCAACAAAACCTCTTTTGAGTGTAGTATTGCGTAGCAACTATTTTGGGAATACTCCCTCATAGTCCTCACACTACGTCCTAATAAAGGCCAAAGTGGGGTTAAAGGTAACTACGGTCCCCAGTATCACGGACTCCTAGCCGGAAATAGTAAGGGTTTTCACGAATATACTCGTTTAACCGAACTAAATTTCAAGAGGGTCTCAACTGAGCGGTGATTCTCAAGTAAGTATGGTCGGGAATCACTCCTTATAAGCCTCATTGAATATATCACCTTCCTATAAAATGTCACTCAAGTCCGGGTGTAGGACTTATCTCACAACAAGGATACCCCAAGTAAGGTACAACAAATATATATACAAGAAAATAATAAAATAAATAAGCAAGCATAAAACAAGATAGGGATAACCCTCGAAACATAGGGTTGTCCCCAGTGAAGTCGCCATTTTTGGTTGTGGTGAGAATAGGATATCAAATTATTAATTAATTTGAATCACATCTTTAGTTCACAACCGGTCTTTAATTTATCCAAAGGAAAGGTCAAAGAAAGGAAAAACCTAATTTTTGCATCGTAAACAATGCAGGGAGAGATCTAGGTAAAGGGTTGGTTAAGCTTAGGGAAGGTATTAGCACCCTAAACTTCTGTAGTACTCTACAGGAACCTTTTGTTTAAAGTTTACTATTTTACTTGATTATTTGCTTGAGGGTATATTGCTAAGGGTTAGAAAGTGACAGAAGACCTAAGGTTTAGTCCTAAGTTTACTCGCCAAGACTCGCATCTTGTGCCTATGTATCCGAGGTAGGGGATGGAATCAGAGTAATCGTAGTTCCCCTCGAAAGGGAGGTTAGAAACTTCTTGACTGTGGTCAAGGTTTCAATGGGGAGTTAGCTTTCTTAGGGAAGCGCTTACGTGGAGTGCGACAACTCCAATCTTTACGTTGTAAAGAGTTGAAATTAGGGTTAACTAGGTATTCCACGGCGGGAAATCCTAAAACGGAGTGCGGTGACTCCTTATCCTAATGCTAGGGTAAAGGGTAATTTGGTCCACGGAGGGACGCATAAAAATGTGAGTACGGCGACTCGGAGTTTCTAGGTTTGAAAGGTGAAAGAGTCAAAGGTAAGGACTTGACACGGAGGTCAAACGGCTAGACCTATTCCTTCGGAAGGCGTACGGTAAATGATGCAGATGATAAGTTTTTACATGGCAGGATTGAAATAGAGGAAAATATGAAAGCAGTAAAAATGCAAAGCGACGATCACTCGCGTAAATTACAACCATGAAAAAGCAAAAAAAATGACGGAATATAAGCGACGATAGCCTCGCGTAATTACAACTGAAAAAATTGAAATATGAATAAAGATCATGGACTAGTAAGCAGAGATGAACCAAGATCAGATGATAGGCAGACACAAATTGAAACAACCAGGTTAGTAATTTTTTTTTTGAATTTTTATTTTAAAAAAAAAAAGAATAATTTATTTTAAACTTTATTAAAAAAATAATTTATTTTTGAAATTTTGAAAATAAAAGTCAAATTAATTTTAAAAACCTTAGTAGTATTTATTTAAAAAAAGATTTGATTTTCCGACTAAAGATGAATGTTTTATTAAGTCATTAATTTAAATTTAACAAAAGATTTAATTTTAAGTGATTTTTTTTTTTAAAAAAGAAAGTTTTTTTTATTAAGTTATTACAAAGTTTTTTATTTTAGGTTATAAAAAATTTGCTACTAACCATAAGCTATATATAAAAGACTAATTACAAAAAAAAACTAACGCTAATCTAAATTATTAAAATGTTAATTATCAATTAAAATATTAGTAATTATAAATTATGAAAACATTACCCTTTAATTTATTAAGGTATTAGTTATGAATTAAAATATAAATAAAAATAATAATACATAAAGAAGAGAAAAGGACACGTTATACTGAGCCCTCTATGTTTTCCATTTTGCTCATTTTCTTCTTCCTCTTTAACGGCCGGCGGCCATAGTTGCATGGATGAGCTCTATTTAAATTTCTTCCTCTTTTTCGTCCCATTTCTCGTCTTCAAAAAATCGTGAAATAACGTAATCAACTGAAGAAAAAGCTTACGGTAACGGCAACGGATCTTTGAGTTGTGGTTTGTGTTGGTGGACGGCGATGATGTTGACAACTGAGCCTCCGCCGTTGGGAAACTTTTTTTTGCTCGCCGGTAGCGCTTGGCCGGCGTTGAAACTTTAAGCTTTCTGTCGCCGCCTCCGGAGTTTAATCCGTTCTGATCTCGATGATAACAGAGGCTTTCTCTCCTTCATATGCACTTGCTGGGTTTTCTTTTTACTTGGTGATGATGATGATGATGAAACCTGAGGTCGTTTGCATTTATTATTCTTCCTTTCTCCTTTTCGGATGAGGATCTCTGTTTCTCTTTGATGATGATCTCCGAGGATTTTCTGAATCTGGGTTTGCGTCGTCCCTCTCTAATGAACATCTTTCTTGTTCTTATATCACTCTTCCTTTATGGGCCTAGATTGTTGCTTGGATTTTGCGTTTTTCTTGATAAATGTTGTTTCTTTTCAGGCGTTATAAGGGCTTCATCTCGCCGCGTTTTTTTTTTACGGTTGGCGATGATTCTCGCAAATCTTATTACGTTTTCTTTCCGGAAAAGTCGTTTTGGTGGTTTTGGAACTCGTTTGTTGGATTTGTTTGGCCGAGTTTGTTGCGAGGAACTTTGTTGGCTTGTTTCGATCCACTTGGACTCAGAATTTTGAAAAATGTTGTTAAGGCCCTATTTGGCAAAACCATTTTTGGAAATAAGTGCTTTTTCCAAAAGCACTTTTTTCAAAATCACTTTTCCAAAAATCACTTTTCTAAAATCACTTTTCTCTCTCTCTCTCTCTCTCTCTCTCTCTCTCTCTCTCTCTCTCGGAAACAAGATTGAACAGATATTGCCGGGTCTGTGCCAAGGTCGGAAAATAAGTCGGGAGTTGGCTTCGACTTCGTCGTTGCCCTCCCGACGTACCCGATGATGAAATTAAACTGAGGGTATCGAATTACAACCAAAAAACCGTTTTTTAACCACTTGAAATTATTTCCTCGGTTGTCGATTTTTTGTGCAGGTTTGGGAACAATAAAGTTGAGGAATCAGACGCGAAGACGAGTTTAGGACAATTAGGAATTTTTAGGAATTAAGGATCTATTTTGTAATTAGTCTTTTAATGGGAATTATTCTTGTAATATTGTAATAAAAATAGAATTTAAATTAATAAATTCAATTTTATTATTTTTTTCCAATTCATTTCTGCGATTAAATTTCCAAATAAACTCTCTAAGTAATTCATCCGCTTAACTCAAACGAATAAATTAAATTTATCCGATTAACTCCTCCAAGTACATTCGTCCAAATGAAAGCGTCCGACTAAATTCATCCAAATAAAAAAATATATCTGCTTAAATCCATACAAATAAATTCAATTAATTCCATATACCCGACTAAATTCATCCGGTTAAACTCACCCAAATAAATCAATCTGAATACTTCATCTGGTTAAACTCGTCTGATTGAATTCATCAAATAAATGTAGTTAATTAAATTTATTCAATGAACATTGTCCGATTAAACTGTGACGTTCCGACCTCCAAGTTTTGACAATTGATCAATTTTCCCAATTTAAATTCTCCGTAACTGCTAAGCTCGACTAATCCCTTTGCAAATTAATTCATGCCGAAATTCCACTGTTCCTTTAAAACCCGACCGTTGACCAGCAGAAACAGGAAAACGTATATATGTCAGAATAAATTCTTCAAATCAAATCTTCGCACTGATTTAATGTTGAAACTGTCATAAAAATTCCTCTCATCATCAAATAAATCCCATGACTCGGAGACGAGCGCACAGTGTGATTTTTCTTGCAAAACCAACAGACTGAACAAACCGGTTAGCGGTTAGTTAAAATGCCATGCAGAATGAGATGACGTGCGAAATGAACCTAATAATCTCGGGGCAAAATTTAGGGTATTACAACAGTGAATTGATTTGGTAATGAAATTATTGAAATGATGTTGCATTCTTGTAATACTATTGTTGTGTTACTGAATATGAAATCTATGGTACCGTAGATGTCACATTCTCGGAAGAATTGTCTAAATGAATGGACATAGAGTGTGTCTTGGTAACCATAAATTGCGCATTTGTAGAATGTTGTAAAGTCTGCATTTACTCTTAATGCAACTGCTTGATGTTTCTCTGGTCCTGCTTTGTTCTCAAATGCATTTACTCCTTACACACATTTACTTTTAATGATAAACATGGAAACAAACAACGAACTACAGTTACAACTAAGGAACTTTCAGAAATGGAAAACCGCACCTGTCGCAGCATTCAGCAAGCGATTCCTCCTCATTCTCCATGCTATCTAAATCCTGACGAAGAAATCACAAAGAATTAAATCGGACCAGATCCGATCAGAACCGCAAAAGCAACTGATCTAACTACACGATAAGATTAAAAATGATACATCTATAGACGCAGTAACATAATTTTAGTAACAAAATATTCTTCCTCAACACCTCAAAATCATTAAAATCATTAAAATGGTTGTGTATATGTTCTTGTATAACCTTAAGAGCAATTCATAAAGTAGGGGGAAAGGTTGTAATCACATGTTCAGAAAATCAGTATTTTCTTCATTATTTACCCATAATTGACTAAGGCAGCAGGCACATCCAAGGACATAAGTTTTAACATCGATGCCAATGGTCAGATATCAGTTCAAACATCGATTTAACATTCCTGGCATAACAACCCATAGCAAGTTCAAGACTATTTTCAATTCCAATAGTATTCAATTCAAAGCAAACTATTCTTCTAGAATTTTAAGCAATTTTATATGTTGCAATTTTAAGCAAACTGGAAAGATGACAAGTAGCACTGTACATTCACTCCTCTACTATCACAACAATAGACAGTTGCAAAGTAAATGTTACAACTGAGAAAGACAATTACAATTGCAAAGAAAATATTACAATATGTGCATTCTCCCTTATCCTGCCTCTGTTACCTCCATCTCCTATCCTATCCTAGCCTTATTTGGAGATTCCATTTCTTTTTGATAGAATTTCCTACTACAATACACAGCTCTAGTCAAAATCCCAATGCAAGTCCAAGTTCATGAACTCTAAAACCTTTGTGAACAAGTGGATATACAATGTTCGATTCCGAATACCTGTCTTTTTGATGTTTTTGAACTTTTAATTTCCTTATTTCTCTTCTCAGAAAGTTGCATACACGTCCACAACTTCCCTACCGTTTATAGATATCTCGTTAATTCTGCATACAGCTTTGTTGAGTCGTATGACGAACCTTCCCATTATGGTCAGGGCCGCTACAACCGCAATATGTTTCCTGATATTCAGCTTAGACAATGGCGCAAAGGCTCTCAATGGTTTGAACTTCACTGTGTGTTGGTGCGGTAAAGCAGCAAGCAAAAAATATTAAGTACCCAGTTTTGTAGTCTCCACAGGGATCGGTGCGATACGAACGCCGTTCAACAGCCTCCATAATTCTAAGCCTATTGTTTAAAAGTTTTGGTTTAAAAGGTTCAAGGAACCATAAATAAAACAGAAAATATAAATTAAAGCTGAAATATAAACGGAGCCTTGTCGGGATTGGATCTCATCAATTGATAACACATGCATTCTTCTGATCAAATTAAACACAATGCAATCATTCTTCTAATACCCTTACGTATCACCCACGACAAAGCTTGTCTCTAACGCAGCATCGAGAGAACAACCATGTTGTCTCATTGGTGATCTCACATCCAACAAAAACATAACACATAGCATTATGAACTGATACTAACGCAAATGCTAAGCCTAAACCTATCTCTAGCATTTAGGACCTAACAGGTAATCATCCTAGATCCAGATCTGAAGAGTATATCTCTATCACAGTTCAAATCAAAGATAAACAGGTAAGCAAAGACGAAACCCATATCAGATAAACGATTGTTTCATATAAAACACAATGATCAGAATATGTACACACGCTTAACTCTTTTTACATGTATTCATCTAATCTGTCAAATATATGTGAACATCGTTCTTCAACACTATTATCACGCACCCGCACAATATCGTATTGATCCTACTCATGCTACCCATGCTAATTAATCAACATAATACCAAAGAGGATACAATGAATATCAATTTACAAAATCATGTCAAAAGTTTGTTCATTGATAGAAGAAAATATGAGATCAAAGATGTTAAAAGATTTTGTCAAGACCCACAAATAAGCAATCAAAGATAATCAATCGATAGAAAATCCAAACTAGTTCATAAACATATACTAGATGAAATACACAAGGTATCAAAAGATTACATCCAAGCCCCAATAAGAGATTAAAGATCTTACCTCCTCCCTCTTAGGGTTTTGTGTTTCTCTCTCTAAAATAAATGAAGAGAGATAAGTTCTGATGTAGAAAAAATTACATATTAGATTCATGACCTAAAAAGCAATAAAAATACTTACATAAAACACTCAGGACCTCTCATGTTCGCTAACGAATAAATCCTTCGCCTAGCGAGCAATAAGTTAGGCACGTGAGGTGCCTCTGAACAGTCAAACCGCCCCTGAGATATTTCCAAATATTTGCTAGGCGAGCAATTCTTCGCCTAGCGAAGCCTTCGCTGTGAGCTTCGCCTAGCGATTTTATGGTCCTTTCTCCCCTGCCTCAAGTCTGGGAGTGTTCGCTAGAGCCTCGCTACCACTTCGCCTAGCGAGTCCTTCGCTTCATGGTTCGCCTAGCGAACTTCATGATGTTCTGGAGAGAGCTTCGCTAGCAAGTTCTCCTAGCGAACTTGTTGTTGTTTGCATGCTGTCTTGGTTTCCTTGCCCATTTCTTGTGTCTTACTTTCACCTGTTTTGTGCCTAATTCCTGCACAATAACACACAAATCAAAGGTACCAAGAGGTTTTCTCATAATGTTGCAAACCAACCAAAGTAAGAGTGGTTTTCAACACTTTCTTGACAAAAATGAGTGAAAGATGCCAACATTTGATAGATCAAATAAGCGAAATTTGGCATCTAACAACTCTCCCCAACTAGATTTTTGTTTGTCCTCAAGCAAAGTATGCCTCTCATTTCGCAACAAGAGGATTTGCTCAAGATTAAGATTCACCCAAGAATGGATAAAATTGGCTCAAACACAAATGATGCAAACAAGCAATGGTTTCAAATGTTGAGAATCAAACAATGCACAAGAACTAACTTCTTAAAACAAATATAAAGCCATGCATCAATCAACAACTTTGTTTTTCATGAATGAATCATTCTATCTCTTCTCTTCGAATAAGGATTGAAGAAATTACGCGTTTGCAACCGCGGGGACAATTTGACTCAACTAACAAACAATATCAATATCAATTCAATTCATACGATATTTAACAATCAAAAGTGAAAATATGGAAGCAAAAATATCACTAAGGTCTTTAAGGTTGTAGCTTGGTCGGGTTTACAAACAAGGGTCATTTCTAAGGCCATTGAAACGAAATTGTCGATGCAAAAGAAACATTCACTGTACATGTTATTTACACACCACAACTTCATTCCATTTGTTTCTCAATTGCAACCCTTCACAAACCTTATTTCACAACTTATTCTTTCACTATTTGTTGATGCGGTAAAGCAGCAAGCAAAAAATATTAAGTAACCCAGTTTTGTCGTCTCCACAGGGATTAGTGCGACCTGAACGCCGTTCAACGGTTTCCATATTTCTAAGCTTATTGTTCAAAAGTTTTTTGGTTTAAAAGGTTCAAATAACCATAAATAAAAGCAAGAAATATAAAATAAAGACTTAAATATAAACGGAGCCTTGTTGGGATTGGATTTCATCAATTGATAACATATGCATTCTTCTGATCAAATTAAACACAGCGCAATCATTCGTCTAATATCCTCACGTATCACTCACGACAGAGCTTATCTCTAACGCAACGTCGAGAAAATAACCGTATATTCTCATTTTTGATCTCTCACACAACTCGACAACACGGAACATTAAGAACTGATACTAACGCAAATGCTAAGCCTAAAACTATCTCTAGCAATTAGGACCTAACAGGTAATCATCCTAGTTCCAGATTCGAAAAGTATATCTCTATCACGATTCAAATCAAAGATTAACAGGTAAACAAGAATGAAACCCATATCAAATAAACAATTGTTTTGCATATAAAATACAATGATCAGAATACGTACACACGCTTAACCCTTTTTACATGTATTCATCTAATCCTCCAAATGGTTGTGAACAACATTCTTCATCACTATTATCACATAGCCACACAATATCATATTGATCTTACCCATGCTAGCCATGCTACTTAATCAACACAACACCATAGAAGATAAAATGAATATCAACTTCAAAACCATGTCAAAAGTTTGTTCATTGATAGAAGAAGATCTGAGATCAAAGATGTGAAAAGGTTTTGTCAAGACCCACATACAAGCAACCAAATATAATCAATCAATAGAGAATCAAAACTAGTTCACAAACATAAATTAGATGAAATACATAAGGTATCAAAAGATTACAATCCAAACCCCAACAAGAGATCGAAGATCTTACCTCCTCCCTCTTAGGGTTTTGTGTTTCTCTCTCTCAAGAAATGAAGAGAGATGAGTTCTGATGTTCCAAAATGTTACAATCTCAAGTTTTCTCCCAAAAATGGAGTTATGACCTAAAAATACAAGAAAATCACTTAAATATACGTTCAGGTTCTGTCACGTTCGCTAGGCGAACAGCTAGCAAATAGCTAGCGAACGCGAACTTTTGGCACTTTCAGATCTGTTCAATTCTGGGCTCGTTCGCTACCTGCTCGCTAGGCGAGCTGCTAGCGAGCTGACAGCATTTTGGTAGTTTTTTGCATGTTGTCTTGGTTTCCTTGCCCATTTCTTGTGTCTTTCTTTTCACTTGTTTTGTGCCTGATTCCTGCACAATAACACACAAATCAAAGGTACCAAGAGATTTTCTCATAATGTTGCAAACCAACCAAAACAAGAGTGGTTTTCAACACTTTTATGACAAAAATGAGTGAAAGGTGCCAATATATGATAGATCAAATAAGTGAAATTTGGCATCTAACAACTCGCCCCAACTAGCTTTTTGCTTGTCCTCAAGCAAAGTATGCCTCTCATTTTGCAACAAGAGGATTTGCTCAAGACTAAAATTCACCCAAGAATGGATAAAATTGGCTCAAACACAAATGATGCAAACAAGTCATGGTTTCAAATGTTTAGAATCAAACAATGCAAAAGAACTAACTTCTTATAACAAATATTAAGCTATGCATCAATCAACAACTATCTTTTTCATGAATGAATCACTCTAACTCTCCTCTTCGAATAAGGATTGAAGAAATTACGCGTTTGCAACCGCGGGGACAATTTCACTCAACTAACAAACAATATCAATATCAATTAAATTCATACAAAATCTAACAATTAAAAGCAAAAATATGGAAGCAAGAAGATCACTAAGGTCTTTAAGGTTGTAACTTGGTCGGGTTTACAAACAAGGGACATTTCTAAGGCCATGGAAACGAAATTGCCGATGCAAAAGAGGCATTCACCGTACACGTTATTTACATATCTCAAGTTCATTCCATTCATTTCTTAATTGCAAACCTTCCCAACTTTATTTCACAACTTATTCTTTCACTATTTTTCTTTTCCAAGCAAGCATTCTTTTTCTCATATTTTTTTTTCATCATTTTTTTTTTCATTTTCACATAACAATATTTTTAATGCTTGCTTGAATTTTTCAAAAATTGTAACAACCTACTATCTTCCTTTTTCATTCTCCCCAACTTAACTTTTACTCAACCCTCAAGTGAATGCTCTTAGCTTTTTATGGCAAAGAATGCAATTAAAACAAATTCAAGGGTTCAAGAAAAATTTTAAAATCTCACAAAATTAAGAATGAGATTCACATTGTTTAGGCTCAAAGGGGTTAACGAATTCTCTCTACTCACGGGTAAGTTGCATTTGGACATAGTTGTGCTCAATATAAACAACTGCCTTGATCATTTTTAATGCTTCCACAAATTCATAATGATACAAAGATAAAGCATGAATCATACGAATCAACAAAGTTTATCAGAAATCCAACATTTAGTAAACAATGGAAGCTTTCTCACAAATTGTGGTTTTTGGTCCTAAGTGAAACAATCATTCAAATAAGTTGCTAAAAGAACAAATTTCATTTGCAGAAAGACTTAAGTTCTTAAGCATTCTAAAACTCTAAATGAAGGAAACCATGTACCTTGACAACATTCACTTGTTTCATACTATCATTGCCATCCAAACCCGGTCGAAGCTTCATTGAATGCTTTTATACCAATAGCAACCACTCTAGAAGGAGTTTTCGTCATTCCTGAACACACTAGAAAAAAATAAAAAGGAACAAATATATACAAAATATACAAAGCTTAAAAACATAGAACCGTTGCAATGCACTTCAAAATCTCAACACCAATCCCCGACAACGGCGCCATTTTGTTGATGCGGTAAAGCAGCAAGCAAAAAATATTAAGTAACCCAGTTTTGTCGTCTCCACAGGGATTAGTGTGACCTGAACACCGTTCAACGGTTTCCATATTTCTAAGCTTATTGTTCAAAAGGGTTTTGGTTTAAAAGGTTCAAAGAACCATAAATAAAAGCAAGAAATATAAAATAAAGACTTAAATATAAACGGAGCCTTGTTGGGATTGGATTTCATCAATTGATAACATATGCATTCTTCTGATCAAATTAAACACAGCGCAATCATTCGTCTAATATCCTCACGTATTACTCACGACAGAGCTTATCTCTAACGCAACGTCGAGAAAATAACCGTATATTCTCATTTTTTATCTCTCACACAACTCGACAACACGGAACATTAAGAACTGATACTAACGCAAATGCTAAGCCTAAAACTATCTCTAGCAATTAGGACCTAACAGGTAATCATCAAAGTTCCAGATCCGAAAAGTATATCTCTATCACGATTCAAATCAAAGATTAACAGGTAAACAAGAATGAAAACCATATCAGATAAACAATTGTTTTGCATATAAAATACAATGATCAGAATACGTACACACGCTTAACCCTTTTTACATGTATTCATCTAATCCGCCAAATGGTTGTGAACAACATTCTTCATCACTATTATCACATACCCACACAATATCATATTGATCCTACCCATGCTAGCCATGCTACTTAATCAACACAACACCATAGAAGATAAAATGAATATCAACTTCAAAACCATGTCAAAAGTTTGTTCATTGATAGAAGAAGATCTGAGATCAAAGATGTGAAAAGGTTTTGTCAAGACCCACATACAAGCAACCAAAGATAATCAATCAATAGAGAATCAAAACTAGTTCACAAACATAAATCAGATGAAATACATAAGGTATCAAAAGATTACAATCCAAACCCCAACAAGAGATCGAAGATCTTACCTCCTCCCTCTTAGCGTTTTGTGTTTCTCTCTCTCAAGAAATGAAGAGAGATGAGTTCTGATGTTCCAAAATGTTACAATCTCAAGTTTTCTCCCAAAAATGGAGTTATGACCTAAAAATACAAGAAAATCACTTAAATATACGTTCAGGTTCTGTCACGTTCGCTAGGCGAACAGCTAGCAAATAGCTAGCGAACGCGAACTTTTGGCACTTTCAGATCTGTTCAATTCTGGGCTCGTTCGCTACCTGCTCCCTAGGCGAGCTGCTAGCGAATGTTCGCTACCTGCTCGCTAGGCGAGCTGCTAGCGAGCTGACAGCATTTTGGTAGTTTTTTTGCATGTTGTCTTGGTTTCCTTGCCCATTTCTTGTGTCTTTCTTTTCACTTGTTTTGTGCCTGATTCCTGCACAATAACACACAAATCAAAGGTACCAAGAGATTTTCTCATAATGTTGCAAACCAACCAAAACAAGAGTGGTTTTCAACACTTTTATGACAAAAATGAGTGAAAGGTGCCAATATATGATAGATCAAATAAGTGAAATTTGGCATCTAACACTATTTTTCTTTTCCAAGCAAGCATTCTTTTTCTCTTTTTTTTTTCAATCATATTCACATAACAATTTTTTTTCCAATGCTTGCTTGAATTTTTCAAAAGTTATAGCACCCTACCATCTTTCTTTTTCATTCTCCCCAACTTGACTTTTACCCAACCTTCAAGTGAATGCTCTTGGCTTTTTATGGCAAAGAGTACAATTAAAACAAATTCAAGGGTTCAATAAAAAAATTTAGAATCTCACACAAATTCATACTTGTTGCGGTGGAAATAGGATATCAAACTATTAATTAGTTTGAATCACAATTCTTAATTCACAACCGCTCTTTGATTAATCCGAAGGAAAAGGTCAAAAGAGGGAAAACTTATTTTTGCATCATAAACACAATGCGGGGAGAGACCTAGGGAAGGGGTTGGTTAAATTTAGGGAAGGTACTAGCACCCTAAACTTCTGTAGTACTCTACAGAAACCTTTTGTTTATTGTATGCTTTTTTTATTTTATCATCTGTTTGAAATATATATATATATATATATATATATATATATATATATATATATATATATATATATATATATATATATATATATATATATATATATATATATATATATATATATATATATATATATATATATATATATATATATATTAAGCTAAGGGATAGAGTGACCTAAAAACCTAAGGGTTAGTCCTAAGTTTACTCGTCAAGACGTCGCATCTTGTGCCTACGTATCCTAGATAGGGAATGGAATCAGAGTAATCGTAGTTCCCCTCAAAAGGGTGGTTAGAAACGTCTTGATTGTGGTCAAGGTTTCAATGGGGAATAAGTGTTTCTTAAGGACACGCTTACGTGGAGTTTTGAAACTCCTATTTCTACGTTGAATTTGTTAATTGAGATTAGGGTTAACTTAGGGATTCCACGGCGGGAAACCCTAAACAGATTACGGCGACTCTTTGACCTAATGCTAGGGTAAAGGGTATTTTCGTCCATGGCGGGACACCTAGGCTAATAGGGTTTGAAAGGGTCAAAAATTAGGGTTATTGACTCGGCGGTCAAACTACTAAACCTAATTCCTTCGGAGGGGAAAACAACGGTAACAACATGCAAACAGATAAAATATCGTACATCAGAATTAACATACGGAAAATAAAGAAAGTGGTAAAGAAATAAGTGCAATGCGACGATAGCCTCGCGTAAATTACGAATTCCCAAAAATGCAAAATAAAATAAACCGCGACCATGGCCTCGCGTAAATTACATTCATGGAACAAAAACCAACCAAAGAATAATAGTAAACCAAAACAAACAGATTAGCGAAGGTTAGACGGAAGTGAAACGGCCAAAACAAGAACTTATATTTTTGCATTTTTGTTAAAAGAAAGGTTAATTAAAGGAGAATTTATGCTAATTTGATGCTTCTAAAAAATGCTTTAATTTAAATAAAGAAACTGTTTTTATTTTAAGGTTTTATTTTAAAGAAAAATTCTGTGTTAATTTTATTAAGGGAATTGATTTTAATTTTAATGAAGAATGTATTAACTTTAATAAAGGAATTTGACTATTAAAAAATGAATTTAATTTCAAAGTTTAATTACAGAAAGGGTTTTAATCTTAATTATGATTGGATTAAGACGCTTTAATCAATGATCCTTATCAGACCAAATCACAACAACACAAACATAATAAAACAAGATATGAAAGCAAAGAAAAGGACAAGACTGAGATAACACGTGGGCGGATTCACGTTAGACCGTCGCCTCAGGGTTTTGAGTTCTTTCCCCCTTCCTCCTACTCACCGGCGGTTATTTCCTTTGTCGGAGCTTATCTTTCCCATGTGCGAGCCGCTCGCGCAAGAACAAACCCTTCACCCATAGCGATGGCGGATATGGCTTGCAATGACCATCGGTGCCTTCGACCCTTCAACTGCAACAAACCCAAAAAAGTGAAACGGAACCAGCTGTGAAATCAAAATCAACTTACCGGCGTTTTCTTACGGGGTTTGTTGCTATTTTTCAGGGTTTGGATTTGACCTCGTTTGGGATCAAAAATCTGGGCTACTCTTATTGTTGTGAATTTTATGGCTGAGGGTTAGGAATAGAAATGCGGTGGGTTTGTCTGCTGCTTCGATTTGGTCTTGCCGTTAATTCCCAAGCGATTACTTCGACCTTGAAAATTTCTGGCTTTGCGGCTCATGTCGAATCCCTTGGTTGTGTTTACTGCTTGATGATACTGCTTGCCAAATTTTGATTGCCTGTAACGTCATTAATGTATTGTTTTAACTCGTACATAGGGGATAGGTAGCTTGCAGAATAGCGTGCCGTGGGGATTGACAGGTATGAACAACTCCGCGTAACTTTCTTCGACCACTCATATTTCTTCCTCGACAGAGACAATATCCTTCCACAAGGTCAGCAATGTTCATGGTACAAACATGCGATGATTTGGTGTAATGAGCTTTGTCAGTTGGGAGTTGAATCCGGATTCTTTCTATGGATATTGTCGGAAAGAACAATCAGAAGTACCCCCTTATTGTTGCTGATGAAGCAAACTCGAGATCTTAAGTGAGCAAGGGAACGATGGGGTAGTATGGTAAGAGAAAAATCTAACGTACATTGTTGCTTCCTCTTTCTCGCATTTGATCGTGTTTCTGTTTTCACGCCATAATCGTACTTCCACTCTCAAACCATGTTTTGTAACTATTATCTCTACTTCGCAGCTAACACGTGATTCAGCAAGAATAAGCTATGACCAAGTCAGAGGCCAACTGCAACAAGGTGGTGTGCGATAACAGAAACGAGCAAAGTCAACAGGGAGCTCTTTTTCACTCAGTTATTGCGGCTCTTCACTATATCATTTTACCAACTTCTCCTATGTCTACTGATAGCCATTACAGGAGCAATTCCCTCGTTGGAAATGGTGAAACCGTTTACGGTTTCGGAGAATTACATGCCGGTTGTAAACTGCAGACGAAAGTTTCAGAAAATTGTGGCAGTCAAAACAAATGCAGAGATTAGAGGCCACTCTCAATGTCGGGCTCGGCGGAGTGATACGAATACCGAATGCAGTTGCCAGTTTTTCACTGTGATAAGAGAGTGTATACCTTCTTCCTTATCCATCTTACGCATTTCAGGCAAAAATTTAACAATAGAACCAGCTATCCCAGCTGCTTGTTAATCTCATCCTGTGAATTGACTTGTAACTTTGGTTTTCACTATTTTTGCAGGTTGCTGATTGTTGGAGAACGGGGTGCTTGGGAATAATTTTTTCGAACTGCTTTTACTACATCAAATGCACACACAGACATGTAATCAACTGTCTTAATAGATAATGAAGCCTTTTTGTCAGAATTTGTCAAGCCTTCTGCTGTAAATTGATTGTATAATTTTTCAGCTCGTTCTAAGATACCTTTGATATCGGTCTTCCCAAGACCACCGGCATTGGTGAAAATTTTTAATCCATTGCTGTTGAAGGGCATATGACTTGTTGTTATCATAATAAGACTTTTGATTGTTGGGTCCCAGGCAGGTGGATTGATTGGGATGTCGGGTCAAAACATTGAGAAGTTACGGAACTCTTCTGGTGCTATGATTATCGTTCTTGCACCGAGTCAGTTGCCTTTGTGTGCTTCTGCACATGAATCTGATCGAGTAGTACAGTTATCAGGAGATGTTTCTATAGTAATGAGTTTGGAGCAATGATCAAGGTTTATGGTGGAAAAGGTGAACAGAAGCATAGGCAGGTTTAATTTGGTGGTAGTGCCCAACAGGTAGCTTTGGCAAAACAGAGAGTTGATGAATATATATATATATACTCTTGCACGTGTAAGAGAAAACATGTCAAAGTCGTCTTCTCGCTTGCCCGCAAAATTGTTCCAAGTGTTATTTGTTGATGAGGTTGATATAGTATGTTAGGCAAACGTGAAGACATTGTACTTGCTTTCATTTTTTGTATAATGTAATAAGAAAATATATAATGAATAAATTCCATTTTCCTTAATAATTGAATTCGTTTCCGCTCAAATTTCTGCATGAACTCGACCAAATAAAATGTACTCAACCCAGCTCCTTCCATAACTCAAATGAATAAACTCCTTTAGTTGAAATACATCCGACCCAATTCTCCGGATAACCCAAACGATTAAACTGGTCCGATTAAGTTCACCGGGTAACTTATCTAATTAAAACCGTCCAATTAATTCATCTGCTTCACCCGTCCGATCAAATCCCTTCAAATGAATTTACTTGACTAAATTAGTACGATCACGACCATACTAATAAACTTATCTGATTCCGATTTGTCCAGTTAAATTCAAATGAACCCAACTTCCTCTGATTAGTCTTCTTTGAACAAGATTTATTTGATTAAGCTATAACGTCCTCGCCCCGACCTTGGAAATTTATTCTAGTACCTGACGTAACTGAGCTCAAACAAATCATCTTGCAAACTACTTCGCACCAACATTTCACCATTCCTGAATCCACTGACTCGGGGACGTAAACCTCTGACCACTCTACGACTCAGCTCCATAAATTGCCAGCAAACTGTCAATCCCTGGCCATTTTGCCCTTCATAAGTTAAAGAGCGCATATTCGATTATTTCTTGTAAAAGCAAACAACTAGACACCTGTTAATGATTAGTTAAATGCAATGCCTAAATGCAATGGAATGCCAGATGAAAGGACAAATATTAGGGTAAAATTTGGGGTATTACAATAGTGTTTAGGCTCAAGGGGGTTAACGAATTCTCTCTACTCACGGGTAAGTTGCATTTAGACGTGGTTGTGCTCAATATAAACAAGTGCCTTGATCATTTCTAATGCTTCCACAAATTCACAATAATAACAAGATAAAGCATGGATCAAACGAATCAACAAAGTTTATCAGAAATCTAACATTTAGTAAACAATGGAAGCTTTCTCACAAATTGTGGTTTTTGGTCTTAAGTGAAACAATCATTCAAACAAGTTGCTAAAAGAACAAATTTCATTTGCACAAAGACTTAAGTTCTTAAGCATCCTAAAATTCTAAACAAAGGAAACCATGTACCTTGACAACATTCACTTGCTTCATACTATCATCACCATCCAAACTCGGTAGAAGATTCATTGAATGCTTTTGTACCGATAGCAACCACTCTAGAAGGAGTTTTCGTTATTCCCGAACACACTAGAAAAAACATAAAAAGAAACAAATATATACAAAATATACAAAGCTTAAAAACATAGAACCGTTGTAATGCACTTCAATATCTCAACACCAATCCCCAGCAACTGCGCCATTTTGTTGGTGCAGTAAAGCAGCAAGTAAAAAATATAAAGTACCCAGTTTTGTCGTCTCCATAGGGATCGGTGCGATACGTACGTCGTTCAACAGCCTCCATAATTCTAAGCCTATTGTTCAAAAGTTTTGGTTTAAAAGGTTCAAGGAACCATAAATAAAACAGAAAATATAAATTAAAGCTGAAATATAAACGGAGCCTTGTTGGGATTGAATCTCATCAATTGATAACACATGCATTCTTCTGATCAAATTAAGCACAACGCAATCATTCGTCTAATACCCTTACGTATCACCCACGACAAAGTTTATCTCTAACGCAGCGTCGAGAGAACAACCATGTTGTCTCATTGGTGATCTCTCATCTAACAAAAACACAACACAAAGCATTATGAACTGATACTAACGCAAATGTTAAGCCTAAACCTATCTCTAGCATTTAGGACCTAATAGGTAATCATCCTAGATCTAGATCTGAAGAGTATATCTCTATCACGGTTCAAATCAAAGATAAACAGGTAAGCAAAGACGACACTCATATCGGATAAACGATTGTTTCATATAAAACACAATGATCAGAATACGTGCACACGCTTAACCCTTTTACATGTATTCATCTAATCTGCCAAATGTATGTGAACATCGTTCTTCAACACTATTATCACGCACCCGAACAATATCGTATTGATCTTACTCATGCTACCCATGCTACTTAATCAACACAATACCAAAGAGGATACAATGAATATCAATTTACAAAACCATGTCAAAAGTTTGTTCATTGATAGAAGAAAATCTGAGATCAAAGATGTGAAAAGGTTTTGTCAAGACCCACAAATAAGCAATCAAAGATAATCAATCGATAGATAATCCAAACTAGTTCACAAACATATACTAGATGAAATACACAAGGTATCAAAAGATTACATCCAAACCCCAACAAGAGATCAAAGATCTTACCTCCTCCCTCTTAGGGTTTTGTGTTTCTCTCTCTAAAATAAATGAAGTGATATAAGTTCTGATGTAGAAAAAATTACATATTACATTCATGACCTAAAAAACAATAAAAATACTTAAATAGAACACTCAGGATCTGTCATGTTCGCCTAGCGAACAGATCCTTCACCTAGCAAACAATAAGTTAGGCATGTGAGGTGCCTCTGAACAGTCAAACCGCCCCTGAGATATTTTCAAATATTCGCTAGGCGAGCAATTCTTCGCCTAGAAAAACCTTCGTCGCGAGCTTCGCCTAGCGAGTTTATGGTCCTTTCGCCCCTGCCTCAAGTCTGGGAGTGTTCGCTAGAGCTTCGCTACCACTTCACCTAGCGAGTCTTTCGCTTCATAGTTCGCCTAGAAAACTTCATGATGTTCTGGAGGGAGCTTCGCTAGCAAGTTCGCTAGGAGAACTTGCTGTTGTTTGCATGTTGTATTGGTTTCCTTGCCCATTTCTTGTGTCTTACGTTTCACTTGTTTTGTGCCTAATTCCTGCACAATAACACACAAATCAAAGGTACCAAGAGGTTTTTGAAGGTGAGAAAATACTTAGAAGGGGGGTTGAATAAGTATGACAAATAATCAAAGATTCAAACACAGCTATTTTTATCCTGGTTCGTTGAATTCAACTACTCCAGTCCACCCTCTCAAGAGTGATTTGCCTTTCTCTAACAAGGACTTAATCCACTATTTAATCAAACAGATTACAATAGTAACACCTAAGAACAACTGTTCTTAGTCTTCTCAAGAGCTACTGATCCCAACTGGATCCTCTTAAGGAAACCTTTTACAATCAATGTAAAAACTATTACAAGAGTAAGAATGCTTCTAAAAAAGCTATTATCACAACTGTGATATTTCTCTTAAGTTTAAGAACAATGTTACAGCAAAATAAAATATAAGAGATTTTCTTTGATCAGTGATTTTTCAAGGGGTTCGTCTCTTGAAGAAGATGAAATAGACTTCTTTATATAGGCACTTAGATCCATGAAGTCTTCTCAATATTGGAGACTGTGCTGAAAAAGCCTGGTGCCTTTTTGTCTTCACGTTGCAGAATCTTTCCTTAGAATGGAATGCACAGATAAAACCTTTTTGTCTGTGTTCCTGTGTCTATCATAAAAGAGGAAATAGCTGTTGAGATATGCCAACGTACATATTCAAATCTTCTTCACTGAGTAAGTTCAGCTTATCAACATCAGAGTCTGGATCTTCAGAGTCTTGGGATGTTCTTCAGATTATGCTGAATCAGAGTATGTGCAGCTTGTGTGCTTGAGCGTGTAGTTCTGTCAGATCAGAATCTTCTATATCAGATTCTCAATATTATGCAGCGCAGTATCTTCAGAGTCTTCTAATGACTAAGCTTCTGAACAATCAGAGTCTTCTGTTCTTTTAGAGGCTTCTGCTTCAGAATCTTTAGTAGACATTACTCAGATTCTTCTGGAGGCAGCGTTCAGATCTTTCTTTAAGATGCTCTTGAACCTTTGAAGCCTTTCATACTATCATTGTTCAGATCCAAATTTGCTCTTTTAAAATTATTCTCTTTAGTACCTGTAGCAAATGATGACGAGAAAACGCATCGGTTATATCGCTAGATTTCATTGACTTTTACCGCGCATTCACCGTTTTAACGCTCGATTCCTCGAGTTTTTCTTACTATTTTGCAGGTACATCGATATGTGAGGCCAAATCAAGAATTAAGAAGAAAAGAACAAAGAAACCACAGGAAATGAAGCAAGACAGAAGCCTGCATAAAACTCTGCATAATTTGTTACGACCACGGTCGTTACAAGGGAGTCACGACCGTGACACCTTGCTTTGGGACCTCACGACCGTGAGGAATGGGTGACGACCGTGACACTTGGAAACATAAGGCAACGAGCGTGAAGACCTTGTCACGCCCGTGACAAGGATATAACGTGATTCTTTTGACCCAGACTACGTCAAAGTCACCAGTGAAGCCACTCCTCCTAGTAATTCTCACGTGAGGGAAGTTTCTCCCACTTTCTGCTGCCACTTTCCAACATTTTCTCAACCACTTCAGCAAAGCCCAAGAAGCAAGAGATCCAGGACCAGCCCATGGGAACTCTATAAATAGGACCAGCTCAGAAGAATTTAGGGAGAGACTTCAGTATCCAAATTTCCTGCGGAAGCTCTGCCGAATTACCTTACCATCATTTTATTATTCCAGCATTTTATTTTCCGCCTTATTTTATTCGTATCCAAACCAACCGTGTAACAATTTCCAACATTAGGGAATTGTTATACCTTTATTTGTTTCCAGCCTTCAGCATTTCGTTTTAAATTTTATTTCCGCCTACTCCAAGCTTTCCGGTCTGTGGAAGAAGGAGTCTACCCAGATATTGTTAATCAGGTTTTTTCAGTTATTACAATTTAATTTATTTAATTTATTTATAATGTCCAATTATTTCTTTGCCATTAGTAAGTTAATAAATAACTCTGAGTCTGATTTAACCTCGATGAGTAGCTAAATACCTTAGGGCGGTATGTAGTTATAACTAACTTAACCGGTAAGATATAACCATGGGCTAAAATAATTAATCGCTTAACATTCTGGCTGATACTTTTTAATTAAATTTGACCTTTTCGTTACGAGAGTAAGAAAAGGGTATTAGGTTGGGTCAAGACCACGAGAGTGTGAGATTTTAACCAGATAGCTAAAGTTAGGCATTTAAATTAAATACAGCGAGAGCGCTTTAAGATAAATTAGAATTATTTAGTTTCCAAAAATTATTTCTAAACACTTATGGGCTAGCGAGAGCAGGCATAGGGCTTTAGGGATAAGATCTGATTCAAGACCACGAGAGTGTGAGTTGAGGGTATTCAAACTAGTAATCTCTACCGAGTAGATTAAGTGAACATCTTTATAAGCCTAGGTTAGATTGACCCACCTAAGTTAGTATAATTACATACCGACCGTTTTAGTATTATTTTATTGAAAACTTAATTTTTATTCCGCCTTCAATAGTCTTAGGAAACCAACAAAAATCGTGACAACTATTCGCCTTAGCTAAACTAGAAGTTCATCTAGCACTACGTAACGATAGAATCCCTGTGGATCGATAATCTTAAATATTACTTCGATAGGCTGTGCACTTGCAGTAAGATACCGCTAGACGCATAAGTAGACACGTCTTTAGCCCATCAAGTTTTTGGCGCCGTTGCCGGGGATTCCTTAATTTAGTTACTAGTGCACTTAGGTAGCATTGTCTAGACTAAGGTATCAACTATTTAATTTAATCTAATCTCCGAGTGTATGCCACGTACTCGCTCCAAAAGCGAAGACTTGCAACCTCTAATCCCTGAATCGGAACGCTTCTTACACGTAAGAAGACGTATACTCGATTTCGAAAATAATTCCAATATTCCAGATCTTCAATTAGATCCGCCTGAACCAGTCGTAAAATCAGAAAACGCAGGAATGGCTGAAGAACAAGCTCATCCACTCAAGTATTACGCTAATCCTTCGCAAGGTGAACCGCATTCAAGCATTGCAGCACCGGCTATCAACCGAAACGATTTCGAACTAAAACCATCATTGATATCAGCCGTGCAACAAAACCAATTCGCCGGAAATCCTACCGAGGATCCGAATCTCCATCTTTCGATCTTTGTGCAATATGCAGATACCGTAAAAGCCAATGGAGTTACCCAAGAAGCTATTAGACTACGTCTATTTCCTTTTTCGCTTCGAGACAGAGCAAGAGCATGGCTTCAATCTCTGCCTTCAAACTCAGTAACTACGTGGGAACAGCTTAAGAAAGTTTTCTTGAACAGATATTTTCCACCTAGCAAGACAGCTATGCTGAGAGCTCAGATCAATGGATTTAAGCAAAGAGAAAGTGAATCATTATTCGAAGCTTGGGAACGCTATAAGGATCTACTTAGGCTTTGTCCACATCACGGATTAGTAGAATGGATGGTCATCCATACCTTCTATAATGGACTCTTGTACAATACAAGAATGACAATTGACGCTGCCGCGGGTGGTGCATTGATGGACAAAGAATATAGTGATGCCTATGCACTTATCGAAAGTATGGCTCAGAATCATTACCTTTGGGGAAGCGAAAGAGTCGCAACTGAGAAACCAACAAAGGGAGGTATGTACGAAGTAAGTAGTATGGACCAAGTCAATGCGAAGTTTGACCAACTAAGCCAAAAGATCGATAACTTGGCCATAACACCTGCAGCCACCGTGGCTGCAGTAACACCCAACTGTGAGTTATGTGGAGTCCCGGGACACGAAGTCTCTGATTGTCAACTATTGACAGGAACTCCCACTGATCAAGTGAATTATGCTCAAGGAAACCCTTACTCAAACACATACAACCCAGGTTGGAAGAATCATCCGAATTTCTCTTATAAGAGTAACAATGCTTATTACGCACCAGGTCAAGCACCAGCTACATCACCAGGATATCAAAAGACTGCTCCTAATGTCCCTAGAAAGTCGAACCTTGAATTGATGATGGAGAGCTTTATAGCTAGCCAATCTCAGACGAACAAGGACTTCTTAAACCAAAACATTCACACTAGTGAGCAGATTAAACAATTAGTGAGCAAAGTAGATGCATTAGCTACACATAACAAAATGCTTGAAACTCAGATTTCACAAGTAGCTCAACAACAAGCGCCTACTGCTGCACCAGCTGGAGTATTCCCTGGACAACCTCAACCTAATCCGAAAGGACATGCTAACGCTGTAATATTAAGAAGTGGCAAGGAACTTGACGGACCTACTGATCCGAGACTTGACAATCCAGCCATGTACCAAAAACCGGATAAACCGACTGAAGTGGTGAATGATCCAGAAGAAAAGGAAGATGAAAGTCAAGAGGTAGTGGAGAAAGAACAACCTTATGTGCCTCCACCACCCTATAAACCACCAATTCCGTACCCTCAAAGATTAATAAGTTCTAAGACGACGGGTCAATTTAAGAAATTTGTAGAACTTCTGAAACAGTTGAATATTACTATTCCGTTTACAGAAGCAATTACCCAAATACCCTCGTATGCCAAGTTTCTAAAAGAAATCTTATCCAATAAGAAAAAGATAGAGGATAACGGAACAGTTACACTCACTGCCGAGTGTAGCGCCATAATCCAGAATAACATGCCTCCTAAGCTAAAAGATCCAGGAAGTTTCTCTATACCCTGTGTAATAGGAAAATTCGTCGTTGACAAAGCCCTTTGCGATTTAGGAGCCAGTATCAGTGTTATGCCCTTAACGATTTGCAAAAGGCTAGATATGGGAGAACTAAGACCAACAAAAATGTCTGTTCAACTAGCCGATCGCTCTGTTAAATATCCTGTAGGCATACTAGAAAACGTCCCAGTACGTATAGGACAATTCTACATTCCTACTGATTTTATAATCATGGACATCTCTGAAGACTCCACTACACCTATCATACTAGGAAGACCATTCTTAGCTACCGCCGGAGCTATAATAGACGTAAAAAGAGGAAAGCTAACCTTTGAAGTAGGTGAAGAGAAAGTTGAATTTGTTTTAACACAATTCTTACAATCACCAGCTATAGAGGATACATGCTATCTAATGGACGTAATTGACGAATGTGTAAGAGAAATGGAACTGGAGGAGACCACTTATTCTGAAATAATGAAAATTCAAATCCCTCCAATTCTCGAAGATGATAATTGGCAAACACCGTATCAGGATAATAGTCTGAGCGAAAGCTTAGCACTTACACCGGATCCCATGCCAAGTAAAGATAAACCTACATTAGGATTAAAAACTCTACCTAAAAACCTAAGGTACGAATTCTTAGACGTTGAATGTAAAAGACCAGTTATAGTGAATTCCAGTTTAGGAACTATAGAGACAAAGAAACTTTTAGATGTCTTGAAGAAATATCCAACTGCATTAGGATATAACATATCTGATCTCAAAGGAATATGTCCTTCAGTTTGCATGCATCGCATTTTGCTAGAAGAAGACTGCAGAACCTCCAGAGAAGCTCAAAGAAGAATAAACCCAACCCTTAGCACTGTAGTAAAGGAAGAAGTCAAGAAATTATTAGATGCCGGGATAATATATCCAATCTCTGATAGTGAATGGGTTAGTCCAATACATGTAGTGCCAAAGAAAGGAGGTATCACTGTTGTGAAAAACGCTCAAGGCGAATCGATATCGCAAAGAGTAGTGACGGGATATAGAGTGTGCATAGATTATCGTAAACTAAACAAAGCCACTCGAAAAGATCATTTCCCACTACCTTTCATAGATCAAATGTTAGAACGATTAGCCAAGCATTCTTACTTCTGTTACCTTGATGGTTACTCAGGATTTTTCCAAATCCCTATCCATCCTGATGATCAAGAGAAGACTACATTCACATGTCCTTATGGAACGTTCGCTTATAGGCGAATGCCCTTTGGATTATGCAACGCCCCTGCAACCTTTCAAAGATGTATGATGTCAATCTTCGCGGATTTTATAGACAACATCATGGAAGTGTTCATGGACGACTTCTCTGTGTGCGGGCAAAGCTTTGAAGGATGTCTATCAAACTTAGAAATGGTGTTAGAAAGATGTGTAAAAGTGAATCTCGTGCTTAACTGGGAGAAATGTCATTTTATGGTCAACGAAGGAATAGTATTAGGTCATGTGATATCAGATAAGGGAATTGAAGTCGATAAAGCTAAGATTGAAGTAATAAAAGATCTTCAACCTCCTAAAACCGTTCGAGAAATACGAAGCTTTTTAGGACACGCCGGTTTTTACCGACGATTCATTAAAGATTTCTCGAAAATCACTAAACCTCTTACTGGTTTATTAATGAAAGACGCTGACTTCATATTCAATGAAGATTGTCTTAAAGCATTCGAAACTCTAAAAACAGCCCTCATCACCGCACCAATCATGCAACCCCCTGACTGGAGATTACCTTTTGAAATCATGTGCGATGCAAGTGACTATGCTGTGGGCGCAGTCCTGGGTCAGAGAAAAGAAAAGAAACTCCATGCGATTTACTATGCAAGTAGAACCTTGGATTCTGCCCAGATGAACTACGCCACTACAGAGAAAGAATTGCTGGCAGTTGTCTTTGCGCTTGACAAATTCCGCTCTTACCTAGTTGGAGCGAAAATAATCATTTACACAGACCACGCTGCCATCCGATATCTATTAACTAAGAAGGATGCTAAGCCAAGACTCTTAAGATGGATTTTACTTCTACAAGAGTTTGATCTAGAAATAAAAGATAAAAAGGGTACTGAAAACGTCGTAGCGGACCATTTATCTAGAATAGAAGGTATTAAACCCGAACGAGTGCCGATTAACGATGATTTTCCGTATGAACAGCTGATAGCACAAATAGGAAGCGACCTAGCGCAGTTAGATATAAATGAACCAGAACCCGTGGAAATAATACAGACAACTGTAGGACTGCCATGGTACGCTGACATTGTCAACTACCTAGCCGCAGGAGCTCTTCCACCAGATCTAACCTATCAGCAGAAAAAGAAGTTCTTTCATAACCTGAAACATTACTATTGGGATGAACCATTATTGTTCAAACGAGGACCGGATGGAATCTTTCGCCGATGTATTCCCGAAGAAGAAATAGAAGACGTCATTACTCAATGTCATTCATCTCCTTATGGTGGACATGCGAGCACTTCCAAAACCTGTGCAAAAATCTTGCAAGCCGGCTTATACTGGCCTAGTCTATGGAAGGATGTCCACATCGCTGTTATAAGTTGCGATCGGTGTCAACGCACCGGCAATATTTCAAGAAGAGATGAAATGCCCCAAAAGGGAATTTTGGAAGTAGAAATCTTCGACGTCTGGGGAATAGATTTCATGGGACCGTTCCCATCATCTTTCGGTAATAATTACATACTCGTAGCCGTTGACTATGTCTCAAAATGGATCGAAGCCATAGCTTCTCCTACAAATGATGCACGAGTAGTAATAAAGCTTTTCAAAAACATAATCTTTCCCAGATTTGGTGTACCTCGACTCGTCATAAGTGACGGTGGCTCACACTTCATTTCGAAAATCTTTGACAAATTACTATCTAAATATGGAGTGAGACACCGTGTGGCCACACCGTATCACCCACAAACAAGTGGACAGGTCGAAGTCTCAAACCGAGAGATTAAACAAATCCTAGAAAAGACTGTCGCCATATCTCGGAAAGATTGGTCATCTAAACTTAATGAAGCTCTATGGGCTTATCGGACCGCTTACAAGACTCCCATAGGTACTACACCTTTCAAACTAGTTTATGGAAAGTCTTGCCACCTCCCAGTAGAACTAGAACACAAAGCTTATTGGGCGATCAAAACTCTCAATATGAACTATAGTGCTGCAGGAGAAAAGCGAATCCTAGACATTAACGAATTAGAAGAACTAAGGTTAGATGCATATGAAAATGCTAAGCTATATAAGGAAAGAACCAAGCGATGGCATGATAAACGCCTATCTAAGAAAGAATTCAGTGTGGGAGACGTTGTACTCCTCTTTAATTCAAGACTTAGGCTCTTTCCTGGAAAACTAAAGTCTAGATGGTCGGGACCCTTTGATATAACTAAAGTATTCCCAAGTGGAGCAATAGAAATCAAGGGTAGGAACAATGAACCATTCATAGTAAACGGACAGCGCCTAAAACATTATCATAAAGTTGAAAATAGAGCCTATACGAATGATCTAAAACTTTTGAGATTGTCCGATGATTCCCCTGATTAG
This sequence comes from Lathyrus sativus, assembly GCA_963859935.3. Lineage (NCBI taxonomy): Eukaryota > Viridiplantae > Streptophyta > Magnoliopsida > Fabales > Fabaceae > Lathyrus > Lathyrus sativus. The sequence goes on from OZ012735.1 coordinate 5,590,588, forward strand.
TCTAAACTTCAGCGTTACGTCAGGCTTTTGACAATAAAAACAGCGCTTAGTGGGAGGCAACCCATTTCCTTAGTTACCTATTTTAAACTATCCTTTTCCTTTTTGAGCATTTTTTAATTATTGTTATTACTATTTGTTTAAATTGTTTTATTAGTTTTATTTTACATTACATTTATAGCCACATTTTAGCATTTCATTTTTCTTATTTTTCTTTTCCTAAATCACTTTTTACAGATTTTCTAAAGTCTTTTCCACTGAATTGTTTCCACCGTATTTTCACTGACTATGGCTAACCAACCTATTAACTATATGGAAACCCAATTTAGAGGTAGGAATCAGAGAATAAAGTTCGAAGAGTTATCACAGAGGCAAATGGATTTGACCCTGTACCCAAATGAAAAGACTATGGAAACCTTAGGTATACATGAGAGCATGATATACCTGTTCAACCGACTCGGATGGGAAAATGCAATGATCCAGCAGAAGTTTGCGACTTACCGAGAGCTCACCCTTGAGTTCCTTAGTTCCCTACTTTACCTACCCGAGCGCGGTTTTGGTTCTAGGAAAGGATTCATTAGTTTCCGCCTATTCGGAATAGAATACGACTTTAACCACAAAGAACTAGCTGACCTACTAGGATTCCCTAGTGGACCTTTCGCCTTTACTACCACACAGGTAGAGTTGATGGATGTGGAGCTAAATTTCTTTTGGGGAACTCTGACCGGAAACTACCACCCTGAACCAAATGATATGAACAATGATGAAATCCATAACCCTGCCCTTCGCTACTTCCACAAATTCCTAGCCCATACCTTCTTTGGAAAAGAAGAAAATATTACCGGAGTCTCTAAGGATGAATTATTTATTATGTCATGTTTCAATACTGGACAGTGTGTTAATGGTGTCCCTTTCATGATGCAAACCTTCACCCGCATCCAAGATGAACCTGAATTACCTATAGTGGTAGGAGGCCTTGTAACCATGATTGCTGATGCCTTAGGACTTAGGTACCAACTGGACAGGTGTACCCGTCTGGGAACAGTACGCCTGATGAACCTTAAATTCTGCTTCAATAGACATATTATAAGGAATTTAGGACGCCCACCTTTTGAGTACCTGATCCGGAACACAGTAGTCACCCTGTTCACACTGCCCAATCATGCAAAAGTAGGTGTTCATAATAAGGATAATTGGCTTTATGAGTTAAACCCACCTGTTTATCCAGCCACTCCTGAAACACCTCGGTCTCACAGGATAACAGATGATGTAATGACCGCTGTTGAAACCGACCCCGAGACACCTCCTGGATACTATGACATTGACCCAACTGACAAAGATCATGAAACCCCTGGAGCGAATCACGGAGAGTACGCTAACAACTTGCAGAACATCATGCACACTCTCAATGCCTATCAAGCTGACATTAATCTATTCAGAGAAGACATTAAGAGTATGCGATTGGACATCGTGGGATTGACTGACATGGCATGCGAACAGTTCTATCATCTGGACTCCGCCATCGAAGATCTGAAGAAACGCCTTTGAACCGGCTATCAGTGATTTAGTTTATCAATTTTTTCTCATTACTCTTTATCGTTATTTTCAATTCCAGTTGAATTTATTTTTCGCAACAATTTCTTACCATAATTTGAGTTTATGTAATTTCAATTTTCTTACTACCATGCACTTTTTATTTTTAATTGATTCTTCATTTTAGCAGCTTAAATAATTTATTTTATACACTATATTACCGTATACTGTATGACTGCAATATTCTATCTCAGATTCGTGTACTACTGTTTTAAAATTGCTGTATATCATGGTGTGTTACTATAGTGGATAAATAAAATACATTATTATTAATTAAAAACAAAAAAAATAAAAACACGAGGCAAGGTGCTTTTCTGAAAATATTCAACGCTACATAGTCTCACGGTCGTCACGCCCCCTTACGATCGTGACGTGCCCATTCAGCGCGTCACGACCGTCACGATCTAGTCACGACCGTGACTACCTCTATACCAGAGGTCGTGAGAAACAGAACTGTTTCTTCATCGTGTCCACCCCTCTTCTCCCTCCATAACCTATCTTACACTTCCCCCACTCATTCCCAAACCGTCAAAACCTTTCCACTACCCCCATTAATCCACCACTACCAGTGACTGTTCCAACTCCACTGTCCCGTATTTAATCCGAACAACAACTCCCTCATTCTACCACTCCTCTTCCAAAACCTTCACAGAAAAAAAAAATCCTTCCACCCTCTCCCTTCACATTTGCATGTTATGGATTCTATCGTCTTCAGAGAAGGAGAAGCAGGAGAAACCCAGCGAGACCGTTTCGTCCGCTTCGAGAACCGCGGTCTGCAGCCCACCCGGTACATTTCTACCGACTGTCTGCAAGAGCTCGGTATGCTGCCCAGCGTCCAAAACCTATTGCAGACGGTTGGCCTGTGGGACCTCTGTCACCAGCCACAGCCTACCTTCGAACTCCTGACGCTGGAGTTCCTCAGTTCCTACTGCTACATCACCCCTCATGGTTCGCAAAGCCAGCTTACCGGCAACGTATCATTCAGACTGCTTGGCCGGGAGTTCAACCTCACACAAAACAGGATTGCAGAGCTGTTAGGCTTCCACCACGGCACCGAAGCCCACCGTCGCGTGCCGGACAACTTCAGTGAACAAGCATTCACACTGTGGCGCGACCTCACCAACACCCAAGCGACCACTTTCCAGAGCCTCAACGCCACTCATATTCACAACCCGGCTATCCGCTACTTTCACCGGGTCCTCTGCAACACCATCTTTGCTCGGGAGAGCAACCACAAGCTCAACTCAAAGGAGCTCCTGTTTCTGTACTGTGCCCTGCATGATGAGCCAATCAATGCTGCCCCCTTTATGCTCTACCACATCCAGGCCATCGCGCACCGCGGCTCATCCCCGTTTTTCATTGGAGGCATTGTCACCACCCTCGCCATTCAGCTGGGGCTTGGTGACGCGCTCGCTGATCTGCCGCACCTCGCCCCCGATTTCCTGACCATGAGCTACTGCCGGTCCGCCCACCTGATCGCACAGCGGGAGGATGGCAGGTACAGCCCTGTCGTCAATGGCACCGTCTTCCACCACATCACTCTGCCGTCACGCACACGCATCGACCCAGCAAACCGAGCCAACTGGCTCTTTGCCTTACCAGCAGCCGCGGATCACGTGCCGGTACATGATGATCAGCCAAACGCCGCAGTAGACGAGATGCAGGACGCCATGGATGCGGCTGAGCATGCCCAGGACATCCCCGAGACCTCCACCCGACAGCAGGCAGCCCCCGCTGCCACACTAGAGGACGTCCTATTTGCGATCCACCAGCAGAACCTGATGAACGCAGAACTGGAGCGTCAGCAGAAGGCCCAATACGACGCTCTGCTCGGCACTATTGCTGCCAACCATGCGGCCACTAACGAGCGGATTAGCGTACTCTTTGGCGAAGTCCGCGGCGATCTTGAGGCACTCCGCCTCAGCATTACTGCTACCTCCGGTACCGGCTCTGACCCCGACGCGACTCCCTCCAGACGCCGCGCTCGCACCAGAGGCCGAGCCCGCGATCACCAGCAGCAGTAGTTTGCTTTTATGTTGTTTTCAGTTTTAGTCTTGTAACTGTATCTATACCGCTATTATATCAGAACATTGAGGACAATGTCTGATATAGTGTGGGAGAGGAGGTACTTTCCATTTCATTTCATTTCAATGTACTTTCAATTCTGTTGTATTCCTTTTAGAAAATCAATGAAATGAGCAATTCTGTGCGTTATTTTGAATATCGAATTTTCCCTGATTATTAAGCCATACTAGAAAAATCCTTAAAGTACTCGCATTACCCGACTGACCACCGAACGGTTCGTAATTACGAAGCCGGGAACGATTAAACAGGACCAATACAATCTTGACATCTTCGACCCCCTGCTTAAGAAATTCCATCCGATCACCATTGCGAATGCACCTTTAGTTTCAGTTCAAAAAGTAACCCCAGTAGTTTATACTAGCAGTCAGCACCGTCTGAACACAAACCACGTGGGGAGCCGATGAATATAAGCGTTTGATGCCTAATCAATAATGATCCTTCGTATCTCAATGCAAAATGAAAAGAGATTGCACCAAAGTACACGGTCGCAGACAATAAACGAGAAATATGAGAAGGACTCCGTTTCGGGTTGGTTCAGAGGTACTGGTTCTGAACTCGGTAGGGCGTGCCACGGCTCGATCCCCCACAACCTCCGCATCGGATAAAACATGAAGGGTTACCACACTCGTGTACCAGACCCCGTGCAAAAAAGGATCAAAATCGCTAACCGGCTACTCCACTACGTGCGTGCGAAGGCAAAGGGCTTAATGTGACTGCGCCAGAATGAACCGGGTGAAATACGATCGAAAAACTCTAGGTGAAATCGCAATGTGATTGTCGATTGTTTCGCTTGACGGGAAGTAGACGACATAGCCTGTTGCTTATGTCATCAGTGTATCGGTAGTGTTCTATCAAAGTACCGGACTATCCGACAGAACGACCCACCGGACGGTTTGCTATGAGTATGCGCGAGTAAAATCTTGTCCGCCGATTTTCAACCGACTATTTGCTTGAGGACAAGCAAAGGTTTAAGTTTGGGGAAGTTTGATGACGAGAAAACGCATCGGTTATATCGCTAGATTTCATTGACTTTTACCGCGCATTCACCGTTTTAACGCTCGATTCCTCGAGTTTTTCTTACTATTTTGCAGGTACATCGATATGTGAGGCCAAATCAAGAATTAAGAAGAAAAGAACAAAGAAACCACAGGAAATGAAGCAAGACAGAAGCCTGCATAAAACTCTGCATAATTTGTTACGACCACGGTCGTTACAAGGGAGTCACGACCGTGACACCTTGCTTTGGGACCTCACGACCGTGAGGAATGGGTGACGACCGTGACACTTGGAAACATAAGGCAACGAGCGTGAAGACCTTGTCACGCCCGTGACAAGGATATAACGTGATTCTTTTGACCCAGACTACGTCAAAGTCACCAGTGAAGCCACTCCTCCTAGTAATTCTCACGTGAGGGAAGTTTCTCCCACTTTCTGCTGCCACTTTCCAACATTTTCTCAACCACTTCAGCAAAGCCCAAGAAGCAAGAGATCCAGGACCAGCCCATGGGAACTCTATAAATAGGACCAGCTCAGAAGAATTTAGGGAGAGACTTCAGTATCCAAATTTCCTGCGGAAGCTCTGCCGAATTACCTTACCATCATTTTATTATTCCAGCATTTTATTTTCCGCCTTATTTTATTCGTATCCAAACCAACCGTGTAACAATTTCCAACATTAGGGAATTGTTATACCTTTATTTGTTTCCAGCCTTCAGCATTTCGTTTTAAATTTTATTTCCGCCTACTCCAAGCTTTCCGGTCTGTGGAAGAAGGAGTCTACCCAGATATTGTTAATCAGGTTTTTTCAGTTATTACAATTTAATTTATTTAATTTATTTATAATGTCCAATTATTTCTTTGCCATTAGTAAGTTAATAAATAACTCTGAGTCTGATTTAACCTCGATGAGTAGCTAAATACCTTAGGGCGGTATGTAGTTATAACTAACTTAACCGGTAAGATATAACCATGGGCTAAAATAATTAATCGCTTAACATTCTGGCTGATACTTTTTAATTAAATTTGACCTTTTCGTTACGAGAGTAAGAAAAGGGTATTAGGTTGGGTCAAGACCACGAGAGTGTGAGATTTTAACCAGATAGCTAAAGTTAGGCATTTAAATTAAATACAGCGAGAGCGCTTTAAGATAAATTAGAATTATTTAGTTTCCAAAAATTATTTCTAAACACTTATGGGCTAGCGAGAGCAGGCATAGGGCTTTAGGGATAAGATCTGATTCAAGACCACGAGAGTGTGAGTTGAGGGTATTCAAACTAGTAATCTCTACCGAGTAGATTAAGTGAACATCTTTATAAGCCTAGGTTAGATTGACCCACCTAAGTTAGTATAATTACATACCGACCGTTTTAGTATTATTTTATTGAAAACTTAATTTTTATTCCGCCTTCAATAGTCTTAGGAAACCAACAAAAATCGTGACAACTATTCGCCTTAGCTAAACTAGAAGTTCATCTAGCACTACGTAACGATAGAATCCCTGTGGATCGATAATCTTAAATATTACTTCGATAGGCTGTGCACTTGCAGTAAGATACCGCTAGACGCATAAGTAGACACGTCTTTAGCCCATCAGCAAACAGTCTAGAACAAATTTAGAGTATATAATTCTTGAATACAAAATTCATAAGTGTTATCATCAAAACATAGAGATATAACTAAGAAACAATCTGTGTTCTTACAATCTCCCCCTTTTTGATGATGACAAAACATGAGGAATTTTGTTCAATTAAAAAGATATGAATTATAACTCCCCCTGAGATTAACAATCTCCCCCTGAAATAAATACTCTAATAGAAGAAAACACTTCCCTTTTTGATTAAGTATATTTCATATTCAGAGCCTGATGCAAGAGGTTTGACTTTCAGAGTCAAATCTTGATACCAGATAATTATGACTTCCTTCAGTCAGAGCGCCTGGTTATCATCTTGCTTGAATTATCTTCCAGAGTAAAGGTATCAGAGTAAGCTATCAGAGTTGATTGAATACTCAAATTTGCTTTGAAGATCAGGTTCTGGTTGGAAAAGTCTCAGGGTAACTTCAATGAATTATGTCAGATATATCAATGTAATCTGAAAGACTTAAATTCAAAGTAAGTTAATAAAATGTCTGAATTTCAGTTTTAGTAATTGCTTATAGTTTGAACAATCAGATTCTCTTTTTCTCCCCCTTTTTGTCATAATCAAAAAGATTTTTAAAGACATAAAGATACAGAAGAAAAGAAGCATATAGAAGCAAAAACATCAACATGCAATTAAACATACCAAAGTTCACAGTCAAACAGGCAGATGCCAAAACGCAGAACACAATAGTAAGAAAACAACAAAAGTAATAACATGTCCAAAAAACATTAAATAAAACTAAGTCTTGCATGAGGCAATAAGGGTCAGAAGCTCTGTCATTTTGGAAGTTGACTCTTCTTGCTTAGACATCCAGATCTTGATCTCATCAATTGTCTTCTCTTGCTTGACCATCCAATCTTTTATCTCCTTGACATCATTTACAAGTTCTGTGACCACAGATGATGAAGGAGCAGATGCAGTAGCAGCATCGTTCTCTTCAGCCTGATTCTCATCAGAAGCTTGTTCAATCATTTCAGATTCAGGAACCTCTGGAGGAGCAGCTTCCAGAAGCAACACAGGAGGAGGAGGAGGCATGTTCATCAGAGTTACCTTGATTAACTCTGCAAACTTAGTCTTTGCAAGCCTAGAACATTTAGCTCTAACTTTTAAAGCAGCCTTGTTGAACATCTAGATGAACCGTTTCCAAGCAGCATTTGAAACAGCTGGATCCAAACTTGACATGCACACTTCCTTAACCCTAGCATACTCAGAATCTATCTCCTTCTTGAATATTTCAAACATAGCATTAACACATGATCCTAGATCTGACTGTTCAGACTGTTCAGAGGGTTTAGGATTAGGAGTGTTAACAGGAGTAGGTTCAGATGGTTGAGGTTGAAGTGATGTTGGTTGAGATGTTTGGATGTCAGATTGAGGTAGTTCAGATGGTTGAGGAATGGTTTGTGTTTCAGATGTTTGAGTTTCAGATTGTTGAATTTCAAATGGTTGAGATATGGTTTTCTGAGGTGGGGAGTTGGGTGGAGTATGAAACATGGAAATGGGAACATGTTCCTTCATAGCAATGTTAGAACGAGGTTGTTTTAGAGATTCTGGTTCAAAATCAGATGATTCAGATGAATCAGATGATTCATATCAGAAGATTCTTCTGAGTGAACAGATGTTAATGAAATGTTAATTGATTGATTGAGGGGTTCTATATCCAGAATATTGTCAGAAAGATTTGGATCTTCTAATGGAATTGGTTGTTCAGAGCGTTCAGTTTGAACAGTCTCTGGTTGGTTTGGTTTTGAGATGATTATTTCTGGTTGGAGAGTCTCTAATTGGGGATTATCTGGTTGTGACATTGCTGGTTGTGGAATTTCTGTTTGAGGAATTTCTGGTTGAATTGTTTCTGTTTGTGGAATTTCAGGTTGAATTGATTGAGTTTGTGGAATTTCTGATTGAGTTGTTTGAGTTTGTGGAATTTCTGATTGAATTGTTTGAGGGGGTTCAGATGTAATATGAGGTTGGGGTTCAGAGGGAATTGGTACAGAAAATGGTTGTGAATGTACTGGTTCAGATGAAAGGTTTACAGATGGTTTGAATTTAGAAGTTCTACGTCTAAGGTTAGGAGAGAGTTGAGGTGATGAAAGGGGTGAATGAACAGCAGGAGTAGGATCAGATGTTAATACCTGATGAATAGTGTCTCTTATCTCTTCCAGAGTTGCATCTCTAGAGGTGAGTCTGACTTTCTTTGCTCCTTTCTTCTTCTTCCTTGGAACTTCAGATTCTTTCCTTTTCTTCTGAACCGGTCCTTCTTCAGCTTTCCTCTTACTACGCCTTTCCTTCATCAGATTGGGCATTTCTTCTCCTTCTTTCTGAACAAGATTAGCAGGTAGAGGAATTCCTTCCTTCAGACACTCTGCAATGTAAGTCCAGACAAGACTTTTTGGTTCATCTGCACTGAACATTGGAAAGTCTTCTAAGGGTATCCTTCTGCCATTGACCTCCTCAGAGTTTATTTTCCTTAGTTTTCCATTCAGCTCTGAAATGATTTTCATCCTTTTCAGATTAAGTCCATTTATCTCAGATCCAATGATGTATGACAGATCCTCTGTTATCTTTGCATCTGTCAGATGCTTTACCAGCTTGTTTTCAACAAGGATGTCTGAAATCAGTCTTCCCAGAGGTATCCAAGTTCTAACTTTCCCAGCTTTAGCTCTGACCTCTTCCCTAGTCTCTCTGACATGAGTCAGAAGATGACTGAAGATCAGATAGGGCAGATCCACCTTAACATTTTGGCTGATGCAGTACATGAAATATAGATGTTATGAACTTACATAGTCTGGTGAGTTGGATGACTTTCTGTGAAAGATTGTACTCATAAATATCTTTGCCCAGATCCTATAGATAGGTTTCAGATCTTTAACCTTACTTGTTGGTGTTCCAGCTACAGTGATTTCTTCATATACCTTAGCCATATCAATACGTGAAGAGGCTAGGTTTGTAACTCCATCAGATTTTGTATAACTGAACAGTTGCCTGATCAGTTTCTCAGTAATCACTATCTCCTTCCCAAGGACAGATGAGTGAATAAACTTAGGACCAGTGCTAGCGTGAATCCAGAATTCCTTTACAAGAGTTGGGTACACAGGACCCATCAATCTCTCAAAGTACTTCTCCCAACCTTGAGCTTTAATGGCAGTTGTTAAATCAAACCCATTTTCCTTTAAAGATTCAAGATCAACGAAGCTCTCACACAGAACCTCAAGATCTACTACTGGAGTAAATAGGGTGCGTTCTGGTTTCTTGTACATTATAGTTTTGTTGGAGATTTCAGCAGCATTTGATGTAGAAGCCATTGATGAAGAAGAAGATCTTGATTTGGGTTTAGGGTTTTTGTAGAGGTTGAAGAGAGAGCAAAAACGCATAGGTGTAGTGGGTGTGAAAAATGTGAAAATAGTGTGATAGGTGGTATTTATAGACAACTAAAAATCAAGCATTGGGCACAGCAAAAGACACATACGCACGTTTGTACAGCATTTAATGAAAGTAATAACTTCAAATTAAAATTATGACAACTGGGGGGAAATCCAAGAAAAATGAGATTTTCAAAGCAATACCTCAAACGTCAATTTAGTTGAGCACTCCATCTTTTCAGATGCTGAGTGACACGTGTTTGCTTTGTATGTGCATCTGATGTCTCTCAAGAAATGAAACGTTTCCACCGTTCAGATCTTCTGAGTTTGTTAGTTTAGAGTTTCACACAAATAAATTAATTAAGGATAAATGAACAAATAGTCAGATGAAATACTTCAGATCTTTAAACATTTTGTATCTGAGAAGTTGCCTCTGATAAATATTACTCTGGACAGAGATCCATACAAATATTTTTCAGAATGAACTTAAATCTATCTTCAGCAAGGCGTTTTGTGAAAATATCAGCCTATTGATGATCTGTATCAATAAAAGCTAGATTTATTACACCCTTCTGAACATAGTCTCTGATTAAGTGATGTTTAATTTCTATATGTTTAGCCTTAGAATGTAAAATTGGATTTTTTGACAAACATATAGCTGAAGTATTATCACAGAAGATAGAAAGATTACTCTCATAGATCTGATAATCTTCTAACTGACTCTTCATCCAGAGCATCTGCGTACAACATCCAGCAGCAGCAATGTATTCTGCCTCTGTAGTTGATAGTGCAATAGTGGGTTGCTTCTTGTTGTACCATGAGATCAGATGACTTCCAAGAAACTGACAGCTTCCAGAAGTGCTTTTACGTTCAACTCTGTCTCCAGCATAATCAGCATCACAGAATCCAACTAATGAAAATTCATCAGATCTTCTGTAACACAGACCCATGTTAGTAGTACCTTTCAGATACCTTAGAATCCTCTTAACAGCTGTTAAGTGTGATTCTCTAGGATCTGATTGGAATCTTGCACATAAGCAGACACTAAACAGAATATCTGGTCTAGAAGCAGTCAAGTATAGAAGAGATCCTATCATACCCCTGTAGATTTTCTGATCTACCTTCTTACTTACCTCTTCCTTACCTAGAGTGCTTGTAGGGTGCATTGGAATCTTTGTCATTTTACTATCAACCATGTTGAACTTCTTCAGAAGCTCTTTAACATATTTGGTTTGATGTATGTAGGTGCACTCTGGAGTTTGGTTGACTTGGATTCTCAAAAAGAATCTCAATTCTCCCATCATGCTCATCTCAAACTCTGCCTGCATACATTTAGCAAACTCCTTTCCAAGCATAATATTTGTTGATCCAAAAATAATATCATCTACATAAATTTGACAAATCAGCAAATCTTTCTTAAGAGTTTTACAGAATAAAGTAGTGTCCACTTTTCCTCTAATAAAATTTTTCTTCAGAAGGAAATTACTCAACCTCTCATACCAAGCTCTGGGAGCTTGTTTTAAGCCATAAAGAGATTTCTTTAGTTTAAAAACATGATCTGGAAAGTTTTCACTTTCAAAACCAGGAGGTTGGTGGACATATACTTCCTCTTCTATAATACCATTAAGAAAGACACTTTTAACATCCATCTGATACAGAGTGATGTTATTTTGTGCAGCAAATGAAATAAGAAGGCGTATAGATTCTAACCTTGCCACTGGAGCATAAGTTTCAGTGTAATCAATACCTTCTTGTTGACTGTATCCTTGAGCAACCAGTCTTGCCTTATTCCTTTCAACTTCTCCCTTTTCATTCAACTTATTCCTGAAGACCCATTTTGTTCCAATAACATTGAATCCTTTAGGTCTAGGAACCAGATCCCAAACTTTATTTCTGGTGAATTGATTTAGCTCTTCTTGCATGGCAATAATCCATTCATTATCTTTCAGAGCCTCATCCACAGATGTTAGTTCAATTATTGACACTAAGTCAAACAATGAAGATTCAGATGTTCTGAGATAGGATCTTGTCCTGATTGGATCATCTTTCTTTCCAATAATCACATCTTCTGGGTGAGATGCCTTGATTCTGGAAGAAGATCCTCTGACATTTGATCTTTCAGAAATGTGTAAGTTGTCTAATTGAGAAGATAAGGGAATAGCATCTAGAGTTGCTTCAGATTCCTTCTCTTTAGCCTTTTCTGCCTCTGAGCCTTCAGAGTCTGTGAGAATCACTTCTCTATCTGCAGAATTTTCAAACTGCTTTGGCTTTTCAGAGCCAAGCTTATCATCAAATCTTACATGAATAGATTCTTCCACAATCTGTGTTTCAGTATTGAATACTCTGTAGCCTTTAGAGCGTTCAGAATAACCAAGCATGAAACACTTCTGTGCTTTGGAATCAAACTTGTTAAGATTTTCTTTAGTGATAAGTATATAACAAGTACATCCAAAAGGATGAAAATATGAAATGTTAGGCTTTCTGTTCTTCCACAATTCATGTGGAGTCTTTTTCAGAAGAGGTCTTACAGACACTCTGTTTTGAATGTAACAAGCTGTGTTAATTGCTTCTGCCCAAAAGTGTTTTGCCAGATTTGTCTCATTGATCATGGTTCTGGCCATTTCTTGCAGAGTCATGTTTTTCCTTTCTACAACCCCATTTTGTTGTGGAGTTCTAGGACAGGAAAAATCATGAGCAATGCCATTTTCAGAAAGATATTTTTCAAAATATTTATTTTCAAATTCACCACCATGATCACTTCTGACTTTTATAATTTTGAAATCTTTTTCATTCTGGACTTGCTTGCAGAAGTCAAAGAACACAGAGTGTGACTCATCCTTGTGTTTTAAGAACTTTATCCATGTCCATCTACTATAGTCATCAACAATGACTAATCCATACTTCTTGCCTCTGATGGATGCAGTTTTCACTGGTCCAAACAGATCAATATGAAGTAATTCTAATGGTTTGGAAGTAGAAACAACATTTTTTGATTTAAAAGATGTTTTTGAAAACTTCCCCTTTTTGCATGCTTCACAAAGAGCATCTGAAGTGAACTTCAGATTAGGGAGTCCTCTGACAAGATTAAGTTTATTAATCTGAGATATACGTCTCATATTAATATGACCCAATCTTCTGTGCCAGACCCATTGCTCTTCATTAACAGACAAGAGGCATTTAACATTTTGAACTTTAAGTTCAGAAAGATTTATTTTATAAATGTTGTTTTTCCTCTTACCACTAAATAAGATAGAGTCATCCTTTTGACTTACAGCTTTACAACATTTTTGATTAAAGGTAATATCATAACCATTGTCACTTAATTGACTTATGGACAATAAGTTATGTTTTAAGCCTTCAACAAGTAAAACATTAGTTATAGAGAGAAGTTTACCATTTCCAATAGTGCCAGATCCAATGATCTTGCCTTTCTGGTTCCCTCCAAACTTCACGTCACCTCCAGATCTAAGTTCCAGGCTTTGGAACATAGACCTTTCTCCTGTCATGTGTCGTGAGCATCCAGAATCCAGGTACCATGATTGGTGTCCTGACCTTGCTGCTAAGAACATCTGCAACAGGGATTATTTTACTTTTAGGTACCCAGATCTTCTTGGGTCCTTTAAGGTTAGTGGTTCTGGAGATTTGTCTAAACTTCTGTTTTTCAACATAATGTTTATTCTGACTTACCTTGGGTTTAAACACATAAGTATTCTTCTTAGAGCTTGTGTGTTCAATGTCATTTAAGTGACCAAACTTAAATTGAGAGTACAGAGGTGTCTTCTTGATGAAGAGTTTGTCAACAGATTTTGGATTACTTCCAGAGGAAGATTCATATCCAATACCTCTTCTGTTGTTCCCACTAACACCATAGATCATAGAAGCCATCTTGCTTTTGTCTATACTCTTAGTAAGAAATCTCTGAAAGCTAGAGTCATATTTTTCTAAGATGTTTTCACATGACTTAGTCTCAGATTCAGATTCTTGTTGAGTTATTTCAAAGTCATTTTTGATTTTCAGATTAATTTCTTTTTGCTCAACAAGTTCTGTCTTCAGAAGATCAATCTCAGATTCAAGACTGCTTTTCAGCTTCTTGTATTTGAGTTTGATCTTGCTGTAGCTTTCCAACATTTCAGACAAGCTCTCAACAAGTTCAGCTCTGGAGAGTTCAGAAAATACCTCTTCAGAATCTGAGTCAGAGTCTGATTCAGCTTCAGATCCTGATGTTCCCTCTTCCTGATCATCTGTGCTGGCCATCAGTGCAACATTAGCACATTCTTCTTCTGATTCAGAAGATGGTTCAGATTCATCTGAGTCATCCCATGTTGCCATCAGAACCTTCTTCTTTTTGTCAAACTTCTTCTTGGGTTTTTTTCTTTGAAGTTTGGGGCAATCATTCTTGTAATGCCCAGATTCTTTGCACTCATAGCATACAACTTCTTTCTTGCCAGATCTTCTGTGCCCAGAAGATTCCTTTCTATGATCAGATTTTCTGAAGTTGTTGAACTTCTTTCCCTTGTGCTTCCAGAGTTTGTTGATCCTTCTGGACAGCATGGATAATTCATCTTCTTCAGAAGAAGAAGATCCTTCAGAGCTTTCTTCAATAACCTGCAAAGCTTTAGCAGATTTATTAGATTTTAAAGCAATAGATTTACCTTTTTCTTTCTTTTGAGGTTCATCTTCCTCAAGCTCAATTTCATGACTCCTCAGTGAGCTGATGAGTTCTTCTAAAGAGATCTTGTTCAGATCTTTAGCCATCTTCAAGGCAGTCACCATTGGTCTCCATCTGGTAGATAGACTTCTGATGATTTTCTTTACATGATCTGATGTGGAGTATCCCTTGTCCAGAACTTTTAGACCTGTTGTGAGGATCTGAAATCTAGAAAACATAGTTTCTATATTTTCAGATTCTTCCATTCTGAACGCTTCATACTTCTGTATAAGCGTCAGAGTCTTGGTCTCCTTCACTTGAGAATTTCCCTCATGAGTCATTTTAAGTGACTCAAACATTCCATGAGTTGTTTCTCTGTTTGTAATCTTTTCATACTCAGTATGAGAGATTGCATTGAGCAATATTATCCTAGCTTTATGGTGATTCTTGAAATCCTTCTTCTGGGCTTCTGTCATTGATTTTCTATCAATTTTCTTGCCATCCTCATTTGTAGGATGTTCATAGCCATTAATGACCAAGTCCCACAGATCAGCATCATAACCAAGGAAGAAACTTTCTATCCTGTCCTTCCAGTAGTCAAATTTCTCTCCATCAAACATAGGAGGCTTTGTGCTGATTCTATCCCTTTCTTCATATTTGTTGTTGATGTTGGATATTGTATTATCAGCCATTGTAACAACCAAATATATATCAAAGTAACTTTTCTCACTGGATCTTTACTGACACGGTTAAGTGGTAGCACACGCAGAACCGGAGCTCTGATGCCAACTGAAGGTGAGAAAATACTTAGAAGGGGGGGTTGAATAAGTATGACAAATAATCAAAGATTCAAACACAGATATTTTTATCCTGGTTCGTTGAACTCAACTACTCCAGTCCACCCTCTCAAGAGTGATTTGCCTTTCTCTAACAAGGACTTAATCCACTATTTAATCAAACAGATTACAATAGTAACACCTAAGAACAACTGTTCTTAGTCTTCTCAAGAGCTACTGATCCCAACTGGATCCTCTTAAGGAAACCTTTTACAATCAATGTAAAAACTATTACAAGAGTAAGAATGCTTCTAAAAAAGCTATTATCACAACTGTGATATTTCTCTTAAGTTTAAGAACAATGTTACAGCAAAATAAAATATAAGAGATTTTCTTTGATCAGTGATTTTTCAAGGGGTTCGTCTCTTGAAGAAGATGAAGTAGACTTCTTTATATAGGCACTTAGATCCATGAAGTCTTTTCAATATTGGAGACTGTGCTGAAAAAGCCTGGTGCTTTTTTGTCTTCACGTTGCAGAATCTTTCCTTAGAATGGAATGCACAGATAAAACCTTTTTGTCTGTGTTCCTGTGTCTATCATAAAAGAGGAAAGAGCTGTTGAGATATGTCAACATACATATTCAAATCTTCTTCACTGAGTAAGTTCAGCTTATCAACATCAGAGTCTGGATCTTCAGATTCTCTAGAGTAGAGATCTTCTGGATCTTCAGAGTCTTGGTATGTTCTTCAGATTATGCTGAATCAGAGTATGCGCAGCTTGTGTGCTTGAGCGTGTAGTTCTGTCAGATCAGAATCTTCTATATCAGATTCTCAATATTATGCAGCGCAGTATCTTCAGAGTCTTCTAATGACTAAGCTTCTGAACAATCAGAGTCTTCTATTCTTTTAGAGGCTTCTGCTTCAGAATCTTTAGTAGACATTACTCAGATTCTTCTGGAGGCAGCGTTCAGATCTTTCTTTAAGATGCTCTTGAACCTTTGAAGCCTTTCATACTATCATTGTTCAGATCCAAATTTGCTCTTTTAAAATTATTCTCTTTAGTACCTGTAGCAAACAGTCTAGAACAAATTTAGAGTATATAATTCTTGAATACAAAATTCACAAGTGTTATCATCAAAACATAGAGATATAACTAAGAAACAATCTGTGTTCTTACAATCTCCCCCTTTTTGATGATGACAAAACATGAGGAATTTTGTTCAATTAAAAAGATATGAATTATAACTCCCCCTGAGATTAACAATCTCCCCCTGAAATAAATACTCTAATAGAAGAAAACACTTCCCTTTTTGATTAAGTATATTTCAGATTCAGAGCCTGATGCAAGAGGTTTGACTTTCAAAGTCAAATCTTGATACCAGATAATTATGACTTCCTTCAGTCAGAGAGCCTGGTTATCATCTTGCTTGAATTATCTTCCAGAGTAAAGGTATCAGAGTAAGCTATCAGAGTTGATTGAATACTCAAATTTGCTTTGAAGATCAGGTTCTGGTTGGAAAAGTCTCAGGGTAACTTCAATGAATTATGTCAGATATATCAATGTAATTTGAAAGGCTTAAATTCAAAGTAAGTTAATAAAATGTCTGAATTTCAGTTTTAGTAATTGCTTATAGTTTGAACAATCAGATTCTCTTTTTCTCCCCCTTTTTGTCATAATCAAAAAGATTTTTAAAGACATAAAGATACAGAAGAAAAGAAGCATATAGAAGCAAAAACATCAACATGCAATTAAACATACCAAAGTTCACAGTCAAACAGGCAGATGCCAAAACGCAGAACACAATAGTAAGAAAACAACAAAAGTAATAACATGTCCAAAAAACATTAAATAAAACTAAGTCTTGCATGAGGCAATAAGGGTCAGAAGCTCTGTCATTTTGGAAGTTGACTCTTCTTGCTTAGACATCCAGATCTTGATCTCATCAATTGTCTTCTCTTGCTTGACCATCCAATCTTTTATCTCCTTGACATCATTTACAAGTTCTGTGACCACAGATGATGAAGGAGCAGATGCAGTAGCAGCATCGTTCTCTTCAGCCTGATTCTCATCAGAAGCTTGTTCAATCATTTTAGATTCAGGAACCTCTGGAGGAGCAGCTTCCAGAAGCAACACAGGAGGAGGAGGAGGCATGTTCATCAGAGTTACCTTGATTAACTCTGCAAACTTAGTCTTTGCAAGCCTAGAACATTTAGCTCTAACTTTTAAAGCAGCCTTGTTGAACATCCAGATGAACCGTTTCCAAGCAGCATTTGAAACAGCTGGATCCAAACTTGACATGCACACTTCCTTAACCCTAGCATACTCAGAATTTATCTCCTTCTTGAATATTTCAAACATAGCATTAACACATGATCCTAGATCTGACTGTTCAGACTGTTCAGAGGGTTTAGGATTAGGAGTGTTAACAGGAGTAGGTTCAGATGGTTGAGGTTCAGATGGTTGAGGTTGAAGTGATGTTGGTTGAGATGTTTGGATGTCAGATTGAGGTAGCTCAGATGGTTGAGGAATGGTTTGTGTTTCAGATGTTTGAGTTTCAGATTGTTGAATTTCAAATGGTTGAGATATGGTTTTCTGAGGTGGGGAGTTGGGTGGAGTATGAAACATGGAAATGGGAACATGTTCCTTCATAGCAATGTTAGAACGAGGTTGTTTTAGAGATTTTGGTTCAAAATCAGATGATTCAGATGAATCAGATGATTCACATCAGAAGATTCTTCTGAGTGAACAGATGTTAAAGAAATGTTAATTGATTGATTGAGGGGTTCTATATCCAGAATATTGTCAGAAAGATTTGGATCTTCTAATGGAATTGGTTGTTCAGAGCGTTCAGTTTGAACAGTCTCTGGTTGGTTTGGTTTTGAGATGATTATTTCTGGTTGGAGAGTCTCTAATTGGGGATTATCTGGTTGTGACATTGCTGGTTGTGGAATTTCTGTTTGAGGAATTTCTGGTTGAATTGTTTCTGTTTGTGGAATTTCAGGTTGAATTGATTGAGTTTGTGGAATTTCTGATTGAGTTGTTTGAGTTTGTGGAATTTCTGATTGAATTGTTTGAGGGGGTTCAGATGTAATATGAGGTTGGGGTTCAGAGGGAATTGGTACAGAAAATGGTTGTGAATGTACTGGTTCAGATGAAAGGTTTACAGATGGTTTGAATTTAGAAGTTCTACGTCTAAGGTTAGGAGAGAGTTGAGGTGATGAAAGGGGTGAATGAACAGCAGGAGTAGGATCAGATGTTAATACCTGATGAATAGTGTCTCTTATCTCTTCCAGAGTTGCATCTCTAGAGGTGAGTCTGACTTTCTTTGCTCCTTTCTTCTTCTTCCTTGGAACTTCAGATTCTTTCCTTTTCTTCTGAACCGGTCCTTCTTCAGCTTTCCTCTTACTACGCCTTTCCTTCATCAGATTGGGCATTTCTTCTCCTTCTTTCTGAACAAGATTAGCAGGTAGAGGAATTCCTTCCTTCAGACACTCTGCAATGTAAGTCCAGACAAGACTTTTTGGTTCATCTGCACTGAACATTGGAAAGTCTTCTAAGGGTATCCTTCTGCCATTGACCTCCTCAGAGTTTATTTTCCTTAGTTTTCCATTCAGCTCTGAAATGATTTTCATCCTTTTCAGATTAAGTCCATTTATCTCAGATCCAATGATGTATGACAGATCCTCTGTTATCTTTGCATCTGTCAGATGCTTTACCAGCTTGTTTTCAACAAGGATGTCTGAAATCAGTCTTCCCAGAGGTATCCAAGTTCTAACTTTCCCAGCTTTAGCTCTGACCTCTTCCCTAGTCTCTCTGACATGAGTCAGAAGATGACTGAAGATCAGATAGGGCAGATCCACCTTAACATTTTGGCTGATGCAGTACATGAAATATAGATGTTATGAACTTACATAGTCTGGTGAGTTGGATGACTTTCTGTGAAAGATTGTACTCATAAATATCTTTGCCCAGATCCTATAGATAGGTTTCAGATCTTTAACCTTACTTGTTGGTGTTCCAGCTACAGTGATTTCTTCATATACCTTAGCCATATCAATACGTGAAGAGGCTAGGTTTGTAACTCCATCAGATTCTGTATAACTGAACAGTTGCCTGATCAGTTTCTCAGTAATCACTATCTCCTTCCCAAGGACAGATGAGTGAATAAACTTAGGACCAGTGCTAGCGTGAATCCAGAATTCCTTTACAAGAGTTGGGTACACAGGACCCATCAATCTCTCAAAGTACTTCTCCCAGCCTTGAGCTTTAATGGCAGTTGTTAAATCAAACCCATTTTCCTTTAAAGATTCAAGATCAACGAAGCTCTCACACAGAACCTCAAGATCTACTACTGGAGTAAATAGGGTGCGTTCTGGTTTCTTGTACATTATAGTTTTGTTGGAGATTTCAGCAGCATTTGATGTAGAAGCCATTGATGAAGAAGAAGATCTTGATTTGGGTTTAGGGTTTTTGTAGAGGTTGAAGAGAGAGCAAAAACGCATAGGTGTAGTGGGTGTGAAAAATGTGAAAATAGTGTGATAGGTGGTATTTATAGACAACTAAAAATCAAGCATTGGGCACAGCAAAAGACACATACGCACGTTTGTACAGCATTTAATGAAAGTAATAACTTCAAATTAAAATTATGACAACTGGGGGGAAATCCAAGAAAAATGAGATTTTCAAAGCAATACCTCAAACGTCAATTTAGTTGAGCACTCCATCTTTTCAGATGCTGAGTGACACGTGTTTGCTTTGTATGTGCATCTGATGTCTCTCAAGAAATGAAACGTTTCCACCGTTCAGATCTTCTGAGTTTGTTAGTTTAGAGTTTCACACAAATAAATTAATTAAGGATAAATGAACAAATAGTCAGATGAAATACTTCAGATCTTTAAACATTTTGTATCTGAGAAGTTGCCTCTGATAAATATTACTCTGGACAGAGATCCATACAAATATTTTTCAGAATGAACTTAAATCTATCTTCAGCAAGGGGTTTTGTGAAAATATCAGCCTATTGATGATCTGTATCAATAAAAGCTAGATTTATTACACCCTTCTGAACATAGTCTCTGATTAAGTGATGTTTAATTTCTATATGTTTAGCCTTAGAATGTAAAATTGGATTTTTTGACAAACATATAGCTGAAGTATTATCACAGAAGATAGAAAGATTACTCTCATAGATCTGATAATCTTCTAACTGACTCTTCATCCAGAGCATCTGCGTACAACATCCAGCAGCAGCAATGTATTCTGCCTCTGTAGTTGATAGTGCAATAGTGGGTTGCTTCTTGTTGTACCATGAGATCAGATGACTTCCAAGAAACTAACAGCTTCCAGAAGTGCTTTTACGTTCAACTCTGTCTCCAGCATAATCAGCATCACAGAATCCAACTAATGAAAATTCATCAGATCTTCTGTAACACAGACCCATGTTAGTAGTACCTTTCAGATACCTTAGAATCCTCTTAACAGTTGTTAAGTGTGATTCTCTAGGATCTGATTGGAATCTTGCACATAAGCAGACACTAAACAGAATATCTGGTCTAGAAGCAGTCAAGTATAGAAGAGATCCTATCATACCCCTGTAGATTTTCTGATCTACCTTCTTACTTACCTCTTCCTTACCTAGAGTGCTTGTAGGGTGCATTGGAATCTTTGTCATTTTACTATCAACCATGTTGAACTTCTTCAGAAGCTCTTTAACATATTTGGTTTGATGTATGTAGGTGCACTCTGGAGTTTGGTTGACTTGGATTCTCAAAAAGAATCTCAATTCTCCCATCATGCTCATCTCAAACTCTGCCTGCATACATTTAGCAAACTCCTTTCCAAGCATAATATTTGTTGATCCAAAAATAATATCATCTACATAAATTTGACAAATCAGCAAATCTTTCTTAAGAGTTTTACAGAATAAAGTAGTGTCCACTTTTCCTCTAATAAAATTTTTCTTCAGAAGGAAATTACTCAACCTCTCATACCAAGCTTTGGGAGCTTGTTTTAAGCCATAAAGAGATTTCTTTAGTTTAAAAACATGATCTGGAAAGTTTTCACTTTCAAAACCAGGAGGTTGGTGGACATATACTTCCTCTTCTATAATACCATTAAGAAAGACACTTTTAACATCCATCTGATACAGAGTGATGTTATTTTGTGCAGCAAATGAAATAAGAAGGCGTATAGATTCTAACCTTGCCACTGGAGCATAAGTTTCAGTGTAATCAATACCTTCTTGTTGACTGTATCCTTGAGCAACCAGTCTTGCCTTATTCCTTTCAACTTCTCCCTTTTCATTCAACTTATTCCTGAAGACCCATTTTGTTCCAATAACATTGAATCCTTTAGGTCTAGGAACCAGATCCCAAACTTTATTTCTGGTGAATTGATTTAGCTCTTCTTGCATGGCAATAATCCATTCATTATCTTTCAGAGCCTCATCCACAGATGTTAGTTCAATTATTGACACTAAGTCAAACAATGAAGATTCAGATGTTCTGAGATAGGATCTTGTCCTGATTGGATCATCTTTCTTTCCAATAATCACATCTTCTGGGTGAGATGCCTTGATTCTGGAAGAAGATCCTCTGACATTTGATCTTTCAGAAATGTGTAAGTTGTCTAATTGAGAAGATAAGGGAATAGCATCTAGAGTTGCTTCAGATTCCTTCTCTTTAGCCTTTTCTGCCTCTGAGCCTTCAGAGTCTGTGAGAATCACTTCTCTATCTGCAGAATTTTCAAACTGCTTTGGCTTTTCAGAGCCAAGCTTATCATCAAATCTTACATGAATAGATTCTTCCACAATCTGTGTTTCAGTATTGAATACTCTGTAGCCTTTAGAGCGTTCAGAATAACCAAGCATGAAACACTTCTGTGCTTTGGAATCAAACTTGTTAAGATTTTCTTTAGTGATAAGTATATAACAAGTACATCCAAAAGGATGAAAATATGAAATGTTAGGCTTTCTGTTCTTCCACAATTCATGTGGAGTCTTTTTCAAAAGAGGTCTTACAGACACTCTGTTTTGAATGTAACAAGCTGTGTTAATTGCTTCTGCCCAAAAGTGTTTTGCCAGATTTGTCTCATTGATCATGGTTCTGGCCATTTCTTGCAGAGTCATGTTTTTCCTTTCTACAACCCCATTTTGTTGTGGAGTTCTAGGACAGGAAAAATCATGAGCAATGCCATTTTCAGAAAGATATTTTTCAAAATATTTATTTTCAAATTCACCACCATGATCACTTCTGACTTTTATAATTTTGAAATCTTTTTCATTCTGGACTTGCTTGCAGAAGTCAAAGAACACAGAGTGTGACTCATCCTTGTGTTTTAAGAACTTTATCCATGTCCATCTACTATAGTCATCAACAATGACTAATCCATACTTCTTGCCTCTGATGGATGCAGTTTTCACTGGTCCAAACAGATCAATATGAAGTAATTCTAATGGTTTGGAAGTAGAAACAACATTTTTTGATTTAAAAGATGTTTTTGAAAACTTCCCCTTTTTGCATGCTTCACAAAGAGCATCTGAAGTGAACTTCAGATTAGGGAGTCCTCTGACAAGATTAAGTTTATTAATCTGAGATATACGTCTCATATTAATATGACCCAATCTTCTGTGCCAGACCCATTGCTCTTCATTAACAGACAAGAGGCATTTAACATTTTGAACTTTAAGTTCAGAAAGATTTATTTTATAAATGTTGTTTTTCCTCTTACCACTAAATAAGATAGAGTCATCCTTTTGACTTACAGCTTTACAACATTTTTGATTAAAGGTAATATCATAACCATTGTCACTTAATTGACTTATGGACAATAAGTTATGTTTTAAGCCTTCAACAAGTAAAACATTAGTTATAGAGAGAAGTTTACCATTTCCAATAGTGCCAGATCCAATGATCTTGCCTTTCTGGTTCCCTCCAAACTTCACGTCACCTCCAGATCTAAGTTCCAGGCTTTGGAACATAGACCTTTCTCCTGTCATGTGTCGTGAGCATCCAGAATCCAGGTACCATGATTGGTGTCCTGACCTTGCTGCTAAGAACATCTGCAACAGGGATTATTTTACTTTTAGGTACCCAGATCTTCTTGGGTCCTTTAAGGTTAGTGGTTCTGGAGATTTGTCTAAACTTCTGTTTTTCAACATAATGTTTATTCTGACTTACCTTGGGTTTAAACACATAAGTATTCTTCTTAGAGCTTGTGTGTTCAATGTCATTTAAGTGACCAAACTTAAATTGAGAGTACAGAGGTGTCTTCTTGATGAAGAGTTTGTCAACAGATTTTGGATTACTTCCAGAGGAAGATTCATATCCAATACCTCTTCTGTTGTTCCCACTAACACCATAGATCATAGAAGCCATCTTGCTTTTGTCTATACTCTTAGTAAGAAATCTCTGAAAGCTAGAGTCATATTTTTCTAAGATGTTTTCACATGACTTAGTCTTAGATTCAGATTCTTGTTGAGTTATTTCAAAGTCATTTTTGATTTTCAGATTAATTTCTTTTTACTCAACAAGTTCTGTCTTCAGAAGATCAATCTCAGATTCAAGACTGCTTTTCAGCTTCTTGTATTTGAGTTTGATCTTGCTGTAGCTTTCCAACATTTCAGACAAGCTCTCAACAAGTTCAGCTCTGGAGAGTTCAGAAAATACCTCTTCAGAATCTGAGTCAGAGTCTGATTCAGCTTCAGATCCTGATGTTCCCTCTTCCTGATCATCTGTGCTGGCCATCAGTGCAACATTAGCACATTCTTCTTCTGATTCAGAAGATGGTTCAGATTCATCTGAGTCATCCCATGTTGCCATCAGAACCTTCTTCTTTTTGTCAAACTTCTTCTTGGGTTTTTTTCTTTGAAGTTTGGGGCAATCATTCTTGTAATGCCCAGATTCTTTGCACTCATAGCATACAACTTCTTTCTTGCCAGATCTTCTGTGCCCAGAAGATTCCTTTCTATGATCAGATTTTCTGAAGTTGTTGAACTTCTTTCCCTTGTGCTTCCAGAGTTTGTTGATCCTTCTGGACAGCATGGATAATTCATCTTCTTCAGAAGAAGAAGATCCTTCAGAGCTTTCTTCAATAACCTGCAAAGCTTTAGCAGATTTATTAGATTTTAAAGCAATAGATTTACCTTTTTCTTTCTTTTGAGGTTCATCTTCCTCAAGCTCAATTTCATGACTCCTCAGTGAGCTGATGAGTTCTTCTAAAGAGATCTTGTTCAGATCTTTAGCCATCTTCAAGGCAGTCACCATTGGTCTCCATCTGGTAGATAGACTTCTGATGATTTTCTTTACATGATCTGATGTGGAGTATCCCTTGTCCAGAACTTTTAGACCTGTTGTGAGGATCTGAAATCTAGAAAACATAGTTTCTATATTTTCAGATTCTTCCATTCTGAACGCTTCATACTTCTGTATAAGCGTCAGAGTCTTGGTCTCCTTCACTTGAGAATTTCCCTCATGAGTCATTTTAAGTGACTCAAACATTCCATGAGTTGTTTCTCTGTTTGTAATCTTTTCATACTCAGTATGAGAGATTGCATTGAGCAATATTATCCTAGCTTTATGGTGATTCTTGAAATCCTTCTTCTGGGCTTCTGTCATTGATTTTCTATCAATTTTCTTGCCATCCTCATTTGTAGGATGTTCATAGCCATTAATGACCAAGTCCCACAGATCAGCATCATAACCAAGGAAGAAACTTTCTATCCTGTCCTTCCAGTAGTCAAATTTCTCTCCATCAAACATAGGAGGCTTTGTGCTGATTCTATCCCTTTCTTCATATTTGTTGTTGATGTTGGATATTGTATTATCAGCCATTGTAACAACCAAATATATATCAAAGTAACTTTTCTCACTGGATCTTTACTGACACGGTTAAGTGGTAGCACACGCAGAACCGGAGCTCTGATGCCAACTGAAGGTGAGAAAATACTTAGAAGGGGGGGTTGAATAAGTATGACAAATAATCAAAGATTCAAACACAGATATTTTTATCCTGGTTCGTTGAACTCAACTACTCCAGTCCACCCTCTCAAGAGTGATTTGTCTTTCTCTAACAAGGACTTAATCCACTATTTAATCAAACAGATTACAATAGTAACACCTAAGAACAACTGTTCTTAGTCTTCTCAAGAGCTACTGATCCCAACTGGATCCTCTTAAGGAAACCTTTTACAATCAATGTAAAAACTATTACAAGAGTAAGAATGCTTCTAAAAAAGCTATTATCACAACTGTGATATTTCTCTTAAGTTTAAGAACAATGTTACAGCAAAATAAAATATAAGAGATTTTCTTTGATCAGTGATTTTTCAAGGGGTTCGTCTCTTGAAGAAGATGAAGTAGACTTCTTTATATAGGCACTTAGATCCATGAAGTCTTTTCAATATTGGAGACTGTGCTGAAAAAGCCTGGTGCTTTTTTGTCTTCACGTTGCAGAATCTTTCCTTAGAATGGAATGCACAGATAAAACCTTTTTGTCTGTGTTCCTGTGTCTATCATAAAAGAGGAAAGAGCTGTTGAGATATGTCAACATACATATTCAAATCTTCTTCACTGAGTAAGTTCAGCTTATCAACATCAGAGTCTGGATCTTCAGATTCTCTAGAGTAGAGATCTTCTGGATCTTCAGAGTCTTGGTATGTTCTTCAGATTATGCTGAATCAGAGTATGTGCAGCTTGTGTGCTTGAGCGTGTAGTTCTGTCAGATCAGAATCTTCTATATCAGATTCTCAATATTATGCAGCGCAGTATCTTCAGAGTCTTCTAATGACTAAGCTTCTGAACAATCAGAGTCTTCTATTCTTTTAGAGGCTTCTGCTTCAGAATCTTTAGTAGACATTACTCAGATTCTTCTGGAGGCAGCGTTCAGATCTTTCTTTAAGATGCTCTTGAACCTTTGAAGCCTTTCATACTATCATTGTTCAGATTCAAATTTGCTCTTTTAAAATTATTCTCTTTAGTACCTGTAGCAAACAGTCTAGAACAAATTTAGAGTATATAATTCTTGAATACAAAATTCATAAGTGTTATCATCAAAACATAGAGATATAACTAAGAAACAATTTGTGTTCTTACAGTTTTCTCATAATGTTGCAAACCAACCAAAGCAAGAGTGATTTTCAACACTTTCTTAACAAAAATGAGTGAAAGATGTCAACATTTGATAGATCAAATAAACGAAATTTGGCATCTAACACCGTGCTCTAGTGGTTTATATCATCTCTGATATCCGATACTATACCCTCTTCCATAAATATTGTAAGCCTGCTTGCTACCCGGATGAACATTACATTCCAACCTTCCTCAACATGTTCCATGGTAGGCTTATTTCAAACAGGAACATTTGTTACCTCATATTAGGAGGCTACAAGGAACGCATATAGAGGGCTTGGTCGGTCATTAGTCATGCTGATCAGAAGAGAAGATATATAGCAATTGAACAACACTTCAAAAGAGATAAGCTACCAGTAACAAAAATATGCTATTCTGAATATTGAACTTCAAGTCAACAGTCCTGTATATTTGTAGTCTTTTGAATATGTCTAGCAGCAAATGCTCTGCCAGGAATATAAGGTTGACTCTAGCTCAAAACTTTAACATGTGCTGATAAAAGGTTGCTCAATGGTTTGTTTTCTTCATCTAAGAATAGTTAGCTAGTAGAACCTTAATTTAATTAATTCTGTTGTTAAGAATAATTCTCTAGTAGGATAAGGCCCAGTATTTTTTCTAACTCAAGTGCCAAACTATCATAGAGTTGTTGAATTTTGTATAAACTAAGATGAGTTTCTAGCTTTTATGAAATTTCAAATTTCCAAATGAGATGAGCTTATTTGATACCTGAAATTCATGTTTTACTGCTAATCTATTTGTAGATTACGTCTGGACCAGGTGAACTGGCAGTGGAAGACTTTTCATATTTGATTCAAAAAGTGGTAAACCTGAACTATAATATTATTTGATTGGTTTAACTTCTGTTTTAGAATCTAACTAATCGTGCGTCTATAATATTAGTACATGCTCTGTGCAAACTCTGTATAGTCATGCAGTTCAGCCCCTAAAACATGTGAGCTGAATTACTTCAAACACTAATGCATCATATTCCTTAAAATCGAAACTTAAATCCTTCAGCGTATAGTACCCTTCGCTTCTCATTGCATAATTGCCCATTATTTTAATAAGAACAAGTTCAAACCAAAAGCGGTTGTTGTTTGCGTTTTGCCACCGAAAGAAACGGAAAAGTTGTGCCCATTATTTTTACACAACTAACTTCATAACAGTCCCTAATACATCTTACACAACTAACTTCCAAATTCAAACAACTATTCCCACAATCAAATTAGTCTTAAACTAACTATATCTAACAAAACACTAACTCTGTTAACTTCACAACTAATCCCCTCGTGAACATCATTAATAGTAACTGTTGCCCTAACTTGAAACAAACCTGCTCGGATAATTTCCCGAAACGGTTACATGAATCCCTCTATATATTCTCATAATCACTTCAATCTTCATCAACCTGATTCATTTTTCCTTCGCACTCAGAATTTTTACTATCTCTCAATTCATCTCTCTCTTTCATCCCACAACAAGATCTAAATCTACACTCTATTACTACTCTATACATCACATAATCAACAACAACAACAAAAATAGCTCAATTTATCTGATTAATGTGATTCCGAAGAAAGAGAGAGATGCTTACGATTAATCTGATTCTGAAGAAAGAGAGAGATGGTTACGATTATGCGGTGGCGTTCTACTCTGCAGATAGATTTTGAAGCTCGACGGAGGACTGAGAGTTGGTCGTCGGAGACACCGTGCGAAGATGAAGCAGAAATGGGAGAATTCAAAACCCTGAGTATTAGTGGCTTCTTAACGTATTTGTCATTTTCTTCTTTATTTATGTAAAGTATCGGTTCTTATGATTATTAGAGAAAAATGGTACTAAATTATTTAGTACTTATGAGTTTTTATAAATTGTTTAAAAATATAATTTATTTTAAAATAAAATAATATAATAGTTAATAATATTATTTTATTGAACCAAAATCATCAAAATATATTTTAAATAATTCATCCAAAAAACAAAACTTCTTCTACTCCTATATTTTCCACGTCTCTATATCACGCTTTAGCTAAATTATATGTGATAAGTTATTAAATATAACAACTGCTTCCGAACCTTTCTCTACGTCAATCTAATAATATAATTTTAATTCATTATAATAAATATATTAATATAATATTTTAAAAAGATATTGAAAAGATTTGATTTGATCATATCCATTAAAGAATTATGCAATATAAATAATTTAAATTATTAGAACTCTTTTCCTATTCTACCTTCATTTCATAAATCTTCTCAATCACTCAATCAATCAATACGCAATTCTTCTTGTTCTTCTTACACTATTACCATGGTAAGTTTATAAAACTCTTGTCATTTTTTTTCTTTCACATTTCTATTTGAGTTTATGAATATCAAATGAATTTATATATTTAGGGATTTCTTATAGTTAGTATATTTATCTAATTTAGAAAATGTATTCAACTTTGTAATTAATTAGGAATAGATAATTAGAAATTGTTGCTTATGAGTTAACGCACTTATTAGAGATTTTACTATTATTGTTCAACAAAATATTAATAATTTATTATATTAATAATATTAAAATTTAAATGTGATTTAACAATATTTTTTTTTATTTTTTTTACTTTTATAAAAACTGTTTTTACAAAAAATAAATATATTAAATAAAAGTAATATTTTCTTTAATAAATTTAAATTAATTATTAAAATTTAATTTAAAATTAAAAAATTTCACAATTCACATTAAAAATAATTAATAAAATAAAACAAATAGAGACTTAGATGATCTGGTATTTCTAGTAGTGTCAAAGCACCGTAACAATCCGCAGGTAATCTGGTATTTTTAGTAGTGTCAAAGCAGTCCAACAATGAGGAGACTTACAACCATAACGCATTATAAAAAGATTTTCTATTCAATTAATTGAGACTTATATGACAGAGAGGGTGAAGGTGCGACTGGCAGGTGCGGACCGTCGACCGCGGCTCAGTGATTGTTTTGTCATAATTTATGAATAAATGGAAGAAACTTTTTGGATATGAGCCTGGGTCTGGGCCGAAGTTATTGATTATTCAAAATTTTCATAGTTTTTGTTAAATACGAATTAAAAAATTACAAATCAAATTATATTTATATATAAATTTATATTTTTAATTTTACAAAGATAGAAGAAAAAAATATTTAAAAAAACTAATATCTTTTCTCCATTCTCGAAGATTTATCCTCCGTGTAAATATTACTACTTTGAGAGATATTAAAAGAAATAAATTATAAAAATACATAAATTAAGGTAATAAAATAAAAATTTAGAATTAAAATTTAAAAATAAAAAATGTGAGAACTAAAACAATAATATAAAATTTAAAATTATTTTGTATAAAAGTAGAGAGTTTTATTAAATAAATAAATTATATAGAGATGGATAGATAGATATGTTAAAACATGATTTTATTTTATTTTTGTTTTTTCTGTTTTATAATTATTAGGCCCAATATACAATTAGTTAGGCCGAATCCCATTTTGGGCCTATATATACTTTGGTTTAGTTATCCTATAAACTTAACTTTTTAATTAAATAAATATTTTATTTTTTTCTTTTCACTAGTTTTAACATGTCTGCTATCAAGTGTCTACATGATATCAGAAGATAAGAGATTATTCTGATGTTTTTTCTTTTCTTTCTCTTTTACGTGTTTCTTTGTCATTCCATGTTTAGATTTTTTTTATCTCATTATTGAATCTCAAGTTTGATAAATTTTTACGTGTTGTTTTTTTGCCGATACTACTCCAACTCATGATTTGTTTAAAACTTTTTTCCTCTTCCTGTAAATTTTTATGATGGTAAATCATTATTTTTATTTTATTTTATTATCTTTTAAATTAGAAATTTGAGTTGCAAATTGATCTCTAAAATAATAATTTAGTTAATTTACTAAAATGTTTTAATACACAAAATAAATAAAAGAATTATATATTTATTAATATAAAATAATATAAAAAAATATATGTTATCAATTGAATAAAAGCGTTATTTTATACTCTTTTAAAATTTTATATTTTTAAAAAAATTATAAGTTGAAGGATTACACAATAATATATCATAAGCTTATATTTTAAATTTTCTCATTTTCAAAACAATAAAAAAAAATATTAAATAAATAAATTTTCTAATACAATGGAATTAGTTTTTCTTAATATAAACTTAATTACTCATCGATACTAGTATGATAACCTTCTATTAGAATATTAATAGTAATTCATATTTATTTAGTTGTACTATTTTCTTAGCTCCTAAGTTTGTTAGAGGGTATTTTAGTATTTTATCTTATTCTAGTAACCCTAGTTTTAGCTTATAAATAGGGTGACAATCATTGTAACTTTTATCATGTTTTGTAGCCGTCATTTTTAATAGAATATTTCCTTTGTTCATCATTTATTCACCTTTGCACCAACAATTGGTATCTAGAGCTTCGGTTCGGATTCATTGGGAAACACGGGAAACACGAGTGAACGTGAGGTCTTGTGTGTTTGATTTTGATTCTTAGATTCGTGTTGAATCTTGAACAAAATTTGATCAGAATTTTATTCTGTGGGTTGGGAAACACTGTGTGAGAAATCTGAGTGTATTGTGCAAGGTGAAGATGAACGGAAACGGCAACATGAACACCAAGCTTCCAGTATTTGACGGTAAAAACTGGAATCGTTGGATGATCCAAATGCGTGTATTGTTTGGTGCTCAAGATGTTTTAGATCTTGTCACTGATGGTTATGTTCCAGTAGCAGCAGATGCAACGGATGAACAGAAAAACGCGCAGAAGGAAGTAAGGAAGAAGGATCAGAAAGCATTATTCTTTATTCATCAATGTGTTGATGTAAATGTGTTTGAGAAGATTGCAGATTCAACGACAGCAAAGGCTGCGTGGGACACACTGGTTAAATGTTATGGTGGTGACGCATCAGTGAAGAAGGTGAAGCTTCAGTCCTTGAGAAAGCAATATGAGAATCTCAACATGAAGAATAATGAGAAAGTTTCTGAATACATCTCCAGAGTGATTCTGATCACTAATGAGATGAAGGCGTGTGGAGAAACTCTTTCTGAAGAAACAATCATGGAGAAGGTATTGAGATCCCTTACCTCTCAATTTGATTGCATTGTGGTAGCAATAGAACATTCCAAAGATCTGAGTACCATGAGAATTGAAGAGTTGCAGAGCAGTTTAGAAGCGCAAGAGTTGCGTTTGACTGAGAGAACTTCTGAAAGGGAAGTAGAGCAACAGGCTTTGAAAGCAACTTCTGATAGGAGGTATCAGAAGCAGTCAGAAGCCAAGAGAAGATCTGATGGTGGTCAGAAGTCAGAAAGCTCAATCTCTGATAGGCAAAAGAATGCTCAGAAGGGAAAAGAGAAGTATGACAAGAAGAAGATCCAATGTTACTGTTGTAAGAAGTTTGGTCACTTTGCTAGAGATTGTTGGTCAAACAAGGAGAAGAAATCAGAAGAAGCAAATATAGCCAGAAGTTCTGATGACGAATCTGTGCTATTGATGGCCTCTGAATCTGATGATATGGATCTAACAGACTGGTGGTATATGGACACTGGCTGTTCAAATCATCTTACTGGAAACAAGAAATGGCTGGTTGATTTTGACTCTGAAAAGAGGACAAAGATCAGATGTGCTGATGACAAATATCTTAATGCAGAAGGTATGGGAAATGTCAGAGTGACTCTGAACAATGGGAAAGCAGCATTGATTCAGAACGTGTGGTATGTACCTGGCATCAAAAGCAATCTGATGAGTGTGGGACAATTAATTGAGAAAGGTTTTTCAGTTACCATGAAGGACAATCTTCTGAAGCTGTATGACTACAATCAGAAGTTGATTATGGAGTCAGAACAGGGAAGGAATAGAACATTCAAGGTGAATGTTAGAACTGCAGACTCTGAATGTCTTAGTGCAACATGTGCTGAGAAGGAGAGTGACCTGTGGCACAGAAGATTTGGTCATTTGAATTTCAGAAGCTTAAAACATCTGAATTCAAAAAAGCGGGTACATGGAATTCCTGCAATTAAGAAGCCTGAGAAGTCATGCAAAGTTTGCATGGAAGGAAAACAACCACGTTTGCCATTTGCGTCAGAAGTTGTTCCAAGAGCAAAACATGCCTTGGGGGTTGTACATTCTGATGTGTGTGGTCCATTTCCAGTAGCATCAATTGGAGGGAATAAATACTTTGTGTTATTTGTTGATGAATTCACAAGAATGACATGGGTATCCCTTATTAAGTTCAAACACGAGGTGTTTGATGAATTCAAGAAATTCAGAATGAAGGCTGAGAATCAGAGTGGTCAGAAGTTGAAGATTCTTAGAACTGACGGTGGAGGTGAGTATAACTCTAAAGAGTTCCAGAAGTTCTGTGAGGAGAATGGAATTGAGCACGAGGTTACTGCTCCTTATACCCCTCAACACAATGGTCTCGCTGAAAGAAGAAACCGCACTTTGGTTGATATGGTGAGAAGCATGCTAGAGGAGAAGAAGCTTCCTCAGAAGCTCTGGGGAGAAGCTATTGCCACTGCAACGTATGTACTCAACAGATGTCCTACGAAGAAGTTGAAGGAAATAGTTCCTATGCAGAAGTGGACTGGAGACAAGCAAAGTGTTAGTCATCTGAAGGTGTTTGGTTCTGTTTTCTATAAACATGTTCCAGAAGCCAGAAGACAGAAGTTGGATGATAGAAGCAAAGTGATGATTCTGATAGGGTACCACAGTACAGGTGCATACAAGCTCTATTGTCCAGAAACCAATAAAATTGAATTCAGCAGAGATGTGATTGTGAAGGAATCAGAAGTTTGAAATTAGCATAAGTCTCAATCTGATTCTGATGTTAGAACTTCTGAAGAAAGGTCAGAGTTAAGAATTCCTGAAGTTGAAGTAAACTCTGACGTTGATTCTGACTCTGATAGTGATTCTGACTCTGGAGAAGACTCAGAAGATGAAGGTGACTCTGATAATCCAGACTCTGATGGTAATCCAGATTCTGGTAGAAATTCAGACTTTGAAGATGGCCAAGACTCTGAAAATATGCCAGATCTTGAAGATGGTCAAAGCTCTAGAGGAAGTCAACCATCTGAAGCTGGAAACTCTGAAGCTCAAGACTCTGAACAAGTTCAGAGACCACAAAGAATCAGAAGCGTTCCCAGAAGATTTGCAGAATTTGACATGCTGCAAGACACTGAAGTAGACTCTGAAGGAGAAGTTATTCAGTGTGCCATGTTAGTAGACTCTGAACCTATAAGTACATAGGAAGCTCTTAAGCAGAAGCTCTGGCTGAAGGCCATGAAAGAAGAACTTGATGCTATAGAGAGAAACAAGACTTGGAAGCTGACAGAACTTCCAAAAGACAAGAAAGCCATCAGCGTTAGATGGGTTTTCAAGCAGAAGTTAAAGCCAGATGGTTCAATTGGCAAACATAAAGCAAGGTTGGTAGCTAGAGGATTTCTACAGAAACCTGGGCTGGATTATTTTGAAGTGTTTGCACCTGTAGCAAGACATAAAACAATCAGAATGGTGATTGCAATAGCTGCTAACAGGAATTGGCCTCTGATGCATTTAGATGTAAAATCTGCATTTTTGAACGGTCCATTAGAAGAAGAAGTTTACGTGTCACAACCTCCTGGATTTGTGAAAAAGAATCAGGAAGGGATGATGTACATATTATACAAAGCTCTATATGGATTGAAACAAGCGCCCAGAGCTTGGAATCAGAAGATTGATTCATTTTTCAAGAAGCAGGGCTTTCAGAAATGTGAGATGGAGTACGGTGTCTATGTTCAGCATACTTCTAAAGGCAATATGACTCTGGTATGTTTATATGTTGATGATATATTATTGACTGGAAGTTCTGAACAGGAGGTAGCCAAGTTCAAGAAGGTTCTAATGAATGAATTTGAAATGACTGATCTAGGCAAAATGACATACTTTCTAGGGATGGAGTTCAGATATTCTGAGAAAGGTATCATTTTGCATCAGCTCAAGTATGAATTAAAACTTCTGAAGAGATTTGATCTGAAGAATTGTAAGATGGCTATCACACCTTCTGATACAAATCAGAAACTGGATTCAGACTCTGAAGGAAAGGATGTGGACGCTACAACCTTCAAACAGTTGGTTGGTTCTCTGAGGTATCTGTGCAATACCAGACCTGATATTTGCTACTCAATTGGGATGGTTAGTAGGTTCATGAGTAAACCTAAGTGGTCCCATTACCAAGCTGCTGTCATGATTCTGAGGTATATCAAAGGAACTCTGAAGTATGGAGTGTTATTTCCCTCTGGAGGAAATAATGAGTCAGAACTTATGAGTTATTCAGACTCTGATTGGTGTGGAGACAGAGTTGACAGAAGAAGTACATCTGGGTACTTGTTCAAATTTCTGGGAGGTTCCATTTCTTAGTGTTCCAAAAAGCAACCTGTTGTGGCGTTGTCAACCTGTGAAGCTGAATACATTGCAGGTGCTGTTACTGCATGCCAAGCTGTGTGGATTATGAATCTGTTGCAGGATCTGAAGATTAAAGTAGACAAACCTCTGAAGTTGATGATTGACAACAAGTCTGCAATCAATCTTGCCAGAAACCCAGTGTTGCATGGGAGAAGCAAGCATATTGAGACCAAGTATCATTTTCTGAGACATCAAGTTCAGAGTGGAGTGTTAGAAGTTGTACACTGCAGCACTCAGAAGCAGTTGGCAGATGTTCTGACGAAAGCTATCAAGACTGATCAATTTCTTAGACTAAGGGATGGAATTGGTGTTACAAGTTTTAATGGAATATGAATTAAGGGATGGTATTAGAATATTAATAGTAATTCATATTTATTTAGTTGTACTATTTTCTTAGCCCCTAAGTTTGTTAGAGGGTATTTTAGTATTTTATCTTATTCTAGTAACCCTAGTTTTAGCTTATAAATAGGGTGACAGTCATTGTAACTTTTATCATGTTTTGTAGTCGTCATTCTTAATAGAATATTTCCTTTGTTCATAATTTATTCACCTTTGCACCAACACCTTCTTCATGCCTACTCTCAACAACTTCTTCCATAACATGGACTGATGGGCCCGCCTAACCAGGTGAAGAATTAATGTTGATTTGAAGGCCCTGAGGCGTAAATGAGATCAACTTGGACTCAATCAGATCCTGAACCTTATTCTTGAGTTATTTGCAATCTTCGGCAGAATGTCCTGGTGCACCAGCATGGAAGTCACATCAGTCATTGGAGTCGAAGTCTGGTGGGTATGGAAGAGAAACTGGATTCAATCCTTTCAGCTTTACAAATCCACTATTGATTAAATGTGGTTGTACGGTATTGGTAATGGATCAAAATGCCTTTTTGGTATTTGAGTGTAGTAGTGTCGTCGTTGCGGAGCATGGTGCTGTTGGCATGCACGTTGTTGTGCAATTTGTTGTTGATGAGGGGGAACTCTATTGCTAGAAGGATATTGACCATGTGGAGAAAATGGAATCACACATGGAGACCCATAAGGTTGTTGACTCTGAACAGTTGAAATGTATGGGTGTCACGCCCTAATTTTTGACCATAAGATCTCACATCCTCGTGTTTTCTTCCTTCCTTGTTTTCTATCTTTATGCTTCTATGCGCGTATTTAATATGTCTAACGAGCTCATGCAGGTGCACTATTTTCAAGTAGAACTGGAGTGCATCCTCTCAATTTGATGCTTCAGATTATAACTAAGGGATCCAGATTCGAAAGACTTGAGGCTTCCACAGGTTGAGGAACTTTGGTTATTCTTGAAGTCGAGATACATTCATCTCAAGTGCGAAACTTATTAAGCTTTAGTGTACTAGATCTAGGTTTTGCATATTTTTGGTTACAACATGATTGCCTGTCTCAGTTTCTTCTATTAAATTAGAGGGTGTTTCCAACTCGTGACCTTTTTGCAAGCGTGTTTTTGATCTAAAGATTGAGGTTGTGGAGTTATAAAAACTAAAATGACTGGATAAGAGAGATCTCAGTTTATGTTTCAAACTACTAGTTCAATGAAACTTTTCAGAGAGCTTCGCTTGTTGGAAATGGAGTTTGTGTGTTGTCACAACTAATACAAATCTCTCAACCAATTGGGATGATTTCATAAAGGGTTATGATTTCAAGAAGTTGTTTTACATAATAGTAGTTTGTCCAAGAAGACTCGTTCGTACTCGCTCATACGCCACATCAAACAATTAACTCCCAAAAGAACCATACTAGAACAACAACATTCTCCATTTAAAACAAACCAAGAATTCATTTGGTAGAGGGCGGCCACACTTTTGTTTATTTATACATATATGTTTGAAACCTGTGACTCACATCCAACATGAGGTATTAGTTGAATTATAAAAGGAGCATTACATGAGACGTCATTTGAATTATAATGTTGGAAAGGGAGCATTACAGTGTTAAACATACAACATCCAGTACTACGGTATTCATTACAAAGAGTGTCATAAAATAGAACCATCCTAGTTCATTAAATTCTCTACAAGACCAAATTCAAGTGAGAGTTAAGAAATACAAGATTCATTTCCATTCATCACCATTCAAATTCAAAGAGTTTTTACAAGACTATTTACTTTGAAAGTAATTACATCCACATTATCAAGTATTTACATAAAGTCAAAAGTTATACTGGATGGAGTTATGGTCCTCACGGCTTTTACATGCTAACTATCATAACATAAATATGGTATCATGTTTACACTGGAGAAACAGAAGTTGGAAGGCTAAACGGTGAAGGAAACTCAGTCTGCAAGTACGTCCTTGAGGAGGTGGTAGACTTTTTAGTGTGTTTTTCCCATGTGACTTCTTTTACACGGCCAGTCTTCGCATTGTGAGAAGATCATGTTCGTCACATCTGCTCCAGAAATTCATTGCAAAGTGAGAATTATGTTTTGCTATAACTATGCGTGTCGACAGTGGGTTACGAATATACGGTACAGATGCGGAAAACTTACCGACAGTTGAACCATACTAAGTGTGTTTTGGAAACCTTGCAAACATAGAAACACCATTTTGAATGCAGCTGGTAAGGGGGGATTACTTCATCATCATCCAGCTAGAACCGTTACAAACTCTACCCTCGCCCAGATAACAAGCTCAAAACCGCTTCCTAATCCTTTTATGCGAAATCTCCCTACGTGGCACCCCTTTGAGATAGAAGTACGAGGTTCCCGCTTGGAAGTCACTTGGACTCAACAGTAGCATCACACCCTGTTAATAACGGCAACAATGTTAGCATTGTGGAAACAAATCACCAATACTTTGGGAATACAAATCAACACGGTTTCCAAATGACCAAGTGAACATCTTGTCCAAATTCCCAAAGCTGCTGCAGATAATCATTAAAACAAGGTCAAATCTAAAGTTAAATCAAAACTATTTGCAGAACAGATTTTAAGAGAGAACCACACAAACCGGCGGTGATTAAGTCGCACTGCTCCTGTTAAACAGAAAGGTAATCATGACTCGCCGTCTAACATGACCTGCCTGAAATAGAGACACCAAGACGTCAAGAACATCTTTTACATCGCCATGAATAAACAAGTTCCGTAGGACAACACCGTTCAAATCATCATCCACGTTGTCATATCCTCCACCATCCTCTAAGCGTTGTCATTTAGTCTGCAGAATTTTGAACACAAGGTTAAAACATTAAGACCACGTGATAATATGCCGTATATCAGGAAGCCTTACCGCAATGGCATACCAATCGCCTGCCTGATCCAACTCTGCCCATGACTGTCATCACCAAAACAATGTTTTGAAGGGGTTGATTTGAGTAGTTTGAAGTTCACCGCCAAGTATAAAGAGAAGAAAACCTGAGACAGAATTCACAAAAAAAACAATGTTTAGAATCTGTCATAGAATTAAATCAAGGCCATGTCGTTCACTTTCCTTCCAGAAACAGAATTCACAAAAAAGGCTTAAAGAGGAACTAGAGATGGCAAAGTTCACCGCATTTATTCAACTACCGGTTTCCCGCCAGCATGCTCAACAAACGAAGTTCAAAAATCTGAAAAAGGTCCTGTATTTAACCATGAGGTGATCAAAACAAATAATCTCAACTATGAATCTCAGTACGCAAATTGCAGCAGATGAGTAATCAACAGGCCACGGTAAATGAACAACCTAGTAGCCAGGTCAATCGTAGTAAGCAGGTGTCATTTGGCTTATTGCTTCTATCTTGATTCCCCAACATGCCCAAGACAGAGTTCAATTTCTTTCCAAAATACCCATAAACATGTCGGGACGAGAAAGGAAGGTCTTTCAATTCATCCTGCAAGCATATCAGAAGAGAGAATAAGTGTTTAGATATATTCGAACAAAAACGGAAAGATTGCGAACAATATTTAATTTGTTTACAAAGTAGTCCGTAGACATGGCAAACCAAAAACAGAAAAGGATTCAATACTCAGAAGACATGTTCATTATAACCATCACTTTCTTTCCAAAACCACATTTGACAGCATAATCCTACCCTTCAATTCCAACATCAAAACTTAAATGTATATTCAGCCTATAAAAAGAAGAGGAAATGAGGATTCAGAAAAGAACTGATAGCAGGAATACGCACAACACACACAGAAATTCACAGGAATCCACATGATCCAGATGACTATCCACACAGAAATCCCTCCCTAAACAGCAAAGACAGAGCAACACAAAATTCACAGAATACACAAAAATCCACACAAATAGCAGTTCGCAAACCAATCCCACAAAATTCCCAATCACAGAACCCTAACAGAAGCAGAATAAATTCATTCGAAGGACCACAATCCCAAATCAAAGCAGAAAAGAGAACTTATCTGAGGCTTCGCCGGAAATCGTCCTTTCCGTCCATCGGCGAACTTCCGTGTAGCCCTTGCACCATCCGCAAACGATACCCTCGAAGATCGGCACAAGTCGATCTCAGTGTGGTACCTTTTTTTTCGCTAACTGTTTAGATGTTATTTTTTGTGTTTGTGAAATGCAGAAGATGGAAGGGAGAAGTGAGAGAAGGGAGTCGAGAATGGCGAGCGGAGAAGCGAAGAATAGGTGGAAAGAAAGAAGGAAAAGAGAAGAAGATGGTGAAGGAATAGCGAAATGGAGAAAGGAAGAAAAGAATTGGAAGAGACGACGAGAGAGATCGACGGAAGAGGAAGGGGATTAGGGTTCCTCCGTGTTTTTTCTTTTCGTTTTGTTTTGTTGTGTGTTGTAATCATATGTGGGTCATCCCACCATACTTATTATGCACTGCACACACTGCCCTCTGATCTCCAACGGATCAGATCAGGCGATCCACAGCGCTTGCCCACCGTAGACCTCTCTCCAGCGTACCTCACATAATCTCGCGACCCACCTAATTAACCCTTAATCAACCTCTCTTAACCTTAATCTATCGGTTTAATTATTTTATCACTCATTATTGATCTGGCTTATAATCCCCCTGTTTTTAATTAATTAACTTATATTAATCAATCATTAGTCAGCCACCCCTTTTTTTTATCATTAAAACAATTTTTTTATATATAATTAACCTTTTACCCATTTTACTAATCAATTAGTATCTCTCATTTAATTATTCTTTTATTTATTAATAAATAAAACATTTTTATTTTTTACAATTTAAAAATATATTTTCTCATGAGTTAAGTAACTTTTATAATCACCAAACTTTTATTTAATAAAAAATGTATTAATAACACTAAACTAAATAATTCTCATATTTATAATAAAATCTTATTTTATTTTTTTTAATAATAAACATATCTAATGAGAAAATTTCTTTTAAAATTTCCATTTAACTTTTATTTCTATCAACCTTGATCTACTTTTCGCTAAAATAAAATCAATTCAACTTTTATTAAACTTTAATTTAATCTAATAACCCCACTCACTTTTCTTAAAATTAATCTCATCAAATAATACATTTTCTTATAAATCAATTCAACCTTTTTTCTTAAAATAATCAAAAGCAATCCGTTTAAAATCAATCAACAACGTAAAATATAATCAATCGTGCACGCTTGCGCATCCCATTCACATACACAATTCACACACTCACTCAGCGCTTTCATGCGTCCGTGTATGAATTTACCTTATGAGCCTTATTTTTCGCAATTTACATTATTGCATTTACTATTATCACATTGCATTCCGTCCAAAGGAAAAACCTACACATGATTCAACAATTGTGTGTAGTGCACATCATTTGCATCATTCTCCCCTTGATCCTTGATCCCATTCAAGTTGATCTTTCTAAGATAGATCTTGCCCCATAGGAAGGACCGTTATCCTTTACAACTTAGATACAAACAAAAACAAATCAAAATATTCAAACACATTAGAGAAAGATGTAAATCATCTTAAGCGAGATAAAATCTTCACCCCACAACAATACAATCAATACCGTAGGGACTTTGCCTTAAGAGAGATAGAGGCGTACTCGTATATCAATATCCGAGTACTTGAGCCCTTCTATTAAGACGATGCAAAGACTATTTTCCTACAATTTGTGGCGGTTAAATCTCCCTTAAAATGACAACTCGTCTTTTCTCCTAAATCTCAATCAACCAACTACCCTAAACCCGTAGGAACTTTGACCACAGTCAAAGAACTCCTCAAACCCTTTAGGGGAACTATAAATACTCTGATTTCACTCCCGTAAGGATATGTAGGCATAAGATGCGACATCTTATCGAGTATACTTAGAAATAAACCCCTAGGTCTCTCATCTTTAAGCAGATAACCCTTAGCAATAAACAAACATAAAACAAGAGGTTCCTGTAGAGTACTACAGAAACTTAGGATGTTAGCACCTTCCCTAAGTTTAACCAACCCCCGAACCTAAAACTCTCTAAACCTTGCATTTGCATTGCATTGTGGGTATTTCGATCTTTATCCCTTCCTTTGGACAAATCAAAGTTCGGTTGCAAATGAATAAGATTCAAACTAATCAATAGTTTGATATCCAAATTTCACCGCGACACTGGGTACTAAGGATAAGGTACCGAAAGTAGAGCTTATGGAGTTTCGCATATTGCATTGATTTCCTCATCCTCTTCCTCATGGGAACTGGCGATGGATTCATTTTCAATAGCTTGGATTCTTGTGGTGTTTTAGATTTTTCTGCTTTTTAGCAGACTCTCGATTCATTCTCCAACTGACATTGAGCAAGATTGTTCAGTTGAGGTGGAATGACATTCTCAACGATTATAGGTTGTTGAGTGTTTTCCTCTCTCTTTGCCAAGGCTATCATAGCTTCTACGAGTTGGTTCAATTGCTTCTTCATTAAGTCCACATCTCCCCTTAACGCAACAGGGCTTTGCTCCAACGGATCCATGGTCTTTCAAGAGCTTCTTCAAGTCCGATACGGGTATCGGGAAATCAACTGTGGGTTATGGACAAAGGACGAATGAGTGTTTTTTTTTTTTGGAAAATGATATGCATTGTTGATGAAATGTATATGCAATGGTATGCAAATGGATGCAATGCAATGATGCATTTTTTTTCTCAGGTATAAGGTCTCATAAGTCCGGGATACAGGTGGAGGATAAGGATGACTACTTGTTACACAGGGACTCACCATGTAGGATCTAGGGTTTATCAAGTGAAGACTCTAAGATTTGACCAAATTTTGATAAAACATGATATTCTAACATGAAGAAAGTTGTAAAGAGCAACATGTTAGACAAGATGTCTTGTCTTAAGGTCTCGACATCTTGGTCTAACACAACAGGTTTGTTGCAGATCTATTAGAAGATTTAAGGTGCAATCAGAACATGGATCAAGGGGTGATTGGACAGAGATTTCAAAGCCCATGGACTGTTGAAGATTATAAAAGTAAGACCAAGACCTATATCAAATAATGATTCCTTGTTAAGACTTTTGTAAAGTAAAAATAAGTTTTTAGGGTTTTGAGAGTCGTGTGGCTTTCTTGTATTGTAAGTCACTCATTGTATTAGGTTTGGTACATTGTAGTAGACAAAGTTTTCATATTCAGAAACCTGTAGGTAATGAATTGTATATTGTTCATGGATGAAGCTTTTAAGCAAATTCAAGTATTAGTGTAAGTCATGAGTATTGATTGAATATTGTATTGAAAAG
Source organism: Lathyrus sativus (assembly GCA_963859935.3). Classification (NCBI taxonomy): domain Eukaryota; kingdom Viridiplantae; phylum Streptophyta; class Magnoliopsida; order Fabales; family Fabaceae; genus Lathyrus; species Lathyrus sativus. Next base: position 5,632,925 of record OZ012735.1, read on the forward strand.
GTTGTCTTTCAATTGAACAGTTTGATACAGTCATCGGAGGTTGTGACTGTTAGATATCAGTTATGTGATTTAGGAATTGAGATGGGTTTTTAGGTAGAAGTTGCACTAGGTAGGGATTAAGTGAGGAGTTGTAAACCGGAGGTTGTTTAGCTCTGAATTAATACTACTGATAGTGAATTCATTCTTGACTTGGTAGCCCCTAGATGTAGGTATTTTTGTACACCGAACTGGGTCATCATATCCTGGTGTTATTTATCATTATGTTGTATATTTCAGTTATTCTTATACTCCCAAATATATGTTCAAAAAGATGTTGAAACATTTGTCATGGCACTATTATGACTTTGAGATATCAGAATGTTCTTATTATGTCCTTGTTTAGTTAAGCAGAGATCAATGTCTCGACATCTCTTGGGAAATCTGAGATTTGTATACTAAAATTTCAATTGGTATCAGAGCAGGCATCTTGTTCTATTTTTGAATGAGTTATAGGGAAGATACTTTCTGGTCTTTTGAACAAGGAAGGAGATTATTAATCATACCATCCATTACTGTTGTGTTCAAGGGGATTGGAAGCTGGGAGGATAGCTTTCTGAATCCAGCCTGACAACTACTGATGGTTGACTGATACTTCTATGTAGATTCTTTCGCTGTTGTTGATAATTATGCCATTGTTATGCATGGTGCCTTATAAAATGCTCTGACATCTCACCTAGCTGAAGATGATGTCAGCCTCTCTAGATGTTCATGCCACCACTATCTAGGAGTGATATAAAGGATCAAACATTATGATATGTCTTCAACTGAAGGATCTTCCTATGTTACTTGGGAGACGGTGTCAACCAGGTACCATGAAGGGTATTAGTAGGAATAAGGTTGAGTTGAGGTCCTGTTTATCAAATTCATGATCCATGGATTTGATAAATACTTTATCCCATATTTAAGATAGCCAAGATACTTGAGTTCTCTCTCAAGTCCACTCATAAAGGCACTTCTGAATGTGTTTGATAAATATAGTTCATAAGAGAAGATGGTCTTCTAAGGAAGATTTATGCCTTGAAGATTTCTTTCTAGGTTGTTGCTAGAGTAAGGAGGGGTGTCTTATGACATTTGGTGACTGAAGAATACATAATTGGGATTTAAAATCAATTTCTAGTTGTGGCCTTAGAAAGTATTTAATTGATTATCCTTTTGATTGATGTTTAAGAAAGATGATGTCAAAATGTCACACCTAAAGGTGCAATTTCAGATAGTTGCAAGAACTCAAGAACCTTTTATATGTATCTGATCTATCTTAAAGAATAGATACAGTCGGTATCATCTATGAAGTTTTAAATAGGTATTTATCTTGTCATTAAATGTAATCAAGGTATGTATCACCTGTATTGACTTCATAAAAAAAATTCAATGATTTGTTCGTGGGAAAAGGAACTGATGTTCAACCAGATGTTGAAACATCACTTTAGAAAAGTGTGTGGAGAATCTTGTTGATCTAAGGAGTGAACTTATCGGACAAAGGATGGATGTAGCATGTGTTCTAAATGATAAACAAATGTGTGTTTATCAATAGTGTTGGGAATCTTCTTCAGATTGGTCTTGAAGAGTCATTTGGTTTGCAGTCTAGGAAGTCTCTAGCCAAGAAACTTGTTATGAACAGGTGTACTGGTGGAAGTCAAGATTAACTCATGGTCATTTTGATGAACATTTGTTGGGTCAGTTTATTTCTAATCTAAGCGCATAGGGGTGTAAAAATTATGTCCTTGTATCTTCTATAGGAGTATGTGTTCTAATCCCTAGTGGAGAACTGGGAAGACATTTCTACCAGATTTTGTGCATATGGAAGTTAAAAGAGAATGTCTAAGACATTCACCCTGACATCTTGGAGATTTTTTTAGTCTTTCAAAGCTGGATCTGAGTGATCTTATAGATAATTGTGTCTATCTTGTGACTACCTTTTCTAAGGTTAGGTGTGGACTTTGATGGGGTGTGGATGATTATCTTAGATAATTATGCTTAAAATAGACTATCATCATGTCTATGAACTCTTGTTATGTTGTGGTGGAGAAGTCCTTCAATGTGAGAAGGTGTCTGGAAGCTTAAAATGGATAGATCCTAAAGATTGTATTAGTTAAGATGAAACTCAGTGCGGTTCATCAATTGGCTAGCCAAGTCATTAATGTCATTCAAATATCTTGACATTGTGCTGAACATCAGAATGTTCATGCTAAAGGCAGAAAATATGCATTAAAGTTGACTTTTTGTTAAAGGTGGAGTTTTAAAGAATAAAGGACTAAAGGGCAGAAGAAAAGTATACCTTTATGAAAAGTCTGCTTATGGTATGTTGCTCAGTCTATTTTGTCAGTCATACTGATATCTGTTAGAGGGAATATCCTCTTTGGATGCTTAAGGATGAGTGTTGACTCTGTAATGTCAGACATGATGTCTGAACATTGCGCTTCTGAGTTGAAGCTTCATGAGGCTTGTGAGAGTTTATTTCTCTATGTGGTATTCTGCCTTCTATGATGGTCTATGAGCTACTGCAACTGTGATCTATTGGGATCCTCGTGTGTTCCTTACAAAGGAAAGTGTATGGATTACCTACAAATAGTTATACATATAGATGTTGTCTCCAGAACCAAAGCAGGTAGTTCTTATGATTGAGGATAATGTCTTAACTTATGGTTGAAACATCATCTCAGTTGATTATCTCTTTAGAAAGGAAAGTTGTTTATCCATGGGAGATAATTTGGAGTTCATGGTGTGGAGTTTGTTACTCACCAGTTGGATCATAAGTGAATTATCTATTCATTATAAAGTATGGTCAAGACTGTGTGAATTCTGAAAAGATTGTATCAGGCTGAATCTTGATAAGGAAGCAGTATGAGGATGTATCTCTCTTCATATGATGATGGGGTTTGATTTCTTCCAAGTATGGATGATATATTGGCTAACCAAGAAGTTAAGAGAATTTGTGTGTCTCTTTCGAGGATGTGAGCACTCCAGGTTTGATTGGAACTTTCTTCTCAAAGAAAAAAGTTGTCTATGTTTGTAAGTTTCAAGATGGATTTTTATAGTGTGTGGACGTGTTCAGGGGGAAAGTGATAAATGGTGTTATTTGATCTCAACCCAAGAGTTTATTGGTTATGGTACAAGAATTGTGATCCTGATTTTTTTTCTCTTATGAGCATGAAGGTGTTCATATAATTCATGTAAGATTGTGATGTCAGACTAAATATCTTAACATCTTGGTGTGTTGATACTTTAGCTTAGTAAGTTCTGCTTGTGAACTTGACTTGTTAAGGCAATTGAAATTTTTTTCAACTTTGTTCATGATTCTTAGGAGAGATCTGAGAAATAGGATTGGATATTATATGGGAGAATTTATTTTTTTCTCTGAAGATTAGGATAAGGTTCATGGATGCTTTTGTTGATAAATGGGAGATGTCACATATTTTGTATTGACATCTTGGGTAGGATCTTCTAACTCTGGCTGAAAGGAGCATGCTTGGAGTTCATTGGAAGGTATTGTGACTATGCTTCAAAATCTACAAGAGAGAGTAAACAAGGACTGACTAGATGCCAGGACATTATTTAGGACTCGTGGCTCTATGTAGACGGTATTACTTGGGCGGTGGAAAGCGTGCCTTAATGAGGGCGTGCAAGACATGTTTCTTTGGTATATACATAGTCTTTAGACAGTTCTCATTAAAGAAGAAACAGCTAAAGCTGAGTTGGTCGGTGCACACTTATTTATACTGAAGTTATCTTACTCAATTTACTCTTACATTGAATTGTCCTTCGATTATATCAATGGCTTGTTAATTCCTAAGGAAATTGTTCGGGTATTTGAAGGGGGTTCTTGCTTATTTTGTCTCAAGTTGTATTTCTTTTGTTGTGTTGAGACTTTATGGAATTTGTCCAGGTTTGGGTGAGTACTATTTGGGTATGGAACTGTATAGGATAACCTTGTCAATTTTTGGATAAAAGGGGGAGTTAAGTTGTGTGTCTATCTCAGTTGTGTGTTACTCCTTACAACATATGACAGATCTTATTTTGTGGTATGAGTCTGCTCTTTTAGTTGTTTTACAAGGATATTGGATAGGATGCTCTAACATCCCAGCTGTGTCTCAGTTCCTTTTGTTCTGAGTCTTCTTTTTGTATCTTGTGATATGAGTTATGAACATAATTGCGTCTTGTGTTATGTGTTATCTGGAACTGAGGTCTGCTTCTCTAAGCCCTTATATGGATAATGAAGGGTGGTAAATTGGGATTGGTTTTGAGGGGGTGTCGTGTATATTCTTCCTCATGTACACCAGGGTTCAAGGTACACGTCATACAACAAGTGGTATATGTTGTACAGGAAGAATGAAAGCTTTCAAGAGTCACATTATTTTTTGCTAGACTTGTCATACGCTGGCTGAAATGACTTCAGGACTTTCTATTCCTTGACTTCCTAGGTTTATTATGCAAAAGAAGTTTTAGCCAAAAAATTTCAAAAGGGGGAGATTAAAGGCCATAAGATTTGACCAAATTTTGGTAAAACATGATGTTGAACATGATGTTCTAACATGAAGAAATATGTAAAGAGCAACATGTCAGACAAGATGTCGAGACAAGGTGTCTTGTCTTGAGGTCTCGAAATCTTGGTCTGACACAGTAGGTTTATTGCAGATCTGTTTCAAGATTTAAGGTGCAATTAGAACATGGATCAAGGGATGATTGGGCAGAGATTTCGAAACCCATGGTCTGCTGAAGATTATAAAAGGAAGACCAAGACTTAATGCAAATAACGATTCCTTGTTAAGACTTTTGTAAAGTAAAAATAAGTTTTTAGGATTTTGAGAGTCGTGTGGCTTTCTTGTATTGTAACTCACCCTTTGTATCAAGTTAGATACATTGTAGTAGACATAGTTTTCATATTCAGAAACTTGTAGGCAATGAATTGTATATTGTTCTTGGATGAAGCTTTTAAGCAAATTCAAGTATTAGTGTTAGTCATGAGTATTGATTGAATATTGTATTGAAAGAGTTGTCTTTCAGTTGAACAGTTTGATATAGTCACCAGAGGTTGTGACTGTTAGATATCACTGATGTGATTTAGGAACTGAGATGAGTTTCTTTTATCTAAATGGGTTTCTATGTAGAAGTTGCACTAGGTAAGGATTAAGTGAGGACTTGTAAACTAAAGGTTGTTTAGCTCTGAATTAATACTACTGATAGTGAATTTATTCCTGGCTTGGTAGCCCCTAGATGTAGGCGTTGTTGTACACCGAACTGGGTCATCATATCTTGGTGTTGTTTATTATTCTGTTGTATATTTCAGTTATTCTTATACTCTCAAATATATGTTCAAAAATATGTTGGACCATCTATTATGGCACTATTATGACTTTGAGATATCAGAGTGTTCTTGTTCTGTCCTTGTTTAGTTAAGCAAAGATCAATGTCTCGACATCTCTTGGGACATCTGAGATCTGCATACCAGAATTTCAATATCAAGGATCCCCGAAGTCATGGATTCCTATGACTATTTTTCATGCATGACAGAAGCATGTCAGTTGTCAACTCCATCAAATGAATCTATTCTAGGTGAGGTCTTCATACCGACCCACGCAAGAAACGCTTATCAGGGACCAACAATGCGCGACCATTAACATCGGGTTCTAGACAAGGGTCACAGAGTCACAGACTTCCTTGACTGTTTTATGCGTATGTCATTCATTTCCAGGCAACAACTCCACCAAAAAGGATATTCTAAGTGAGATCTTTGTACCGGCCCTCGCGAGAAAAGCTTCTTAGGAGCCCGCACTATGCGACCATCAGTCCTAGTTTGGCCAAACGTTCAAGGTTATATAAAGGTCCCTAAAGTCATGGATTTCAATGAAAACATTAATCGCTTACTCCAAAATCTTGACAGTTGTTAATATGCTCAAAAGAATATACTCTAAGCGAGGTTCTCATATTGACCCTTACGAGAAAAGTTTCTTGGTGGCCCTTACTAATCAACATCTCATATCTCAAGTTTTCACTCTAGACTCGGGTGGAGAGTCTTTCTCACAAGGTTTCAAGCCATCAAAGTATCCATGTCAAGAGCTCAAAAGATCCAAGTAATAGATACAAGATAATAACATAAGATATATACAAATTAAAAAGATAAAAGAAAGCGAATAAACAAAGCTAACAGACATCGTGAATCAAACTAAGTTAGGTTTGACTCTCTCTAGAATGGAGCATAAGTCCCCGACAGAGTTGTCGGCTATCTTACCTCAAAAAATACGATCCTTTGTGATGGTCGTGGAAAATAGTTTGAATAGAGTCACCACGAAACTTTATTTATCCCAATGAAAGAATAGGAAAATATCGATAAAACCTTTAAAAAACATAATAATGGTCGTCGCAACCATATTCGGGTTCGAGAAACAATTATGCAATGGGAATGTATTAGCATCCCTCACGTCCGTTGTGCTTAACGAGAACCTCTTAGTTAGATTTGTGATTAAATGTTAGCTCATGTTTATTTGTTTTCTTCGAGTGGTAAAAATATTTAAAAAGATAAAAGAAAGGAAACCTCAAAAAGAGAAAAGGGGAGGTTTTTATTAGTGTGCTCACTAAGAATTAGGATCCTCGTGCCTACGAGAGCATCCATAGTTCGGAGAGACTACGGTGGAAAATAGAAAAAAGGTGGAAAAAATAAAAAGGTTAAAAAGAAAAAAGGTTGCTCTCCAGGATCTCGCAATCTTGTGCTTACGTATCCTCATAGTGCAATAAGGAAATCAGATCTCTGTAGTTCGTGGTTGGTTTGTGTTTTTTAATGAACGAGTGTTTAGATCACATTCTAAGGACTAAACATTTGCTTGTCTGCTCACGGGGGGAGGCTTAAGGACTAGTTTGTATGCACATTAGACGGGACTAAATAATATTCTTTTACAAAAAGGTGTTTGGCTGCATGGGGCGAGTAATTAAGTATTCAGGGGTTTCAATCGTACGGAGGTAAGAAAAGACGAGATTAATGTGTTGATGTTGATTTTAGGGTTTTGAAACTAACAAGTCAAGTTTCTTGTGTCCAAAATACTCAAAGTGAAGGTAGGAAAGCTCCATTCTCACTCCTTCTCCACCACTTAAGCCCCGTGGCGCGCAATCCTAATCGTATTTTATTGCTTTTTGAGTTTATTTGAGAAAATGTTGCTTGATGTTGGATCAAGAGTTTTATTGTTACGGGACGGTTAGGAAAATGGTTTGAGATTGAAAAGGAAAGGTTGATGGCGATGCATGAAGCGATCGACTTACAAGGGTTAAGACATGGGATACGCTTTGTTGAATGGGAGAAAGAATAAAGCAATTAAAATCCATCAAATAAATGAATATAAATAAAAGTGTTTAGTGCAAGGCAAGTCTCATTGTAAGAAAGCCCAAGAGTAAGCTATGTGAGGTTGATTACGATGCTTAAAAGCGGTCGACTTATAAGGTATAAAATGACTCGACATTGACTCAAGAATTAGTTCTTTTTGAAAAGGGTTTAATGTGATGCTTGAAGTGATTAACAATTGAATAAATCATTAAACACACAATCAAGATGAAGGTGATTAAATTATTACACTTCATGGGAATGGGGTACATTTTTTGGAATGGGGATACGAGATAATGAAACAATTAAATCAAGTCCAATCAAGAAGCATAAATAAATGAGTGTAAGTGCACAAGATAATGGTCTCATTGTAAAAAGTCCCAAGAGTAAGCCATGTGAAGAAGATAGCAATACATAAGTTATATTGCAACACGTTCAAAAATTAAATCGAAGAACTAAAATTTCAGCGTGCACAGATTAAAAACGGGATGTGAGGATGTGAATCGAAGTCACATAACACAAGAACATGCAAAGAAAAATGAAATCGAGAGGTGCAAGCAAAACCTTAGGTAATATGCTCAAAGTCGGTTTGTGCGTAATGACAACATGGGTGGAATGTCATACGCAAGGGTCATAACACAGCGAAATACCATTAATATATCGATAAAATAATAGGTGGAATAACGACATAGGAAGTGTCGAGTTTATGGATTAAAATTTGATGTTTAACAATGAAAAGATGCAAAGAAACCAAGCAAGACCTGGGGGCAGGAGGCATGAAGCTTCAATCATTCCCCCACAGTCCTATTGCTGATGATGAAATACAACTATAAATATGTAATATATAGTGTTTGGAAAATGCTTATAAACTCTATTAATGGGTGTTCCTTCTATGCATTTTCTTTCTCTTTCTCTTGCCCTAGCCTCTTTTTTCTCTTTTATCCCAAAAATTCTACAAACTGCTCAACTTTCTCCTTCTAATTCTCTTTTTACACTAAAATCCTAGTCTCCTCATTAGACTATTCCTACTTTACCCTTACTTTTCTCTCTAATCCTCACCTTTCACTCAATATCTCTACAACTTCTGTAACACCCTTTTCTACCCGAGAAATATAGTGGCAAATAAATCACATTTATCAGAGTAAAACATTAAACACAATAAAAATCACCTCAAAGAGCGTATATTTTCCAATAACTGAAATAAAAGTCAATGCTCCGTAAACAATGGGTTTTCCCAAAATTACTCAAAAATTGCTCAAAAGGCAGCGGAACTCAAAAAGGCAAAATCCAAAGTTTTCCTTGCACAACAACATAATCAAAATAACAAGAATCAATAAAACATGGTTTAACTCAAAGAACCCAACCCGATGTTACACTATCAGAGCAAGACCCTCTAAGTTAACCAAAAGTCAAAAACTCCAAAAAGTCCTTGACGACATCCACGACTAAACTTGGTCATCTACATGTTACCCACGTGGAGGCAACATTCAAACAGGCAGGGTGAGTAAAACGATTCATAATAATCAATATAGGAATTAATATATAAAATAGCGTCATTTTCATATTCAACATCATCATACTCATCAAGGAAAAATTAAAAATCCATAATATCATAAATTACACCAAATTGTCACATAAATGCAAATGCAACAAGACTCATGCATGTGCTACCAATTCATCAAAGTTTGACGGACACTGGGCCAACAACCCTCCATAGATCCCCATCAATAGGATCGATTCTACACAAGAACCGGAGCACATCAAAATACTTCACATCTGCACAATGGGACTGAAGCCACAAGAATCAAACACTAGACTGAAGTCCGAAATGCATATGAATGCATGATGCACACGTCAATATCATCCTCATAATAAACTCATTAGGTGTATCATCATTCATCAAAATTATTATAATAATCATGTCATTATATAATCATAAAAAACTCATGGAATCAACATCATAACTCATCATCGTTACTCATAGGAATCATCATACAATCATGTATTGAATCACAGTCATACTCAAGGTAATTCATCCAGAAAATCACAGCATCAAAGCATCAAGACAACACTGCACAAGAACACAATTCGCAAAACTCTGCTACATTTGCTAGACTGTTCGTCGTGCGAGTCTGGGGCGAGTGTTCGCCGTGCGAAGGATTGTTCGCTATGCGAACTCGCGATTACAGCAAAGCACTGCCCCAATGCCCAAAAACATCCCTCAATCATTCCTAAGGTATTACGGCGATAAAGGCACAAAATCTACGACTTATTAGGCCAATCCCATATCATATTTATGCCTCCAATTCTCATAAAATCCTTACAGTTTTCCCATATTCATTAGAGTTCTCATAATCAATTACCTCATACGGTTAAAACCTCAACAACAGATTTTGGCTACGAAAGCCTAATTTCCCTTACTCCCAAATCAGCCTCAAACCTATCAAACCATCAGTTCAAATCCCTTAAACTTATTAAACTCACCAGAAAGACAACAATAATTTAATACTTAAAATTCCTAAACCCTTAAATCGACTTTAAATACATTGAATCATATAGTGAAAACAATGAAGGTAATACTCCCCATACTTAAACAACCTCAAAACAGATTTGGCCACGAAGGCCTTATTTTCCTCAAACTCAAAAACCTCATAAATCCTTAAATCAACTTTAAATACATTGAATCATATATTGCAAACAATGAAGACAATACTCATCCTACCTTAATTGCTGACTCTAAGTCTTTCTCCTTGATTCTTGGAAACCTCGCGAAGCTTTTGCCTCAATCCTCTTACTCGGAGCTCTAGTCTTTATTTCTTCCCTTTTTCAGTCTAATAAGAATGAATTCTAATTCCCTCAAAATCCCTTTTTGTTAAACCTAACTTTGGGCCTTTAAAATGGACTTTCCAATTTCACCCTCACTAACTCCTCCTCAAATGTCCATTTTGCCCTCAATTCACTTATATTTATTTAAACTAATAATAATACCAATATATTCATATTATATACTATTATTTAAATAAATAACTAAAAATTCATAATTCTCAATATTCACACCAACCACTGAAAATCACCAAAAATACGAATATTCATATTTAAATAAATTAAATAAATATTTCAATAAGTTTGGGTGTTACAACTTCTATTTTCTTTTCTTTTATTTAAATAATAAAATCAAATCATTATTTTAACTAATAAAATAATTACAATTTATTTTCTCTTTCTCTAATTGCTCTCTACACCCTACTATAAGATTACACACCCATCATCTCACCCGCGTTTATTTAATAATTCACACATAATAATTAAATAAACACATAAAATTAAAATAAAATAATGTTGTGAATCGGATACCGTTAAACAAAGTATAAACGGTTTCTTATCAAGAAAGACACAAGGGTTAGGGTTAATAAAGAAGAAAGCAACAAGGAACAACAAGGATTGGTTATTAAACTGCTATTCTTTCCTTTCTCTTAGAACAAGATTACAAGTATACAAGAATAACAAAATAACCTCTCTCCCTTGAAATTAGGATTTTATCTTCCTATTTTTCCTTATTTCAAGATTGAGAAACCAGTATCCTATTTATAATAAAATAGCACACTAACCTAATGGGCTTTTTAACAATTACCCTTTACAAGCTAACTTAGGATACAAGTTAACTTAAACAATTGGGCTTACAAGCAAGACCCAATTCAACATGCTAACAACCCTAGCAATATTGACTAATGCATGTTAGAACAAACTTCGACTACAACACGCATTACTTGCGAACAGACTTCGACTATATTAAAGTTCGATCTAACATCTCACAAATCTCCACCTTGGATATAACTCTATAACATCAAGAAACTAGCTTTCTTCATGCAGCTTTATTAACTGCATACAGTGGAAAAACTTACAACTGGGCAACGTCTTTTCTTTTTCCGTTAACGCAGCGTCCATGACTGTCTCACCCTTCAACGCTTCCAAACAACCCTGCTGAACCAACATGACTTTCATTTTCAAGCGCCACAGACCGAAGTCGTTCACTCCGGTGAACTTTTCAATCTCATACTTTGTTGAAGACATCTTTTCCACGCTCACTGCACCAATTTGTTATGAATCGGATACCGTTAAACAAAGTATAAACGGTTTCTTATCAAGAAAGACACGAGGGTTAGGGTTAATAAAGAAGAAAGCAATAAGGAACAACAAGGATTGGTTATTAAACTACTATTCTTTCCTTTCTCTTAGAACAAGATTACAAGTATACAAGAATAACAAAATAACCTCTCTCCCTTGAAATTAGGATTTTATCTTCCTATTTTTCCTTATTTCAAGATTGAGAAACTAGTATCCTATTTATAATAAAATAACACACTAACCTAATGAGCTTTTTAACAATTACCCATTACAAGCTAACTTAGAATACAAGCTAACTTAAACAATTGAGCTTACAAATAATTTTATTAAAATTGAAGTGTTACATTTATTATGTGGTAACTTTGGTACCTTTGGTGTATATTTGGTCATATATGAATAATTAAAAAAAATATTAAGATGTGAGAGAAAGGATGATTTATAGAGATAAAGACATAAAGATATATACCAAAGGTACCAAGCTTCAAAGCAGAAAATCCTCTTTCGACATGCTTAATGTTCTAAAATAAGTTAGCACGAAAAAAAGACACAAGTCAAATATTAGTAGGTACATACATCATACCCAACATAACAAAACATAAAAGCAAATAGAGTGACATGAGACAAGTTTTCAACTTACTATTATACTCCACTTCACTTGTATTTGTATTCAAGGATCATGTTGTTCTAAAGAGGTAATCTAACACAAGCTCTTATAATATTTTCCAACATAGCTCTCTGCTTTGACCATGCATTCACTACTGGTTCTATGAAGGTTTCAGGTTCATTATTGAAGTTGAAATGTTTAAAATTGGTAAGATGGCTGGAATTGGCCGAAGTTGAACAATTCTGATAAAATCATGTTAATTTCTTGATTTTTAAAATAGTTGGTAGCTCATATTTGATTCCAAAAATAAACGAGGTTAATATTACCGAAATTTTTGATAAAATTGATATATTTTATTGTTTTAGTGATATTTGAAAAAATTAACATAAAATCATAATTTGTGTTTCAAAAGTCTATGATTTTATACCGTTTATTTGAAATATTTAGTATAAAAAATATGAATTTGAACCTTTTTTTTCTTTTCAAATATCTAGTATAAAATTATAATTTTTTAAAAACAAAATATGATTTTACACTCATTTTTAAAAAATAGATGTAAAATCTATGCTTTTATATTAATTTTTTTCAAAAATTCAATAATTGTTCATGAATTTCCCAAAAATACATTACACACAAATTCAAAGGAAAAAAACTATAAAATAAAACATAAAACAAGAATTTCGTAAATTTTTAATATATTAATCTAAACATTCAAAAATTACAAAAATTCAAACACTTTTATTAAAAATGTTTTAATCAATTTGTATATAATGAAGAGTGGTACGTCAAAATAAAGGGTGGTAAGATAAGTTCTCAAAAAATTTGTCCTACCACCCTTTCCATTTTACTTGATCCCCCTAAAATTGTGTTTTTTTTATCATAACACTTTTGATGGTTTTTTACGCTTTTGAATAAATATTGTGTTTTTCTAGTTTTTTTTTTTACAAATTTTATGATTTTTTATTGGATTTTTAGAAAAATTCATGAGTTTTTATTTGATTTTTGAAAAAGCTAATGTAAAAACATAAATTGTACACTCAATTTTTTTCAAAAATCTATAATTTTACACATAATATTTTAAAAGTTATTGCAAATATTTTTTATACCGAATTTTTAAATATCCCATATAAAATCATAGACTTTAAAAAAAAATGATTTTAGAACAGTTTTTTTAAATTTATATAAAAACTACAAAACATATTGGATTTATTAAAAATTCAATAGTGTTAATTTTGTTTTTTATTGGTTTATTGGATATAAAGTATTATATTTTTCAAAATTTCAAAAAAGTACAAAATAGATCAAATTTATAAAAATAATTCGGTAGTGTTAACTTATTTTTTATAAGGTCGTGTTAACCAAATATAAATAGGAAGTGTCTGGTCAAATTATAAGAGTGGTAAGACAAAATCTTGAAGGATTTACTTTTTTTCACTCTTAAATATGGTACCACATTTTTGAAAATTTAAATATATTTCTTATGTATTTGGAGATGCATCCTCGATCATATTTAAAATCACATAAACAAATATGTAATAACTAAGACAATCCTATTTTATCTAAATAAATTATTAAAAAATATATATTCAGATTTCGAAGATACATTTCTAAAATATATTCTCACCCTTTAACTTTTTTATTGGCATATGTATATCAATGGTGGAAAATTTAAACAATAAAAAATATTTCATTGCAACAATATTTTTAGATTTGTTGAGCTGTATGTTAATTTTTCATTATTTGGCATGTGGCGTGCCCCTGTATATTATGTAATTATTTATCATTGTAACAAAATCTTTGGTCTTAAAACTTGTAACTTTCTAAATTTGCAATATAGATCATAGAGCTCTTTACTTCACAAACTATTTAAAATCATATTCAAAGAGGGAGGCTGTGGAACCTTCATTCCTCTTTTCTTCAATTTGATTGTTTTATCGAGATTGAAAATCAAATGTTAATTTTGGAAATATCTAACAAAGAAATTTACGGAAATATATATTCGAATTTCGAAAATATAACTCCAAACATATTTTTTAGACAAAATAAAAGTGTCTACTTATTAAGGGTTAAAATTAAGGTCGTTCACGGTTCAGTTAAGTGAAAAAATAATTAATTTAGTATACCGTTTAGAAATTTCGAACCATACCGAACCGTTACTAGACAACTTTTCTCAAATCAAATCATTTCTTAAAGAACCTAACTATTAAACTATTTTTCTCGATTATAGGTTCGGTTCGATTCTAAAACTATTTTATGCAATATAATTTTGTTTATTAATTAAATATAACAATTCAATTATTTTAACTTCAGTTAGAAAATTCAATTTAGTTCATGATTTTTTTAACAACCCTAATTAAAATGTATAAATAAAGAGAATAAATCTCCGAATTTAAAAACATTTTAAATTTTTTTGGACGGTGGGTAACAACTCTTCAAGGTGAGAAAAGTAACCCCATTCTCAAATTCTGGTCTTCTACTGAACTGCACTAGGCCCGAGAAGCCCATTGAAGTTAAACTAGAAAACTTCCAGCTGTGATATATGTCCCACTCCCTCCTCCACACAACCAATAACTATAGAGCAACATGTCACAATATTAACGACGTGGCAAATCACCATCATTTCCAATTTCCCACTTTCATTTTCATTATTATTACTTATTTTTCTTCCCTCAACAAGACCTGAATCACTGAGTCAGTGACCAAGACCATTGCAGAGAAACATCAACAACACCATAATCAAATCTCATCTCATCTCATCCATGCTAATCTTATGATAATAATACCCTAATTAATCAGCCACTAAATGGGGTTTAGATCTCGTTATTGTTTTCTTCTCTTTTTAGTTGCAATCTCTTTCTCTCTTATCGTTGCTTCCGATAATCGAAAACTCAAAAATGTCCAAACCGCCCTTCACGCTAAATGGCCCGGTACTCCTCTTCTCTTAGAAGCCAGGTACGTACGTACGTCGTCGTTTTACTAATCATGTAACTACTAATTAATCATCTAACTAATCCGATTTTTTTTTTCATTTTTGTAGCGAATTATTATCTAAACAACACCAACACTTTTTCTGGAACTTCATTGACATTTGGATTAATGCTAATCATAATCCTAATCCTGATGTTAATGACACTTACACAGCTAAAGACTGTGTTAAGAAGATTCTAGAACATGGTCGTTCACTTTTAACGGAACCGTTAGCGTCATTGTTTGAATTTTCCCTAATTTTGAGATCAGCTTCACCTACGATTGCGCTTTATCGTCAATTGGCTCGCGATTCGTTATCGTCGTTTCCGCTGATACATCACGGTCATGAACTCGTTGAAGCGAAGAACAATAACACGCAATTGGATCCTCTTGGTGTTGGTGTTAGTCTCCAGAGTCCTGGAGGGAAATGCTGCTGGATTGATACTGGTGAACATTTGTTTTTCGAAGTTTCGGAATTGCAAGCTTGGCTTCAGGGTTCTCGTGATCCTCAACAGTGAGTATTCTACTACTATCTTCTTTATCCTGATTCATGTCTTATTATGTATTGCTTATTGTTTTAGACTTGTTTGGATAAACAACTTCGATGAATGTTTGTAGCATAAGCACTTATCATATAGTGAGTGTTGAGTGAAGTTTTTATACATAAACAACTTAATTGAATGTTAATGCTGCTTCATGCATAAGCTCTTATCATATAGCAAGTGTTGAGAGTGTTTATACATAAACAACTTAATTGAATTTCAATGTTGCATATTGCATAGGCACTTACTATATAGTAAGTGTTTATATATAAGTTGTTTCTACAACAAAAGGTGAAAAAAATTAAATACAGCTTAACTGAACGTCAATGCTGTGTATTAGCATAAACACTTATCATATAGTAAATGCTTATATATAGGGCATGTTTTGATAAACAATTTAGTTGTTGCTTATAGCACAAGTGCTTATCAAAATAAGTGATTATGAATAAGTTTGCATAAGTTGTTTTTATAACAAAAGATAAAATAAATTTAAATTGTTTTTATATATCTGTTATAAGTTGTTATCACTAAGATATATTGAAGAGTTTATATAAATAAATTAAAAAAAGAGAGAAAAGGAAATACACTGTGTAAAATTATTTTACACTGTCAACCAATCAACGACATGTATTCTACCAAATCACATTTAAATTTCAGAAGTACTTTAATGATTTGGCAATTTGTTGATTTTCCATTTGATGACAGTGCATATCCATTACACTCTTAAAAAATATATGAAAAATGACATGCTTTATTTTGATAAAGCCTCTCAAACATTGTTACAAAACTTATGGCAGTAGATAAGCTCAAATAAGCCAACCCAAACATGCTCATAAACTATTTCTACAGCAAAAAGATAAAAATAAAGTTAAATTGTTTTTGTATAAATTGTAACAAGTTTTCATAGGCTATTGTGGAAAACTTATGGAAATAATCTAAAACAACTTAGAGCATGTCATAAGCAGTTTAAATAAGTTCTCTCAAACAATCTCGCAAGTGTTTACGTTAGGAGATAAGTTCAAATAAGTCGATTCGTACAAGTTTATTTCAAGATTGTTGTTGATTAATACATGTGTAATTTTGAGCTGCGTGAGTTCCAACTGAGGTTTGAACCTATTGTCATTAGGGTGGGTGATTCGTTTCAAAGTCCTCCGGTGTTTGATTTTGATCATATTCATTTTGATTCAACTGCTGGGAGTCCAGTTGCTATCCTTTATGGTGCTCTTGGGACCCATTGCTTTAAGGAGTTTCATGTTGCTCTTCTCGAGGCTGCGAAACAGGTTAATTATAATGACAATTTATCTTAACTTGTTGTCAAAAACAACTCAAGTGCTTCTTCTGATTTTTCCATGGCGAATTTGAATATTTTTACTAAAACCTCCCTTTTGAATTATCCCACAAACAATATTGTAATGATTATATGTGTTTCTCTCACAAATATTATATGCTGTCTGAATATTTAGGGAAAAGTTAAATATGTCCTGAGACCGGTGTTGCCAGCTGGATGTGAAGCACATATTGGCCACTGTGGCTCTGTTGGTCTGAGCGAGACAGTAAACTTGGGTGGTTATGGCGTGGAACTTGCTTTAAAGAATATGGAATATAAGGCCATGGATGATAGTGCAATTAAAAAAGGTTGGAGTGTGATCATCATGCTTTTTAAAATGCAAACTACTACATAAGATTTTATATTTTGTAAGTAGAAGCAATTTTGTTTTAGGTCGGCGATAATTAATGAAATTTCTTTATTCTCCTTTTCATTGTTTAACTTTGGCCAACAATTTTGAAGTGTCACTTCTAGAGAAACTATGCAGTAGTATTTCTTATAAATTTTGTTTAATATCTCTGTTTGTAATACTATCCTGAGAATTCGATTATTTCTATCATTAATCCCCCTTTCATGAAAGTTATTGTTCTCTGGCCTTTACTTTTCCTTTTCGTGTCATTTTCTCTGGTAATATGTGCTAATTCTTATTCTCTACTACTTCTGCTATGAATTTGATTTTCAAGTTTGGAAGCTATTGAATTTGGAAACAAATATCTGAAAAGAAGTGAAGTGGTCAAGATATTTTTTAATAACAAACATAGGTTACTTTGTCAAGAATTCTTGGCTTAATACTTTTCTCATTATTATTTCTCGTATATATAGAGGTTACAGGGCTATATTGGTAATTACACTAAATAATTACATTTTAATGAGAACAAGTCAATTTCTAATTTGTTTCCTTTATTCTAGAAACAAACCCTTATTCTAGGAACAAACCCTTATTCACATCCCCCCTCAAATTGATGCTGCTTGTCAATAAGCATCAATTTGCTAACAAGAAACTGATGACGTGGACGCGGAACAGCCTTGGTAAGAATATCTGCAATCTGCAACTGAGTACTGACATGAGGAAGTGATATGATTCGGTCATCATAAGCATCACGAATTGAGTGACAGTCAACTTCAATATGTTTGGTGCGTTCATGAAAAACAGGATTCGCAACAATTTGGATGGCACTTGTATTGTCAGCATAAAGCGAAGTTGGCTCTATTTGAGGAAATCCAAGTTCAGCCAAAAGACCACGAAGCCAAATTATTTCAGAACAAGCAGCAGACATGGCACGATACTCAGATTCAGTAGAAGATTTAGAGACTCTCGCTTGTTTCTTACTTTTCCATGAGATCAATGAAGAGCCAAGAAACATGCACCAACCAGTGACAGATCGTCGAGTATCAGGACACCCTGCCCAATCTGCATCACTATAAGCACTCAATTTAGGAGCAACTCCACTAGGAAAGAATAAACCACGATGAGAGCTTCCCTTCAAGTAACGAATTATACGACGAACTGCTGCCAAGTGAAGGTGGCGAGGAGAGTGCATGAATTGACTTACTTGTTGAACAGCAAACGATATGTCAGGGCGAGTAATAGTCAAGTAATTAAGGCTACCCACGAGTTGACGATACAATAAGGGATCAGGCAACAAATCACCATCATCACGATGATATTTAACATTAACCTCAAGCGGAGTATCCACTGGATTAGCCGATTGGAGACCAGCCATGGAAATTAAATCTGTGGCATACTTGTGTTGATGGAGGAATATGCCCTTGGATGTAGAATGAACCTCAAGACCAAGAAAATAATGCAAATTACCAAGATCTTTCATATGAAACGCTGCTTGTAACTGCTGTTTAAGGCTTTGAATGGAAGCATGGTCAGAACCAGTAATAATCATATCATCAACATACAGAAGAAGTAGGACAATTCCAGTAGACGTTCTATGAATAAATAGAGAAGAATCATACTGACTCTGAGTAAAGGAGAACCCAAGTAGAGTGGAGCGGAATTTTTCATACCATGCTCTAGGTGCTTGTTTCAAACCGTATAAGGAGCGTTTAAGCTTGCACACACCCTTAGATGATGAAAATAAACCTTGAGGAGGAGTCATATAAATGTCTTCCGCGAGGTCACCATGAAGAAAAGCATTTTTCACATCTAATTGATAAAGAGCCCACCCGTTAGAAGCAGCTATAGAGAGTACCGTACGAACGGATGTCATTTTAGCAACCGGTGCAAATGTCTCATCATAATCAATTCCATATTCCTGCTTGTTTCCTAAGGCAACCAAGCGAGCCTTGAAACGGTTGAGGGACCCATCCGAATTCAATTTCACAGAATACACCCATTTGCAGCCAATGGGTTTGACATCTGGAGGACAAGAGACAATATCCCATGTGAAATTCTCTTGAAGAGCTTGAAGTTCCTCATTCATTGCTTTTATCCAACGTACATCTTTAACAGCCTGTGAATAACAAGTAGGAATAGATATGCCAGAGAGGGTGGCAGTCAGAGAAGTATGTGCTGAATCATACCTGTCTGGTGAATATCTGTCTGGTGCTCGAGATATTCGAACAGAACGCCGTGGTTCAACCGTTACAGGATCAGGTGGCGGTTCAGCGTCGGGAAAGGGTGTGGGAACCTGCTGTTTGTGTTTTCTGACATATACATGACCTGGTTTATAACGCTCTATAGATTGAGGCATAATAGAGAACTTAGGAAGAGTAACAATATCATTCATGACAGGAGAAACGCATGGAAACATAAACTGATTATCAAAAAATGTCACATTCCTAGAAATGCGAAAACGATGGTTAGTGACATCATAACACACAAATCCCTTATGTGAGTGACTATACCCCATGAACGCACATTGAACAGACTGTGCTCCAAGCTTATGTCTTTCAAATGGAGGTAAGTGCACAAAACAAACACATCCAAAAATATGTAAATCATTATAACTAGGCTGAATTTTAAAAAGGCGAAAGAAGGGAGAATCAAAATCAATAACCGTAGAAGGAAGACGATTGATCAAGAATACGGCTGTGGAAAGAGCCTCAACCCAAAATCGGGATGGCACAGAAGCTTGAAGAAGTAATGTGCGTGTTACATCAAGCAAATGACGATTCTTTCGCTCTGCCATCCCGTTTTGTTGAGGGGTATTGGGACAAGACCGTTGAGACAAGATCCCTTTTTGTTGAAGGTATTCCTGAAATGCATGAGACATATACTCACCTCCCGAGTCAGATCGAAAAATTTTAACACTTGCTTGAAATTGATTTTCAACATATGTCAAAAACTTCTGAAACATAGAAAACACTTCAGACTTAGATCTAAGAAAATATATCCAAGTAAAGCGGCTGTAATCATCAATAAATGTGACAAAATATTTATAGTGAGCATGAGATGTTGCAGGAGACATTCCCCACACATCACTATGAATCATCTCAAAACAATTAGAAGCACGATGAGCGCCTGACGGAAAAGGGAGGATTTTACTTTTAGCCAATTTGCAAACAGAACATGAAATAGGAGTAGTACACGCATGTTTATTTCCCAACAAACCAGTTTTAAATAAATGAGACAAAACAACAGAATTTGGATGGCCTAATTTTCTATGCCAATCCTCATAAGAGTTCAAAACAGTATTACATGCAAAGGATAAATGACTAGAACTAAACTGGAGTGGAAACAATCTTCCCACTTTAGGCCCCTTCGCGATCACCTTTCCCGACACCTGCTCCTGCACAAGACAACCAACACGAGAAAAACTAACATTACAATTGTTATCCACCAATTGACCAACCGA
Source organism: Lathyrus sativus (assembly GCA_963859935.3). Taxonomy (NCBI): domain Eukaryota; kingdom Viridiplantae; phylum Streptophyta; class Magnoliopsida; order Fabales; family Fabaceae; genus Lathyrus; species Lathyrus sativus. The sequence continues at coordinate 5,653,644 of OZ012735.1, forward strand.
CAATAAGTTGGAAGCAAGTCCGGGTGATACAAGCACGTCACGAAAGTTTGAGTCTATGTCACCAACATCAGTGATAGAAAGTTTATTACCATCAGCAATTTGAATTTGCTGATTACCATTATAGGAATGTACATTTTGTAAGTATTTAGAGGAACCCGTCATGTGATTGGATGCACCAGAATCAAGAAACCATGATTGAGAATTATTAGAAGACTTACCCTGAATTCCCAAGGCTGAAAGAGCAGAAAGTACCATTTGGTGAATCATTTCAGGTTGTAGAACACTACCGGTACCCGTACTGAGAGGACCAACTTCAGAGTTGGTAGTGGCATGGAATGCTTGAGTTGGACGTTGTACTGGTCGGGGAGGACGTGTGGGACAGTCAGAGATGATATGACCCTGTTGTTTGCAATAGTTGCAAAACTTCTTACTGCAATTGCGAGCTACATGTCCAAATTGTTTGCAAGAAAAACATTGAACTTGTCGCATATCACGACCCTTTCCTCTACTTTGAGCAGCATATGCAATTGCCACAGGTTCGGAACTAACAGCATCATGAGACATGGTTCCTTGCGTAAGTAGACGTTGTTCCTCCCTTAGAAGTTCACCGACACAAGTATCCAAAGAAGGAACAGGATTCCTATTGAGCAAAGCGCCTCTAACAATCTCGAATTCTGGACGAAGTTTCATGAGAAATTGATCTCGCCGACTTGTGTCGTAGACCTCTTGAACAGCAGTGAGAGAGGTTTTGGGAACATTAGCATGTATAATAGCAGAGTGTTCTGTCCAGAGATTCAGAAAACCAGAATAGTATTCTTGAATAGGTAGGTCACCTTGTTTGTAGTTGGCTATGTCTAGCTCCAATTGAAAACGTTTTGCCGAATTGTCCTGGTTGTAAATGCGCTTCAGATAATTCCATATTTCTTGAGCAGTTGAAAAGGAGCGCAAATTATTTATCATCTGAGGATCAATACTATTGAGAATCCAAGTGATGATTTGAGCATCTTGAGTTTCCCATACATCTGAAGCAGTTTTATCCGTCGGGGCCTTAGAAACACCATCTAAGTGACTCCATAATCCCTTTCCTCTAACATACATCTTGAATTGAAATTCCCAAGCCGAATAATTCTTGCCGGTGAAACGAACACAGAAGTTATCTCTTTCTTTTTCGGAAGCCATTGAAATTATGTTGTAATTAGATGATGTATTACTATAATAATAATAATTATTATAATACTTATTATTATTATAATAACAACCTGCAACCAAAAGGAACAAAGCTCGTGCAGTACCACCAATATATCCCAAGAACAGTACCACTCGTGAAGCCGTAACAATTCCAATGTTTCAATTTGGAATTAGCGGCGGAACCAAATTATAACCACAAACCAAATTAAAACAAAATTATAACCACGAAAAACAAACCGGTCACGACCTAGAATCAATATTCGTGAAAGGAGGATCGCAAACAACCGAAGTAAGCCGAAGCCCTAAACCCAGAATCACGATGGCAATCGACGCTAAACGAATTCCACGGGGAACGATCAAGAAGCAGAAACGAAGAAACAACAAACTGAATTGATCAGGGTGTTGTCACAGAACCAAGAGAGAAAAAAATCAGAACCAGGAAATCACAGGTTTGATCTACGAGGTTGATACCATGTCAAGAATTCTTGGCTTAATACTTTTCTCATTATTATTTCTCGTATATATAGAGGTTACAGGGCTATATTGGTAATTACACTAAATAATTACATTTTAATGAGAACAAGTCAATTTCTAATTTGTTTCCTTTATTCTAGAAACAAACCCTTATTCTAGGAACAAACCCTTATTCACATACTTGTCGTTGCAAATGTGAATAACTCCCTTATTAATACAGTTTTGGGTTTCAGGTGTGACTTTGGAGGATCCTCGCATTGAAGATCTTAGCCAAGAAGTTAGAGGATTCATATTCTCTAAAATTCTGGTTTGTTCATTCTCACCTATATTTATCATACACATGAAAAGAAAACTGATGTTTGTGGCCATTGTTTTAATTTGTTTATGTTATTTGTATCAAAATTAAATTAGGATGGGGTTTTGAAGGTACCAAATTTATGTTATATATGCTTTAGTTCTCTCTTCTCTCTTTTTTAAGTAATATGCTTTAGTTTGGCAACCAAAAAAAGTACAACGAGGGACAACCCCTTGTTGTGTAGGGCTGTGTGGGATTTAGGGTTTGATGGTGTGATAAGAGCTCGCCCACGTAAAGATCATGGAGAGCTCCCATATATGTTTATGAGAGAATTTCTTGATCCCTTATATGAGTTCCCGTATATGTTTATCAGAGGCCCAAAGGAGCGGTTTCTCCCTTTTCTGATCAAGGGTGAGCGAGTAGGAAGACTGAGTCCTTCCTGCAATCGTGGGAGAAGCAGTTACTCCCCATTCCTTGACGGATTCTATGTGTGCCACGTATCCCGTTAGCTATATCAGTGGGAAAACATGGTTTAGTTAGGGTGGCTAGGCCCAAGCCCCATTGCGGCGACCAGCTTTGGGCGCCCAGAGTAAGTATTCGGTTCGGGCAGCCTATAACACGCTGTTAGGGACTCGCCTGATATTTGTGCAATTGTCTTGACTTTTGTCCTTTAAACTATTCCTTCCGGGACAAAGTAAGAAACGGAAAAAAAAAAAACTGAACCAGAACATAAGGAAAACATGACAGTTGCACGACACTAGAAATTGGTGAATTAATGGCCATGCAGCATTAGTTTGTTTTTACTGGTAAACTATAATGTCAACTATTCAGCTAGAAGTTGTGACTTGAGATTATACTCATACACGCAAATGCTTTCTTGCCATCTTTTCCACAATACGCCTTCACATTCAAGACATCACATTTCTGGTTCGTCCATCTCAATTATTATTATACTTAAATTTTTGTATATGCTTCTTGTTATGTGTGTATAATGTTAGTTTGGCTCTATATTTGATGAGTCATGTTGGAATTTCCGTCTTAATTGCGGTCCGCCCCTAGTCGCCTTAATTGCGGTCCGCCCCTAGTCACCTTAACTGCGGCATTTGGCTTGCCTTCATTGCAGGCCCCAAAATCCTTCATTCATTTGTTGTGTTTGAAGGGGGGGCAATCCTCACCTTACAAGTCGCCTTTGTATGGATGAATTAGGCCCAACCCAAATTCTAAGATGGTATCATAGCCTATTCTAGATCCATTGTTGGGCTTCCCGCATCTTCCATGCTTCAGGCTCATTGATGCCCAAGCGTGAGGGTGTGTGCTAGAATTTCTGCCTTAATTGCGGTCCGCCCCTAGTCGCCTTAATTGTGGCATTTGACTTGTCTTCATTGCAGCCCCCAACACCTTCATTGTGTTGGGTTTGAAGGGGTGAATTTAGTCCCACATTGATTAGAGATATGGTCTATGTTGTGTTTATAAGTGAGGACAATCCTCAACTTGCAAGCCGGTTTTGTAGGGATGAGTTAGGCCCATCCCAAATTCTAAGAAGTCATAATAGTTTTGAATCTTTCCATTTGATAAATGGATAGGCATTCAATTCTAAAATTCATTGTTTGTATTTACTAGATTTATGCCTAGGATATCAATTCTAAAATTTCATTGTGGAGTCTAAAGATCTTGGTGGAGTCTAAAGAAAGCAGAGGTTTAAGATTGATTACAAGAGTAGAGGATGTCCGTACCCCTATGGCAGTTATAGGGGAACAGTTAGAAAAGTGGGATAATCTCCCAAGGTGAAATTGATGATTTGACTGATGAAGTTATTAAGGAACAGTTGCAGAAGTTCTTAAATCAAAGTATAATTCAGATAGAAATGTGGCCGCTATTGAAATCCAATATGATGAGATAGAGATTTATCCACCAAGACGAGCTCGTCCAGCTCCTATAGTTATCCAGTATGGTGCAGCAGAGGCTTTTCAACAAAGACCTGTTCGTCCAGCTCCTGTAGTTATCCAGTTATCCAGTATGATGCATCAGAGGCTTTTCAATTGGATTTCATATTGGATTTCAATAGCGGCCACATTTTGATCTCGACATTCTATCTGAATTATACCTTGATCTAGGAACTTCTGCAAATGTTCCTTAACAACTTCATCAGTCAAATCATCAATTTCACCTTGGGGGATCATCCCACTTTTCTTCAACTGTTCCCTCATAACTGCAATAGGGGTACAGGCATCCTCTACTCTTGTAATCTATCTTAAACCACTGCTTTCTTCTATGGCATGAATAGAAGAGCTTTCATGTGTAGGTAAAGGATTGTTTTTAACATTGGCACCTCTAGGAGTGAAAGTGAGATCTTTAGACTCCACCAAGTCTTGCACCCTATTCTAGAATTTTAGGATCGTAAGCCAGATATAAGTCTTGTGTTAAAATGTCCCACATCAGACAATATATGGCCTAAGGCAGATATAAGTTTACCTGTCTGTTTTTACTTGTAGGATCGTAAGCCTGAGTTAGCATCTGAGATCATGGCTTTCAGGGATTATCTACTGTCATCAACTATATCAGATACACTTGATGTCTGGGAACTTAAAGGTATGGGAACCTCTTTTTCCTGCTCATATGAATTGATTGATTACTTGTTTATTTCCATTTTAATTCAATTTAAGAACTGTGCTGTAATTTTTTTTTTTTAATGACAACAGATCTAGGACATCAAACTGTACAGAGAATAGTCCGTGCTTCCGATCCTCTGCAGTCAATGCAGGATATTAATCAAAATTTCCCTAGCATAGTTTCTTATTTGTCTCGCATGAAGGTAAATTTTGTTGGATGCTCAGATATGAACCATCTTTCTCCAAAATTATTGACTAACATTCTTATGGAACTATGATGCACGACAGCTTGATGATTCTGTTCGAGATGAAATAACTGCAAACCAGCGGATGATCCCACCTGGCAAGTCTTTAATGGCAATCAACGGCGCTTTAATCACTGTCGAAGAGATTGACCTTTATATGTAATATGTTTTTTCCTTCTGCTGATATTGTTTAAAGGTTTAAATATGCTTTTAGCCTCTACAAATATTAAGAGTTTGGATTAGTCCTTCTATAAATACTTGTCTGTAAAAATATTACAACTTGAATAAATTTTGCAAAGACGAAAACAAAGCATCAGGATCAAAAGCAAAAAGTAGTATAACAAGGGACTAAAGCCAAAACTCATGATATTTTCCGGGACCATTTACATATTTAAGCCTTGTTTAAGCAATGATGATAAAATATTTTCTGTTTATATATAGCATGCTTGAACCTGTAATGTAGCTTGAGGTTGCTGTTGCACTATCATCTTTACCATATGAAACAATTGCTATTGCATCTTGATGGTTTTTGACATGAACAAAAAGCTGGAGGATTCAGATCAAGGCAGTGTTGTCAAATTTCCGACACAGCATTATGGCATGACGGCTTTTGTGCTAGTAACCATAGGCCATTTTGAAGTTATAGGTTTTAGATAAAGTAAGAAAAACTATGATTATGGTATAATAAACCTGATAGTAACTTGATACAAAAAAAGGGATGCAAGACTCCTAATCCTAAATAAACAGGGAAATCCTAGAAGACGATCTATGATAATTTAAGTAAAATTATGATTATGGTGTAATAGCTGCGCCTCGTAAGTTATGAACAATTTCAAACTTATGGTATTGTATTTTTATCGTTTTTAGGTTGATTGACTTGGTTCATCAGGATCTTCTGTTGGCTGATCAGTTCTCAAAATTGAAGGTGAATGTCATCTAATCTTCATTTGGCATATATTTACTACTGACTAATTTTCTATTAACGTGTTCATGTTTGCAACTATTAGTGGACAAATGAAAATCATCATCTGGTGCATTCAAATGTGTTGGAATCTATTTATTATACACAAACTGGAAGTATATGATATGTATCAATCATTGATAGTTGCCTAAGATACTTGGGAACAACATTTTAAATGTCAGATAAATTGCATTGCTTTGGTGTAGCTATGGACTGTTAAACTTTATTAGTGTCACATTGTTTTCTTCCCATGTTTTCTATGAAACTTGTTTTTCCATATTTTCTGTCAGAAAGATGGATATTTTGTACTTGATTGATTCTTTGGTACATATATTTATAGACTGTAATATTGATGTTCCCAGTAATTACAGATTCCTCGTAGCACTGTGCAAAAACTGCTGTCAACTTTACCTCCACCAGAGTCGGATATGTTTCGTGTTGATTTTCGTTCTACTCATGTTCATTATCTGAACAACTTGGAAGAAGATGGCAAGTACAAATGGTGGAGGAACAATCTAAATGAGGTCAATTACTTCATGATTCTCAAACAAAAATATTATTTTCAAAACATCTGTGTGTAAATTTTCATCTGAATGTAGTTCTTTTTTTTTTTTAGATCTTGATGCCAGTCTTCCCTGGGCAGCTACGTCAAATCCGTAAAAATCTTTTTCATGCTGTTTTTATTCTTGATCCAGCAACCACTTGTGGTCTTGAGGCAAGTTTATTTCCTCAAGAATAACATTTTCACACTGTAATTTGTATTTTTTCCAAGTGAAATCTCTCACTGCATAGCTTATTTTTTGAAAACCTTGCAGTCCATTGATATGATCATATCTTTGTATGAGAATAGTTTTCCTGTGAGATTTGGTGTTATACTGTTTTCTTCAAAGTACATCACACAGTTAGAGGATCATTCTACCAAAGAGGATGGAGATAAATTTGAGGATGACAAGTCTGATATGGTAATCTTCACCTTAGCAGTTTAGGAATACACATTTTTAGGAGAGTTTTCTGACCATATTGTGATACACTGCTTTTGTGATTTCACTTTTCAGATCATACGTCTCTTCAGCTATATCAAGGGGAACTATGGTATTGAAATGGCTTTCAAGTTTTTGAGCAATGTATGGAATTGTTTTCAGTATAATTTATCTTCTGTTCACGGTGTTTCTACAACCTTGTTCTGTTGCTTTTATTTGCATTAAAAACCAACAAATCATACACACACAAGATCAACATGACTTAGACCTAGAATAATACATATCGAGAAAAAACTGAGAGATCCACTTATATATTTCATATGCATATCCGGCCCGCTATCTTGAAAGTAACCGTCCAAGTTCAACTTCTGAATCTGTCAAGTTTCCCGTTTTATTGTCTCACTTATGATTCACACTTATTTTTTCCTTTGCAATGCTTATAACTGCAATATTTTTCTAGATAATCACTATAAATTCAAGGGTTTAGTTCAAATATGAACCTAGTTTGCCAGAGAATTGACTAACTCCCAAGTATTTCATGCATACCCTGTTAACAAGAAAAAGCCTCATTCTTCCTTTTCATATACACACTTCCCGATTTCGTCCCTAAATTTCCTGTTTATCTTTTTTATTATTTTTATATTTGGGATAAAAATGACATAAAATATACCACATATAAGCTGTTTGTGAATATTTGGTGACGTTGCTCCGGGTCATCTAAATCTATGGACATTATTGTAGGTTAACAAATTACGCATTGAATCAGACGATGATGCAGACGAGGCTCACCTTGAACCGCACCATGTTGAATCAGCGTTTGTGGAAACAATATTGTGAGTGCTTTAGGCTCTTTTTGGCAATTAGTTTAACATTTCTCTAGTATGGCTCTTCCCTTATTTTTCAGTAGCATTATGTGTTTTAATATGTCAATCACGTAAAGACATGGATGATAGGGAGCTGAGACCTTCTATAAGGAAGTAGGAGAAATATGAGGGAAACAGGGGACTAGTCCACTGTATAATTGTAAGTTTGTAACAGATGGAGCTGTTAACGATCTGCAACTAGTTATTTAGCTGTAGGATAGGAATCATAAAAGAGGACAGGGAGACAGTTTAGGCGTTGAATTAGATCATTGTTGTGAGACTGTAGGTCTTTCAAGCACCTTAAACTAATTTTTACAGTCACTCATCAAAGATTTTCTTCTTTCTTTTCTGATCCAGTTCTATCATTGAATTAAACATTATCACTATTTTCTGTAGACCAAAGGTAAAATCCCCTCCTCAAGAGATATTACTAAAGCTGAAGGAGCCAGAGTTGAAGGAATTGTCACAAGAAAGCTCCAAGACTGTATTTAAGCTTGGTTTATCTAAGATTCAATGTTCTTTGTTGATGAATGGACTTTTTATTGATCCCACCGAGGTAATGAGTAATGACCTTTTTGAATATTTTCCTATACCTCATCTTATTTGCAAAACTATTATTTTTAAAACCTTTCTGCAGTCTGCTCTTTTTATTTCCGTTGGTATTAGACTTCCTAGGTAACGAGTACCCGAGTTTTCAATATTTAGACTTTCCTAGGAATGTCCTCTGTTGATGAATGTGTTTTTCCCTAAATATGCTCTTTGTTTAATTGCCAATGGTTAACCATTTTCACATTAGTATATAATATACACCCTGAACTGTAGAGGATTAAATTCATTTTATTACTGTGCTTGATGTCCTGTTTAACTTTCAGTCTGCTTTATCTGCTCAACTTTAGTTTCATAAACTAAATTTTGGTATTACTTTAATTACTCGAATAATTATATTTGCAATTGATTTTAACAGGAAGCTCTACTAAATGCCTTGAATGATGAGACTCAGAGATTACAGGAACAAGTATATTTTGGACAAATAAAATCTCACACTGATGTATTGGACAAGCTCCTATCAGAAGCTGGTATTCAACGCTATAATCCTCGGGTATAATATTTTAAAATTTTATATTTTCTGGGAAACTTGTATGATGTGATGTGTGGCTAACTAGTTTCTGATTGATGTAGATTATTTCTGATAACAAACCAAGGTTCATATCTCTTGCGATGTTTACTTTGGGAGAGGCATCTATACTAGACGGAATTAACTATTTGCATTCTCCTGGAAGTAAGTTGTTGATATGTTAGAATAAACAGGTCCATTCTTACACACTGGTCTTTTGCCTTATCATTTGGACTGTTTTTATCCAACGCAGCAATGGATGATTTGAAGCCCGTGACACATCTTTTTGCCGTTGACATCACTTTAGCGAGTGGGATTAAGTTACTTCACCAAGGCTTAAATTATCTGGTAAATACTGATTTGCATTTCTTTTGAGTATTCTTCTTCCTTTCAGTCTGATGGCTGTCATGAGTTGGAGTGCTGGGTCACTTATTCAGTATTTCAATTTTTTTTATTGATCATTATTCTACAGATAGAAGGGTCCAAAGATGCTCGTGTAGGTCTTCTGTTTAGTGGCAATCATACTACAAATTTATTTAGCCTCCTTTTTGTGAAGGCTTTTGAAATTACTACATCCTCATATAGGTTTGTTTTATAATTTTTAAAGATGACTTTTAATAATAGATTGGTTGGCATTTGTCTATTTGATTCTGCAGTTTTATGCATTTCTTTTCTAAGTTTATGCACAGCTTTATATCTATTGTATGAATGCATGGTTTTATGCAGCCATAAAAAGCATACATTAAACTTTTTGGATCAGCTGTCCTCAGTCTATCAGCAGAAATACATCCTTACATCTCCTGTGGATGTTTATGGGACCCAAGCATTTATTGATGAGATCTGCAAGCTTGCTGAGTCTAACGGGTTACCATCTGAGAGCTTTAGATCTTCCCTCTCAGAATTTTCTGCTGTTGAAGTGAGAAGCCATTTGAGTGAGGTACTTCTTGCTGCTTTTCCCTTTTCTGAGCTAAATATCAGCCTTTCAGTGACATTTTTTATTGTTCAGTAACGTGAAAGTTTGCACTAATGAGACTTCTTGTTATCAGGCAGAGAAGTTTTTGTCTACAGCCCTTGGGTCTGAATCTGGTGTCAATGCTATCTTTACTAATGGAAGGGTAAATCTGTCTTTATCTCCTGCCATATTTTATGTCTCAGTTGTTTATGTGTGTATTCATATTTGATTGATTTTTCAAAGAATCTCTGCAAGTCCTCCCTGTGTTAACCTTGGCATATATGTTTTACAGGTTACTTGTCCTATTGACGAGGGCACATTTTTGAGTGCTGATCTGCATCTTCTTGAATCGATAGAGCTTAAGAAGAGGACGAAGCATATTGTGGAAATTATTGAAGAGGTGAAATGGCAAGATGTTGACCCTGACATGCTGACAAGGTTTCACTTCATCTTCACTCTGTCTCTTATGTCCTGTGGTTATTATGTGATGTCTCGGTATATCTAAGTATATGACCATGCTAGTTATTATTGCTGCATCTTATCATATTATTATATGAAATTATCAAAATCAGCATTTTGAGGACCATGAGCTGTTTTTGTTGTCTTTTGCTCAATAATAATATACCACACAATGACTTAAACACAGACATTTGTAGCGTTAAGATGGAAATGACAACTTAGTGGAACTGGAAATTTGACAACACTTTGACGGGCTTTATGTAGTTGGTTTGTGTGTTTGGCAACATCTCTAGGTAGTTATTATGCTTGAAGTTAAAGCTTGTCCATGCGAATGATTTTTTTATAAATGTTTTAAGAAATCCTTATAAAAATTCCCACAACATTTTATTTTTCCGGCCATTACATATCATTTTTGAAAAAAATATTTTAGTTGTTGGTTCTTTATCTGTCCACACAGCGTATTAATTCGAATTTTCCTCAATTTCTTCTGCAGCAAATTCATTAGTGATATTGTCATGTCTGTATCATCTTCAATGTCTATGAGAGAGCGGAGTTCTGAAAGTGCTCGTTTTGAGGTTTTGAGTGATCAACACAGGTAATATTTTAGTCACTGTGAACTCAATTCAGATAGAAAGAATGGTTTGTAGGAAAGTAAAGGCACAAATTGCAGTTGATGTTATCTTCTTTTTAAAGGTTTATTCATCCTTAGGTTATTGACTGAAGTTTTAATTATATAGTTATATGAAATATGAAGGTAATATTTTTTTTGCGGTTGTTCATTCTATGCAGTGCCATTATTCTAAACAGTGAAAATTCTAGCATTCATATTGATGCGGTTTTAGATCCTTTAAGTCCAACCAGCCAGAAGTTGTCTGGAATTCTTCGAGTTTTGTGGAAATACATTCAGCCCAGCATGAGAATTGTACTGAATCCAATGGTTGGTTGATATCTATGGTTCTATTTAAATTTTATTTCCTAAATATTTTGGTTTTCCATTACCTAAGTTATACCTTCTTTAAGAGTCTTCTGAAGTCCTTGGGATCAAAAAAGGAAATATGATAAGAAAATTGTAGTTATTGTGTATGATACCTGCAATATGAAAAGACAGTTTTGTCTTTGTGGCCTAACAATGAGCTCCACTCTAGTTTGGCTTTTGTAGTGCCTTTGGCCTTATGAGATTTTTTTACCCTAAATGGAATTTTCTACTACAAAAGCTATATTTTGATTTAATTTATCTCCAATATAATTCACTAATACTCAATGATATTTTTCATTTTATGCCAGAGTTCCCTTGTTGATCTTCCTCTGAAGAACTATTACAGATATGTAGTGCCGACAATGGTATATCTTACATTTTTGGTTTGTTCATAATTCTTCATGATATTTAATCTCTGGGTTCTTAGGTTTTTATTGCCTTTGCAGGATGATTTTAGCAACACTGATTCTTCGATAAATGGCCCAAAAGCATTTTTTGCCAACATGCCATTATCTAAGACTCTCACCATGAATCTTGATGTTCCAGAGCCCTGGCTTATTGAGCCTGTTCTCACTGTGTATGTATTATGTATATGTATTAGTATTATCCTTAACATTTGTTGCATATTAAGCCATTTATGAGCCTCCACGTATGAAACCATAAGCCACAGCCTTTAGTAGAGCTGGTTCTTGGCATGCTATCTCTAAAGATCAAGCTATTGGGCGGGGGCTCATGAATAGCTGCATATTTAACAAGATTGTCTATTCCTATTGATTCACTTTTATTTGATGTTATTATATCTTGTTAGTCCTTAATGTGATTTCTCATTCTGCAGTCATGACCTGGATAACATTCTGCTTGAGAACCTTGGCGACACAAGAACGCTGCAAGCAGCTTTTGAACTTGAAGCTCTTGTCCTCACAGGTAAAATTGCATTATTTTTATTTAAAGATATAGGCTGGTATTTCTTTCCGATATTATCATTTGTAATTAAATAGCATTAAGTAATGTTCCTATGAATCCGTTGGCTTTCTTATCTATTGTTCGTTGAATCAGGTCATTGCTCTGAGAAAGATCACGATCCTCCACGAGGTCTTCAGCTGATTCTTGGAACCAAAACTTCACCCCATTTAGTTGATACCCTTGTGATGGCCAATCTTGGTTATTGGCAAATGAAAGTTGCTCCTGGTGTTTGGTTCTTGCAGCTTGCTCCTGGTAGAAGTTCTGAGCTGTATATTTTTAAGGAAGATGATGATGGAAGTAGGAATAGGCAATCATCAAAACTCATCACTATTAATAGTTTACGGGGTAAAGTAGTTCATATGGAAGTAGTGAAAAGAAAGGGCAAGGAAGATGAGAAATTGTTGATTCCTGATAATGATGACGATCTGCAAGATAAGAAAGTGAGTGGTTGTTTTTTAAATTTATTTTGAAAATTCGGTGGCAGAGCAAAAGAGAGACATTATATTCAAATGCAAATCCTGACTCTGGTTTTTATAGGGAAGTAGGTGGAATTCTAACATACTAAAATGGGCTTCTGGTTTCATCAGTAGCAATGAACAATCGAAAAATGCTGAAAGCAATTCACTTGTGAGTTATACTTTATATATTTAATTTTTAAAAGTTTCTCCGTTCTGTTCCTTTTACATGAATTCATTTTCTTTTACTAGATTTAGTTGAAGATCTTGTTTAGGGACTTGTGAGTAAAAACTTAATCGAACTTAGTGTAATTGTCTTTGTTTTGATCTGACTGATGCTTCAATACTTTGAATTATGTGATGTTTTGCTTGAGAATTGAGATGCTATAATTCTTGTTCATGAATGAAAAGACCATTTATATAACGTTGTTGTCATGTCCAACCAATTATGTATTATCAAAATATATGATGAATTTCAATTTAGATTCTTGCATTCTTCTCCTTTTTTCTCTTTCAACATAACAACCCACTCCTAATTTCCTTGAGTTGTAACCGAGTGAACCTATTTTTCACAATAGGAGACTGCAAAAGGGGGAAGGCATGGAAAAACAATTAATATCTTTTCAATTGCATCTGGGCACTTGTAAGTTGTTCTCTTGTTTGTTTTTTTCTTTCCTATATTGGCTTTCAGTTTCAATTTTTTAAACTTTTTTTTTAAATTTCAATCCTTTGAATTTCAAAAGTTGAAAAATGTTTGACTTGATCCCAAATCTGTTAAGATATTTTTATAGAACTGTCACATGTGTGTCTTGTTAATTGTTAGGTATTTAATTTCTATCATCATAAATGCAAATCTTCACTTGTTTTGTTTGATGTATCTTTACCAGATATGAGCGCTTTTTGAAGATTATGATTCTAAGTGTTCTAAAGAATACCCAGCGCCCAGTGAAATTCTGGTTCATAAAGAACTATCTCTCTCCTCCTTTTAAGGTTAAATATTTCTTCTTCTTTTAAATTGGAAATTCAAAGTAGAATTTTAGGACTTTTATTGACATACTTGAATTATTTTGGTTGTCATCTACACACAGGATCTAATTCCCCACATGTCTAAAGAGTACGGTTTTGAATATGAACTAATCACATACAAATGGCCTACTTGGTTGCATAAGCAGAAAGAAAAGCAGCGAATAATTTGGGCATATAAAATTTTATTCCTGGATGTCATCTTTCCCCTTTCCTTGGAGAAGGTATCATGGTTTTCTTCTTCTTTATCAAGCTTAATACTTCATTTGTGTTGTCTTCTCCACTCTCAATTTCAGTGTCACATTCACCACATGTTACATTGACAAGGAATGAAAAAGAAAAGCATATTTAAAATTGTATGTTTAAATCTACCGATATTTGCAGGTCATTTTTGTGGATGCTGATCAGATTGTCAGGACCGACATGGGAGAACTCTACGACATGGACTTAAAAGGAAGACCTTTGGCTTATACTCCATTTTGTGATAACAATAGGGAGATGGATGGATATCGGTTTTGGAGACAAGTAAATGCCACTGTTGAATATCATTTGTTGTATATTTTGTTGTGCACGAGCTCTCGGTTGTCATCACACGTATATTAATTAAATGTACGTGCAGCATTGAATGCTAATTTTTTATTGCCTTGTTGTTTTGGTTAGGGTTTCTGGAAGGATCATTTGCGGGGGAGACCGTATCATATTAGGTTGGCAACTACTTTCTTCTTACTCTTGGCAAAAGAGTTGGAGTATATAAATATCATTTCTCTGATAGTTGTTTTCCGTTTCCGTCTACTTTCAGTGCTTTGTATGTTGTTGATTTGAAGAAGTTCCGAGAGACTGCTGCTGGAGATAATCTCCGAGTTTTCTATGAAACCCTTAGCAAAGATCCAAATAGTCTAGCCAACTTGGATCAGGTGAGAAATAGTTTTTTTTGTTTGTTATTTATTTTACTTTCAAAGAATCACTATATTTATCGTTTCATAAATCCACAATAGAAGGTTTATACTTATATTAAATGTATAATAGAAAGGGTTTAATTTTACACACGCACAGAGGCAAGAGTTTCATAAAATGATTTTTGTGAACAAATTTTAGGTCTTTTCTGACCATGTGATTAAGATATAGGATTTGGATACCCATTATTTTCTTATGGAATCTTTTTCGTATATTTATTTCCAATGTTGCACCCATTATCAATGGCGAATTCTCTTTTTGAGGGACCTTGGCTGAAATTTGCACTCAATTGGTTCAGGATCTTCCTAATTATGCTCAGCATACCGTGCCCATTTTTTCTTTGCCACAAGAATGGCTATGGTGCGAGTCATGGTGTGGTAATGCTACAAAATCCAAGGCAAAAACAATTGATCTGTGCAACAATCCAATGACAAAAGAGCCCAAACTTCAGGTGAACAAATCTGTTTGAATTTTCTTCTGTTCTTTCTTGGAAACTTGCATCATATAAGTTTTGATGTTTTTGTAGCCTCACTTGTTTTCTGCACTTAATTCATTAACTTATCTCCACTTTGGTCAACAGGGTGCTAGACGAATTGTATCTGAGTGGCCAGACCTTGATTTAGAGGCAAGAACATTCACTGCACGAATCTTGGGTGATGATCAAGAACCTATTCAATCCCCTAACGAATCTAATGAATCCAAGGATTCGACTAATGAAGATGCATTGAAAGAAGACTTGGAATCCAAGGCAGAATTATGATTTGTGAACATTGGTGACAAAAGTGTTCTGTGCAAGTCAAAGTTCTTGAAAAATATGAGATTTGATGAAGTTGGCACCGTAACACAGCAATGGTATCTTAATTTCTTACCGAGGAGTGCTTGGTTGATATATTAGAATGCCACAAAACACTAGTAACAGTGAATGCAATGAAGATTTGCCTTCTCTGTGAAGAATTTTTGGTTATAGAGAAGTGTTAGTATATTCAAATCTAATTATTGTAGACAGATGTATGTGCTATAATCTTATGTACAATCATGTTCTCATCCAACTCTGTTCTTTTCAAGAATAAGTCTTTAGAATATGGGAAGAATGCTAGAGTAAGCATTGCCGAATTTACCATGTAATAGTGTAACTTAATTTTGCATTAGTTCTCTTATTCAATGACTGCATGATACTTACTACGTTCATTTGGATATTCGGATAAGGCAATAAGATTGGATTAAATGAGATATGAAATGGTTTAATGACATTGAAGATCAAATTATTACATTTAATTTATAAATACATGTTTAATGCACTTTTTATATTGAAATTATTTAAATATCCCTTGTTTTTGAAGATACATCTACCCTAGGATGCATCAAATTCTTATTTAGATAATAAAAATGATTGAAAAAATATTCATTTATTTATTTAAATAGACACTTAAAAAGTTTAGGTCGGGCAGGTTCAACCCAATATCACATTGGGGAGGTCCAGCAAGACTCAATTCTCCTCTCTGTTGGACACGATTTGCTGTCACTGTCTGGTATGGGGAGATCTCACGCGTCTTCCTCACGTTCTTCACGTGCCCCCGCGAGGACACGTCATCAGCAACTACCCACATTCGAAAGAATAAGTTATTCATTTTTCAAAGATTATGGGGTAGTTGACTACGTGCGAAGACCACGTGCTGGTCTTTCCTACGCCATGCCCTGACAGTTACTTGTGTTAGGCCTTACAATCCAACCTAATGCAAAGTAACTGTTGGCCCAACGATAGGGGCACATTATAAATACACTCTTTCACTAGAGGGTCAGATATTCTGAATTCTACACCTTCTTTCTGTACTTGCTCTCTCTAACTCCGTTAATCACTTTAGCATCGGAGTACCTTGCAGGTATACCCCCTCTTCATCTTTAACACCGGTGAACACAGGAGCTCACGACGCGTGGCAGGCTGCTGATCCTTTCTGATCTGGTAAGATCAGTGGTGTCGTCTATGGAAAACTTTTGTTCCCCCCGTTCTTTCTCCTATAGAAGCATAGAAACTCAAGAACTAAAGCAGTATTCAACCTCCATTTGATCATGGCCCCCGTATACAACTACCTCAGCACGGTGCGACTGCCCGACAATGCAAAGAAGGCCAGCGTGGTCAGACGTCGAGCCTGCTCATATGTCTTGATCAAGGACAAATTATATCGAAGGGGGTTCTCCATTCCATTCCTCAAGTGTGTAATAGAATTCAAGGTATCAGGCATACTCCAAGAGATCCACGAAAGAATCAACAACCAACACCTCAGCGGGCGATCACTCGCCTGTAAGGCTCTACAAGTAGGATATTATTGGCTCACCATGCAACAAGACACCAAGAGCACGTTAAAACGTGTGACAAATACCAATGACACAAAGACATACACCTGACCCCGCCTAACGAGCTCAAAACGCTCTCATCCCCAAGGTCGTTTGCCTGGTGGGGTGGACATCCTCAAGCCCTTTACCATAGGGTCATACCAAAACAAGTATTTGATAGTCGACTACTTCACTAAGTGGATAGAGGCCGAAGTCTTATCCAAAATCACAACCCAAAATGTACTTCGTTTCTACAAAAGGAATATACTTGCCCGGTTTGGAGTACCTCAAGCAATCGTCACCGACAACGGGACTCAATTCATCGACAAGAACTTCCAGAACTTTGTTACCAAACTAGGCACGAAACAACACTTCACATCAGTCGAGCACCCGCAGACGAATGGGCAGGCCGAAGCCACGAACAGAGTGGTTCTGCATGGCCTGAAACGAATATTGGGAGATGCCAAGATGAGGTGGGTCAAAGAGCTACACATCGTGCTCTAGGCCTACAAGACGATCCCGCACTCGATGACAGGGGAGACCATGTTCCGACTAACCTACGGGACCGAAGCGGTGATTCTGGTAAAAATAAAGGAGCCCTCCGGAAGAACCGAATCTCTCGTCGACGAGGAAGCGAACGAAGAGGCCCTAAGGGAGGAACTCGACCTGGTCGAGGAAATGCGGTCGGGGGAATCCCTCCGTGAAGCCTCGCTGAAACAAAAAATAACTCTATGACATGACAACAAAGTCATCAAACGCGAGTTCCAAGTGGGCAGTCTGGTCCTTTGAAGGAATCAGGAGGACTCACGCAAGGGCAAACTCGCCGCAAACTGGGAAGGTCCCTACCGGGTCCGAGACAAAATGAGCAACGGGGTCTATTACCTCAAAAACCTACACAGGGAAGAGCTTGCTCGATCATGGAACACTGAAAAGCTCAAAAAATACTACAGTTAAACATTGTCTGTGACCTACTAGCATCGTGACCACAGGAGCGCAACAGGGTACAAACGCGTCTGTTAGATTTGAAACAAAAGGACAAGAGTTTGCCCTTTGTGTTTGCAAGCAGACTTTTGATCCGACGGGGACCCCTCAATCGAGCTCCACCGTTGTCATACCAGTAAGACAGAATGCCTAGCTCGCGATGGAAAGTTCACGCCGCAGAGCAAAGACCTCGACCGAGACCTTAGCTTCGTTTTTGATAAGGTACTAACCCCGATCACCTGGTCAGTTCCCTGCACGGTCAGACACAATAATATGTCGAGCAATACCCCGATAACAAGCAGACAAAAATAATATTTCATACACATACATGACAACAAGAAAAGTAAGGCACATACACAAATCATAAAAGTGAAATACTACATTTTCAAAATGCGGGCAGAGCCCATTGTTAAAAAATTACAAGTTAAAGCCCTTGGCACGTAGGTCGGGCAAAATCAACTACTGAATACGGCATGCAGACACGATAAAACAATTCAAATAGCACACAGGCCAAACAGCTAAAAAAGGAAAACGAATCAAGCAGCGACTTCTTCCTCAGGAAGGGGTCTCCCATCACTCTGACCAGTTCCATCGTCGGGCGCCTAAGGGACAACAACCCTACCATCAACCACCTAGTGGAAAGGGCCAATCCCCTCGAAGACAAGCTGAGCCCCAGAATTCATGATCTGGACTTGCTCCAAAGCGTTGGTGAACCCCACCTCAAAAGCTCTCAAACAATTCTGCTTGAGCTCGCGGTCTGATCGACCAAGGCACTACGGGCCACAAGAGCTTTTTCCTCCTCCATTTCATCCTCAGTAGGCTTAGCGTTGACCTCCATCTAAGCCACCTTAGTCAGCAGTAGACCCCGTTCCTCCTTGGTTTCCTTCAGCTCTTCCCGCATCTCGTTCATCTCATGAAGGAGGCGCACCTGGGCTTCGTACCTCGTCTGAGCCTCTTGCAGATCACTTTCCACCTTGTTTTTCTCCGCCTCAAGAACGTCGTTCTCGTCTCGCAACTTTTTCAGCTCATAGGTCGGGCTGATTTCATCATTGAAAACCAATTTCTTCTCAAAGATCTTCATCATGGCGGCCATATCCTCGGTCAACACTTTCCTTCGAGTCGCCCGGTCGATCGCCTTGGTTTCAGCCTCAGCCACAGTCGGGGAATGGTCCCCAGAGAAGAAGTCTCGATGGATGTGGCAATGGGGTAGTACAAACTTCTCTATAGATGTGCTCTCCTCGAGGTCGACGAGCACAGGTTCCTCAGTGTGCCGCCTTTTAGATGAAGTCTTCTACATAGGAGGAGACTGGTTGCATTGAGGGGAGGAGGAACCACTAGCTCCTTGGTCGGGCCTCACAATCTGCTGGACTTGAGAGACTCTACCTTTGGCCTTCTTCTTACCCTTGGTCGCCGCGAGCTTCATTATGCGTTCTTGCGCGTTCGACATCTGGCCTGCAATAATGAACAAAGAAAATCAAGTCAGCCCAAAAGGGAAAAAGGCAGGCGCCCAGTAAAGAAAAGATTCATTACCTAAAAACCTCAAGGCCTCCTCACGAGACCCGCACTTGAGGAGAGCCTTAGTGTTAATCATTCGAGCCTCGCGATAAACCTTCATGTGCTCGTCTAGGATGAAACTCCCATCCTTGTGGACACATTTGGCATGAGTGAAGCCGAAGACAAAGTCAACTATCTTTTGGTAAGATAGTCGGTCGTCGGCATCCAGGTCTTCGTGCTTCACAATATAAAACCTCTTCTTGATGGTGCGGACAGAATCCTGATACGCCCGAAATATCTTCCTTGGCTGCTTCAAGGATACCCAACTATGTCGGTCTTAGAATGATTGGCGTTGTAGGTGGAAAATGCGGAAGAACAGGGGAAGTGTGGTATCAATACCAAAATGCTCGCAAACAAGTTCAAACACTCGCACTAACGCTATCGCATTAGGGTGAAGTTGTGAACGTGTAAGGCGGAGCCACCAGAACACTTCCCCCTGAAAATCACTGAAGGGGAGACGGATTCCCGCTTCCCGAAACGCAAACTCATACATCGGGAACCTCATCTCCCTAAACCTCGAGCAGCTACAGTGTTTATCCTTGAGTTTATAACCATCCAACTCAGAAAGGAACCATCGAAACGGTCCTTGACA
Source organism: Lathyrus sativus (assembly GCA_963859935.3). Classification (NCBI taxonomy): domain Eukaryota; kingdom Viridiplantae; phylum Streptophyta; class Magnoliopsida; order Fabales; family Fabaceae; genus Lathyrus; species Lathyrus sativus. The sequence goes on from OZ012735.1 coordinate 5,673,613, forward strand.
ATGGCAAAAACGTCTATGTCGTTGGAGGCGAAACGCGATGCGATGTTAAGAGGTTCTTGTCTGGCCTAATCCTCGGGTGTACGAACTCATTTGGCTCCAACAAACTCGACGGGAGTGTCGGGCTCAGATTCGTCGTCAATATGGATGACGCCCTCAATCCTTACCGTCATTTTACTTGAAAAGTAGAGGAAAACTGTGAATTCAACTTCCAAGATCAAATCCACCCTTCCACCGCAAATCAAGTGAAAGGGAGAAGGGAGAGACGGGGAGCCCCTGGACAGGTCCTCCCCGACGCAGAGTAGCAGACCCTCTCCTCGACGGAGACTCGTCCGTGAAGAAGCTCCCTCCATCGCGAGACGGCGGGCCTCCTCGACAGAGAGACCCCTCGTATGAGAAGACCCCCGTAAACGCGGGGAAACACTTCGGCCAAGACCTTCTCGCAAGGTTCGCACATTTTCATGGAGCATGGCTCTCCGGGACCTTCATCATAGGTCCCCGAGACCTTCACCGGAAACTTCATGAAGCTTCCAGAATCCTCATGAACTTCTGGGTGTCTTAGCCAGAAACCTCATGAGCTTGGCCAGAAACTTCATGAGCATGACCGAAAACTTTATAGCTCGCCCAGAAACTTCATGAGTCGGGCTAGAAAATTTATAGCCCTGCCGGAAACTTCATGGAAGTTGCTGGAAAACTCACGCTTTCTCTGTAACCCTACGAGAAATAATCGGTAAATTCATAATGTTGAAGATAAGAGACGAAAATTACTTGAAGAAAGAAGATTTGGACGACGGAGAGTGGTTGACGGCGACGGAGACGGCGGACACGGTCTGAAGAACTTGGAGAGACTTTGAGAGAATTCTGATGGAGATGAAGAGGAAACATGAAAATGAATGGAGCTTTCCTCCTATTTATAATCCTAGCATGGAACGCGAGACAACACTAGGACCTCAAGTGCCCCTACGTGTAGCTGCCCTAAACATTAATTACACGTGACACGTGGCGCTAGAAGACACCATGCGTGTCCTCTTAGCTTCCCCTCGTGCCCAGAGACTGTAACACACTTCTAACCCCGCAAAATAAATATAAATAGATCAGAGTAATTATCATGCATTTCACAAAAGGGTGTCACATAAATTTTCAAAACATTACACAACACCTGTCATGCTCAATAATATAAAAATAACTTTCTGCTTTTCATACACCTTCACATTAACATGTAGCAGTAGATTTGCTTTAATCATGATAGACATAATAAAAGTCTCATGCTCATCTCATTTTTTATACTTAGGCTTAAAAGCCAATTCTTCATATAATTCAAAATAACAACAACAGAATAAAGTATAGTACATAAAGTATCTCTCAAAATATGAAATCGAAACATTCCCCAGTGTTACATAATCAGAGCATGACTCGACCCAAAATAAATAAAGACACAACTCAAGCTACTCCAACGGCTACCTCGTGCTAGAAGCAACTCTACTCCTCAGTACCTTAGCGATGTCGTATAAAACATCATTCCAACAGAAGGGTGAGAATTCACATAATTATTGAAATTATAAGATAATATATAATTTAAGGCATACAAACATAATCACTATTATTCTCACACTTCAAAAGTTTTATCAACACAATATTATTCAAGTAACCATACTATTCATAAGTATATACACACAACTCCATAATTCACCAATTTATCAGTTCCACATATCACACGTAATCTCATAGCACATAAATATACATAATAAGACTCAATGCAAAACTCAATGCAAGACTCAATGCAACTCATGCCATGTGGTACCAACACTCGTTATTATTTTTCGGTTTTTACACTTAAACCGGGTCCGTTCCCTAGACCAATAACACACAAAAGCCAATTCCCTAAGCTTTCAAACCCCGCTCTAGGTTTGGGACAAGTCACTAGCTCCCACGGAACTAACAAGCATTGCCTCTTGACACAAATGATGCATGTGTGAATTCAACAATTATATGCAATTAAGATCATACTCAAATCTTAATATTCATACATATCTTCAATAATTCATCACACTTGAATTACCACATGTTTGCACATACACAAGCATCACTACAATCCAACCTCAATTCACAAAACACACATCACTAATTAAATATAGAATAATCAATCCATCATCAATAATTAAAATTCAAAAATTTGAATAAATATTCAACAATTATTCAATATTAAGTAAATAATCAATAATTTAACAAACAATCATTATTTTAATAAATAATTCAACCTTTTAATAAATAATCAATATTTGAATAAATAATTAATATTTAAATAAAAATTAATATTTTAATAAAGTTTTAATATTTAATAAACATTCAATAATTAATAAAGTTTCAATATTTAATTATTGTTGAAATAGAAGAAAAAATCACATTTCACTTACTCATTTCACTAAACAGCTTACTTATAAATACAACAAAAGAAGCAACATTTAATCTTTTCCCAAGTAACAAAGCAACCAAGCAAACAGAGAGCAGGAGAATATGCCAATTCAATTAATTCCAGTATACAATGATCTATTAACAATAGCATAATCAAAGCTAGTAGCATAACTATTGAGCAGTTGATTTCTAAACAACTTTGACCTCGCACACAGTACACAAAAAGGACACCATATCCAACAAAAATAGGTACATACCAATTAAAACAAACAACCAATCCATAGATGAACATCAATTAAACATAGAAAAATTAATTCATCACCCATACCTAAATTAATATCCATAAAATAACAATAATTAAATAAAAATTATTATTACTATGATTAATTAAATTTAAATATCTATTTTATATTTATATATATAGTGAATTATGAATTCCAATTAAATATTTAATGTAGTTCCTAGAAACGTAGAACTTGATATGACAATTAATATTAAGATTCTTAACATTTCAAAAGCTACCAATTACATGCTACTGTTCATCAAATGAAATTAAATATTCTGTTTTGTTTGATTTTTAAATAGTATAAGTCCTCACTTGTTTTTTCTGTAAGCATTTAAAAATGATAGGTGCTACTAGGAATTAACATATATTGCCTACCAATGTGAAACACTACAGGATTTATTCAATATATTTCTATCCTAGTTCCAACCTTGCGCTACAGGACATGTATCAGGTAGTATGCTCGTTTCATTTCTATCCTAGTTCCAACCTTGCGCTACAGGACATGTATCAGGTAGTATGCTCGTTTCATTTCCATCGTGGTATTCGCTACAATAAGTAATGTATGGGGTATCACTACATTTAATTCTTACTAATTGGGTCTAGCTACAGAATTCAGGATAGTGGAAATCACATTTTCTTTCAATTTGTTGTTGCGCTCTGTTTTAGAAATTATAGATATATATTATAATTCTAATGGGTTACCCTAAATATTAAATGAGTCTCCATTGTATACCAATATATCAATTTTAAACATAATTAAATTAACACATCTCAAAGATTATCACTAAAACCTAACAATTTCAAATTCATGGAAATTTTAGGGATTTCATCCTAAACATATTTCTACTCATTATACACTCTCAAACAATTCCAATAATTATATAAAAATCCACCCTTACCTTGAATTTGTTGAACTTTTGCTCTTTCTCTTGAGTTTCCTCCTCTTCTTCTCCACTCTTCTCTTTGCCTCTTTTCTCCTTTCTACCTTTTCTTTCTTTCTATTCTCTTTTATCCCATTCTCTTATTTTATATAATTCTCACAATTTTAATTAATCTAGTAATTCCAATGGGTTTAATAACTCATGTCTATTCACACCCCCAAATAGGCCCAATCAATTAATCTAACAATTCTATATTATTCTACAAATTAGAATATATCATATAAGTTAAATAATAAAATTAAATCAATTATTTCGAATATGTCCAATAATTCAATTAATCCAAACAACTCAAATAAATCAAATAATTTATATAAATTCAATAAATCAACTAATTCAATTATATCAAATAAATCACATAATTAGTCAATTAATTTAATTAATAAATAATTACTAAAATTTGGGGTGTTACATAGACCAAGCATGCCTGTTCCCTTTCCTCATTCGCCATATCGTTGGCCAGAGCACCAAACAGGGACATACCCAGAGGGGGAAGAAGGGCCATTAGTACGGCTGATGGACGGACCTCCCTGTAACCTTCTGTCTTGTCAAGCATCTCTTACTCCTGTCCACGCGCATCGTCTCTAACTTGGTATTCCGGACAAGTTGTCGCTCCTCCGAATGAGTCCTCGATGTTCGAACTGGATTTTAAGTCATTACTCCTCTGCCTCGGGGAAACGACTTAGGGGGCTCTTGTTCTGGATTAGGCCAGTACCTACCCCACGGTCGGGCAGACCCAACCCAATATCACATTGGGGAGGCCCAACAAAGCCTAACCCTCCTCCTTGTCAAACCCGATTTGCTATCAGACAGGTCACTTCCTAGCACGGAGAGAGCTCACGCGTCTTCCTCACGTTCTCCACGTGCCCCCACGAGGGGACACGTCGTCAACAACTACCCACATCCAAAAGAACAGGTCACTCACCTTCCGAAGATCACAGGGCAGTTGACCCAGGACGAAGACCACGTGTTGGTCTTCCCTATGCCACGTAAGCCCTAGTAGGTATTCATGTTAGACCTTGCAATCCAACCCAATGAAAAGTAACTGTTGGCCTAGTGTTTGGGGCACATTATGATTATCCTCTTTCACTAGAGGGTTAGGTAATCTGAATTCTACACTTTCTTTCTGTACTTGCTCTCTCTAACTTCATTACTCACTTTAGCATCGGGGTACCTTGCAGGTACACCCCTTTCTCCTCTTCAACACCGGTGAACACAGAAGCTCACGACGCGTGGCAGGATGCTGATTCCTTTCTAATTCGGTAAGATAAAAAACTTTCATTTTAAATTTAACTTATTCAAATTTTTTATCTATTCTTATTTTCTATGTTTTGTTTCGTATTTATTTATTTTTATTCTTTAGTTTTATTATATTATTAGTTTTTTTATTTATCTTATTTTTCAATTGACAAATGTACCCTCCATCCCTTGTTTGTAATTTTTTATTTAATTGTTTGTTTTTATTGTCTTTAGCTAGTAAGTTAAATGAGTTAATTAAATAATATGACCAAAAATAAAATCAATCATTTTTAAGAAAATAATAACACTTGGTCAACACCAAATTTCCATCACTCCAACTTTCCAAAAATTTTACCATCAACCATTATCAAATTGTTTCCATTCCGCAACACAAATAAAAACGATTGATGCAACGTCAAACTATTTTCTTAAGCAAGTCCAAAAATGATTAACTTAAACAACTTTGACCTTTTTTGGCAACATAAAATGGAAGAAAAAAACTACATAGGTGTAAGGTCCAGTCATAGTCCCTAGTACTATATCCAAGTTGTAAAAACTTGCAAGTTATAAATACTCTAACTCCAACCCAAAAATACATCTAACACATCCAAGCCATTTTGCCTTTTAGCATAACCTTCAAACTCTTTTTAAAACGAAAGATGTTTTCGTCTCGAGACGATGCAAAACAATGTCTCGTCCACATATGTGTGAGTGAGATAAGTTTTTGATAAAGTGTTTGTTTTATGTTTTTGTGTGTTTTTTTTATAATTGGAAATAAGTTTTATGATAACTTAGCATTTAATTATTTGTGATTAGTCATTGTTGAATGATTTGTGTTCATTTTCATTCAATTGTGTATCTTTACGCATATCCGAGCTTTTCGATAGAGGTTCGGTTAGATGATTGGATAATTTGGATTCGGGTTGTTTCTGTTGTGGCATAAAACTTTTGAAAACTATTTTTGCCAAAAGTGTGATTTTAAATTTGTCATCTATTCACCCCCTCCTCTAAATCGAAGCCTATCGTCTAACAATGTCTCCAAGTATGTTGTCGATTAGATGATCCTTGGAGGCTCTCCAAGCTAAAGGAAGGTCGTCCATTGCAGTTGGACTTTCATCCTTCTCCTTTTCACAATCGTTATCTTCTCCTTTCTCAAGTTGCACCACTTTAGGTTGATCAGTTTTTTCTTCGGGTTCTTTGAGAATGTCTTATGAAGATACACCTACATCATGAAAAGAAACACATTTCTTGGATAAAATTCATCAAAAGTGATGTGTACCGACTCTTCAACAATAAATAATCTTTTATTTTAAATCATATAAGCTTTGCTCGATTGAAAGTATCCAAGGAAGATACCTTCATCGACATTTGCATCAAACTTTCCAACATTATACTTTCCATTATTTAAAACAAAGCATTTGCATTCGAAAACATGAAGATGCGATAAATTTGGTTTTCTGCCATTTAGTAGTTCATAGGGAGCTTTGTCTAAAATAGGACGTATTAGTATACTATTTAAGACATAAAATGTCGTGCTAATGGCATCGGTCAAGAAATAGTTGGGTAGATCACCCTCAGTGAGCATAGTTCTAGCCAACTCTTCTAAAACATGATTTTTGCGCTCCACAACACCGTTTTACTGTAGAGTTCTTGGAGCAGAAAAATTATTCTTAATTTCGTGTTTATTACAATATTTCTCAAAGAGGTGGTTATTCACCTCTATGATCGCTTCAGATAGCAACAATTTTTAAATTCATCTTGTTTTGGAATAACCTTGCAAATTAAGTGAAAGTTGAAAAGGTCTCATCTTTACTATGCAAAAACATGACCCAACAAAGTCTCGAGTAATCGTCTACAATAAAAAACTATTATAGTTACCGCATATGCTTTTGGTCCTTGATGGACCAAAGAGGTCCATATATATAAGTTCAAGAGTTCTCAAAGTTTAAACAATATTTTTCGATTTAAAAGACACTCTTGTTTGCTTATCCATTTGGCATGCATCACATAGATGATCTTTTGAAAACTTTATTTTTGGTAAACTGATTACTAAATCTTTTGAAGTCACTTTGTTTAGTAAGTCAAAGTTGACATGAGCTAAGCGTCTATACCATAGCCAAGTGTATTCACCCATGGTAACAAGACACTTAGTTTCGGTCATGGTTAGGTTATCTAGATTAATCATATAGGTGTTGTAAACACTTAAACCCTTAAACATAAAACCTTTATTTTTGTTGTGTTCAAATATGCAACAAGTTTTTGTAAAAGTTACTTTAAATCCATTGTCACATAATTGACTAATGCTCAGAAGATTGTGTTTAAGACATTCAACTAAAATAACATCGGGGATAGTAGTAGATGAGGGGTTACCTACAGTACCTTTTTCAAGTATTGCTCCCTTGTTGTTGTCTCCATAAGTAACAAAATCCTTCTTCTTTGGCACAAAGTCAATGAATAGAGAAATATCACCCGTAATATGTCTTGAGCATCCATTATCGAGAAACCACATCTTCTTCGTATAGTCAACACATTCAACCTATATAATCAAACAAGGGTAATAGGTAACCAATTTTCATTGGATCATTGAAAGTGAGTGAAGTTAATGTTGCATTTGACAACCATTGAAAAACACCTTTAGGAACAAAATGTCTCTTAAACTTGCTTTTTTCAATAGTGTGACCCTTTTTGCAACAATAGTGACAAGATAGGTTATAATGAGATTTACTTTTGCTATTTGAATCCTTTTGAACATATTTATACTTTTTATATGAAGGGTTCAAAGACCGTTTAAACTTTGATGGATCAATATAAAATGCAACCTTTTGTTGTAATGCCTTGTCCAATTTAGCTTAAAGAGTATTTACCTATTTTTGCCAAATATGACAAGTTTCACAACCTAACCATGAAGGTTCTCCAACCTCACTGTTATCTTTTTGAATATCTACCATAAATTGCTTAAGAGCCTCCTGTTGCGGTTAGAATATGATATCAAATTATTAATTAATTTGAATCGCATCTTTAGTTCACAACCGCTCTTTAATTTATCCGAAGGAAAAGATCAAAAGAGGAAAACCTAATTTTGCATCGTAAAGACAATGCGGGGAGAGATCTAGGTAAGGGGTTGGTTAAGCTCGGGGAAGGTACTAGCACCCTAAACTTCTGTAGTACTCTACAGGAACCTTTTGTTTATTGTATGTTTTTTTTTAAATTTTATTATCTGCTTTAATATATATTGAGCTAAGGGATAGAGTGACATAAAGACCTAAGGGTTAGTCCTAAGTTTACTCGGCAAGACGTCGCATCTTGTGCCTACATATCCTGACGGGAATGGAATCAGAGTAATTATAGTTCCCCTCGAAAGGGAGGTTAGAAACTTCTTGACTATGGTCAAGGTTTCAAGGGGAGTAAACGTATCTTAAGGACACGCTTACGTGGAGTTTTGAAACTCCTATTTCTATGTTGAATTTGTTAAATGAAATTAGGGTTAAATTAGGGATTCCACAGCGGGAAACCCTAAATAGAGTACGGCGACTCTTTGACCTAATGTTAGGGTAAAGGGTATTTTCGTCCACGGCGGGACGCCTAGGCTAAATAGGATTTAGAAGCTGTTGAAACTGGGGTTATTGACTCGGCGGTCAAACAGCTAAACCTAATTCCTTCGGAGGGAAAATAACGGTAAAACATGCAAACATGGCAAGATATTATATGGCAGAAATTAAAATGCAGAAAGTAAAGAAAGCGTTGCGACGATCACTCGCGTAAATTACAAATCCCCCCAAAAAAGAAAGATAAAATGAAACCGCGACCATGGCCTCGCGTAAATTACATCCATGGAACAAAATAAATTAAAATAAATATGAATTAGAATTTATGTATAATCTGAGGAGAGAAACAGAGAACATTAGTGAAAAGTTAGACGGAAATATGGCAAACACAGTTTATATTAAAAGAAACACGAAAATGCAATTTGGAATTTTTATTATTGTTTTGTTAATTTTTATATTAAAATTTTAGTCTTAATTTTAAAAGGTTTTAATTTTTAAATAAACAAAACTATAGTTTTAACTTTTTATCTTTAGAAAGTTTTAATCTTAATTTAAAAAGAGAAATTTTAATTTTAATTTTTAGAAGAGAAAGTCTTAAATTTAAAAAAAAAAAGCTCTAATCATAAGTTTTGTTTAAAAGAAGAAGTTTACATTTAAAAAAAACTCGTTAGTTTTACTTTAAAAGAATATTAGTTTTAAAATTTTAAAGAAAGTTCTAGTTTAAAAAAAAAGTTTTAACTCTTTCTAACATGTTTTAATTTTTAATCTTTAAAACTTAATTTTAACATAAATAAAAAATGTTAATTTTAATACTTAAAACAAAAGAAGGTTTTAATTTTAGGAGTGGGTTAATTTTAAGTTAGTAAAAATGTTTTCACTTAACTATAAAAGTGTTTTAAACATTGTTTATTTATTTTAAAAAAAAAATTGCTAGCGGTTAGTGTTTTAATTAAGAAAAAGTTTTAAGTTTTTACTTACTGTAATTATAACCAAAAACTGGTTTTAGTTATAATTCACAAAAAGAGTTTTTTTAGTTAGAATTAAAAAATGGTTTAAAAAATGAAATGGAGGTTAATTATTTGGAAGAGGTTTTAATTGGGATAACAGAAAAGTTTACATTTCAGTTGTCGGTTGGTGATGCTTTCGCTTGTTCTTCGCCGGCGGCAACGGTTCTCGACGAACTTCTTTGGATCTCTTTTCCTCTTTCTCAAATGGAGGTGATGATGATGAGCTTTGAAGCTCTTCTGAACCTCCAGATTTTGACGGCCGCCGTTTTTCTTTTTGTCTCCTTCTCCCCTTTTCTCATAAATAAAAAATGTTAATTCTAACCTAATGCCCACTTTAAAGTATAAAAAGAGTAAAATCTTTTCTAATATTTTTAATTTTATGATTTTTGGATGCTTTTATCAATAATATGAAAAAAAAAAGTGAAAAAATAATTTAAATAAAATACGAAAATAATAATTAAATAATAAAAAAAACTATTTTGTTATTTTTTCTTTTATAAAAATAGAAAAGTTAGAATAAAAATAAAAGAAAAATAAAAAGTGAAGAAGGTGGGATTCGAACTCTCGACCTCTCACACTCACAACTCCTCACACACGGTCTCTTGCCAACTGTGTCATTTTATTCATTCAAAATAATGTGACACTAGAAACCATGTAAAGGTAAGACAAATTTAGGATGCAACACCTCTATATTCTTTTAGATTTCTAAAACTTTACCTTCCAAATGTACAAAAATTATTTTGTTTAAAGCTAACTTTTTAAAGGTGTCTACGACTTCTCTTTGTAGATTTTCAAAAGCCTTTTGTAATTAAGAATAAGACATTTCATTAAAAGATTCAAGCTTACAAGGACTTAAATTCTTCTTCTTTTTTTGCCATGAAGCAAAGTTTAGTCGATTCAACACTTGAACTTGAGCTTTCATCGCTTGAAGAATCATTTTCACTCTCCCAAGTAACATAGGCTCTTCTAAACTTGCTAGATATTGTGATGGCATTTCTCTTTGTCTTTCATGATCAATGGACACTCCGACCTATACTGACCTTCTTTTCCACATTCATAACATGAACCTTTATGTTTACCTTTCTTATTCTTGTCTTCTCTTGAGGAGTGCAAAAGCCTTCTAAATTTCATTAGGTTCTTATCAAAGTGTTTGACTCCGTTTTTCCTTATGTATCTATTGTACCTTTTAACTAACAATCCCATTGCTTCATCATCGGAATTCTCGTCATCACTTGATTCACAGTCACTTTGCTCGTTTGTTGAGGACTTTGAACTTAAAGTTTGCAGATAAATTAACTTCTTCTCTTACTCTTTGTCCTTACGTTTCTCCTTCTTCATCTTCTTCTCAAGCTTTTTATCATGTTTTTCTAAGCAAGTAAGTTCTTGCTCATGTTCTTCTAGCTTTCCAAATAAATTTGTGAGATCAAGTGTTTTAAGATCATTCGCTTCTTTGATCACAATTACCTTGGGTTGTCATTCCCTATTAAGATACCTCAAAACTTTATTAGTAGCTATACCATTGGAGATAGGATTTGAGCCTTCAAACGATTTATAAGATGTGTGAATCTCTTTTGCATGTCAACAATGGTTTCACCATACTTCATGCGAAATAGTTCAAACTCTTGATTTAACATATTGATCCTAACTTGTTTGACCTCATTAGTTCCCCAGTGGGCAACTTCTAATGCGTCCCACATAGCTTTGTTAGTCTCACAATGAGAGACACAATAATTTTCATCAACGCCAAGTGCAGATATGAGAATATTTTGTGCCTTCCAATCACGTTACTATAATTTCTTATCATTATCATCTCATTGTGCTTCCAGTTTTTGTACGACGACACCTTGAGCATTGGTCATTGTAATTTGATTATGACCATTGATAATGATGCCCCATACACCCTTATCAACCGAGTTAGTATTGATACAGATACAAACTTTCCAATAGTCATATTTTTCACTGGTAAAAATATGTAGTCTACTGTACACCACTTTAGGTTTGATAGCTATTTTCTAATGAGTGAATATTAAAGCACAAAATAAAATGAAGCTCGTGAAACCACTTTTTAGACGAATGCAACTTATCTAGAGGGGGTGAATAGATCCCCAATAAAAATTTTATTTACAAAAACTATTTTAAAAAACAATGGCTTGCGGAAGTGACTTGGATCAATTCGTCTAAACCAAACCGCTATCAAAAAAGTCAGATATGCGTATATGAAAATCAATCGAAGATAATGAGAAGCAATTCAATCAATATGTTTCAATCATAATTCCTTAAAAGCTAACCACCAAGTAATGCCATATTCAATGATAAATCACCAACAAAAAAAAATACAATGAGGCAAATAATTGAACACCTTGTGTGCAATCGATTTTGTTTGGAAAATTGTATTATTTTGTTGATCTTAAACTCCAACCACGATCTAAAGGATTGTGATCAACTCAACAAAAAAAATTTCAAGTGATTTTCAAAAGAATTTACCAAACGAATTAATCGCACAAATGATGAACTCAACAATTTGCAAATGAAATGTAAGAGGGAGAGAGAGAGAGAGAGAGAGAGAGAGAGAGAGAGAGAGAGAGAGAGAGAGAGAGAGAGAGAGAGAGAGAGAGAGAGAGAGAGAGAGAGAGAGAGAGAGAGAGAGGGGGGGGGAAGATAGAGAAAGAGAGAAAGAGAGAGAGAGAGAGAGAGAGAGAGAGAGAGAGAGAGAGAGAGAGAGAGAGAGAGAGAGAGAGAGAGAGAGAGAGAGAGAGAGAGAGAGTACACACATATTTGTTTAGGCAGTTCCTTAGTCGGCCTTGCTATGAGTACATCTGCTATCAATTCGAACTCGAATTGAGATAGTGAAATTAACCTTGCTTTGCAAACTGTAGTTTATAAGAGAAATGTAGCAGTGAAACCCTACAAACCATATGTTTGATGTTGATCCTAATACTTTCTTTTCCCTTGATCTGAGCTTGATTCAATCACCTAATAATACCGGCTTTATTCACTGTCTTACACTACTCCTTTGTAAGAACAGTCGTTCTTCAAAGCCTTCACTCGACTGAAGGTTGTAACCTAAGATTTACCAATTTAATTCACAGTCTCACGCCACTCCTTGGCAAGAACCTTCTGCTCTTAAAAGCCTTCACTAAGTCAAATCCAAATATGTGTAATCTTGTCTAAAACATTCAAATCCCCACTTTGATCTTGAAGGAAAACCCCATATTGGCTTTCTTATTTGAAAACCCCCAAAGATCTCAATCTAATTTACAATACCACAATTCAAACTAGACATTATCAACTTGATTCTATATGGCACCCAAACGATGAATGATTATGCATACTTTGTTTGTATGTATGCATAAAATCAAGGTTGAAGATGAAGAAAACTCTTTGTATATTCCATGTTTCATTTATGATTTTACCAAAATCTTTGAAAAGGAATTATGCATGTATGAAGTATTAATATGTATGCATGTTTAAAAGCAAAAGGAATGCAAAATAATTGAAAAATTTGTGAATTTTTGGAAAAATACATTGCATGAGTCGACCTATGTAAGTCGTGAGCTGGCATATAAAGGTCATATATCGACCTGAACAGGTCATGTGTCGACTTGTATAAGTTTGTTTTGACCTGTAAAGGCGGCACATTTAACAAAGCATAGAGACTTTAAAAATACAATACATGTGCCGACCTGAAAAACAGATATGTCGACTCATAGAAAAAAATTTCTTCTATGTGCCAACCGGAAACATGTATGTGTCGGCACATAGGTTATTTTTCCCATAAAACTTGTTTTTGATGCATTTTTTATGCATGAACCTTTTCCAAAATGTTTTTATGCTTCCTAATGCTAATATGCACATTGAGAATCAGAGGATACCATCAAATATACATCAACACTAAAGCATCATAGTTTTGACATCATGCAATAAATCTAATGGAAAGTTGCACTCACGCCTCTTGGGACCAGTGGATTCCCATATCAGTTTAAGATGATATACCTCTTGAAAAATATCAGCCCGATTTGCATTGAGTGGGGTAAAGTTCTCGATGAAGTTGTCATATGGCCTCTGGGAAGGTCTTGCCGCCGACCTTTCCCTTGGACCCTGCCTATGGTGCTCTTTCTTGGGCCTGAATCCTTCATGCCTAGATTGTGTCTTTTCTTTAGCATCTCGGGACCTTTTCTCCGTATTAATTTCTTCCCCCTTGATATAACATTTTTCTCTATTCATTACTTTCTCTATGTTGGTGGCTGACTTTTGTGCTAATGATTCATTGAAGTGATTGACTTTTAGACCGTTATGGAAGGCTCCCATGAACATTTCTTGATTTGGATGAGAGAACTTTATAGTTTCTTCATTGAATCATGCCATATATTCTCCGAGGGACCCGAAGGTCCCATGGCGAACATTGAACAAGTTGGTAGTGGTCACCTTTTTGTATTTGTTGGCAGAGAAATGTTGCATCATCTTCCTAGTTAGATCCTGGTAACCGGTGACTGATAATCTGGGCAGGCTCATGTACTAGTGTAATGCCACGTCCTTGAACGTTCCTGCAATAAGTTTGTGTTTTAAGGAGTCAGAAACCCCGACTATCTCCATTTGATTGTTAATTGAGATTATATAATCTTGTGGATCACTTTTGCCATCGAAGGATGGCAAGGGTGGCAGTTTGAAGTTTTTTAAGACCTGATTGCCCTAAAATTTCCTCTACAAGAGGTTGAGGATTAAAAATATCATCCTCGTATTCAGCTTCCTTAGTGCTCTGTAACTGTTGAAGCGTGTGGACACTTTCTTGCAACGATTCGTTCTGCTGGCGCAAATTCTCTACAATTGTAAGAAGTTGTGCCATGTCCGGTGGAGTGCGAGATTCACTAATGCTAGGAGATGATCCAGACATGGTGTTGCCATGGTGAAATGTATTGTTTTTGGAGGCTTGAGAAAGTTTTACCGAAGCCCACGGTGGGCGTCCAATATTCCTAATAAATAATATTTGGTTAACCTCTCCGAAGAGAGTCAAGTAAGATCACAAACGTATTGTATTGTGGTGGTAATTGTTGTTTGTCCTTCTTCCCCTCGATGAAAAACCTTTTTATACTAGTCTTCAATCTCTTATATCATTAAGAAGTGGCTCTTCAAATTCCATGTTAATGACAACCATAACATATGTCGCTCTCATTACTATTCTGTAACGTTTTCTTGATGATTTTCTGCAACTCCTTTGGGACCTTGTGGCTACCAAATAACCATTATGTAGATCTTGCACGTCGCCTACCCACATGTCTCTTGCAAGTCAGGTTCCGACTTGCTCCATCCTCGACAACTCTGCAATTGTCATTTTTCTTAAATATTCGGCATAATGGCTTCCCATACTCGACCTTAATGGCTCTATAACTCTGACATTTAAAAATTCCGAAATATACAACACTAAATCACATATGTAATATGTTATTATTTGTTTGATGTTTTTATAAATTAATATGCAATTTGTGGTCATTTTCTCACATTCTATGACAGTTGTGATCTTTTTATATTTACAAATATATGTCATTTTATTTTTAATCCTTCTCATTATTTTAACATTTTACAAGATTTATTTATATTGAGATTCATCTCTTCTAAATGAATATAATATTAAAATTAATAACATATTTTAAGAAAAAGGAAAAGGGGTTCTAATAATTCAGACTTCGGACTATGAGATCATAAGTCTAGAAATTCAACTTAATAGTTTTCGAATTTTCTTTTATGAGAAGAAGCTGATTTAAATATATTGGTGTAGTTACAAATAACAATTAAAAATAAATAGATTATAATTACATTGAAAAATATAATGGTGCATACGAATATATTTACTTTGTTTAACAGCATCTTTTATATTTACTCGACACTCAATTTATTTGATTATTATCAATTTTCTCCTTACCCGAAAACCCTAGCACCTGCTTCAACGTGATTCCACCATCTCAGACTCAACACTTCCGCATCAGTTCCAGTTTCGGAGTTCCGTTCAAATCGCCGAGGTACATTTCTTCGTTAAATTGCACCGTTACGCACACTAGTTTTCTTCAATTCCATTGCCTACACTCTATCTATGTATATTCTCGAATTTGTACCGGTTTGCATCTTGAATGAATGAATGAATGAATTTATCGTCTAGGGTTTAGAAATTATATGCTTATTTTTTGTTTTGTTGGTGAATTATGAATTCTGTGCTCTACAAGTATAACGCTGCTGGTATTTATGTGTGAATTTGTTTTTCAGGACAAAGTAATGGATGAGGGAAAACATAAATCGAGAAAAGAAGATGGTGATTCTAAGAGGAGTCATCGTGATCGAGATCGCGAGAGAACGGGTGAAAGAGGCAAGGATAAGGATAGAAGTGATGGTAGGCATAAGGATAATAGGGAGAAGAGGGATCGGGAATCGCGAAGACATGATAGAGAGAAGAGTACTGATTCTGATGATAAGCATGATAGAGAGAGGGAGAAGCGGAGGGATGTTAAAGAGAAGGATAAGGCACGGGTTCATGATGTTGATAGGGAAAAAGTGAGGGATAGGAAGAGGGAAAGGGATAGGGAAGAGAAAGAAAAGGAGAGAGTGAGGGAGAAAGAAAGAGAAAGAGAAGAGAAAGAAAAAGAGAGAGTGAGGGAGAGGGAAGAGAAGGAAAAGGAGAGAGTAAGGGAGAAAGAAAGAGAAAGAGAAAGAAAGGAGGATAAGGAGAGGATTAGAGAGAAAGAAAGGGTAAGGGAAAGGCGGGATCATGAGAGAGAGAAGGAAAAGGAAAAGGAAAAGGAAAGAGATAAAGGGAGGAGAGGACGAGAGAGGGAGAAGCATAGAGATGTTGATAGTGAAAACAGTGATGGTGAGTTGAGAGAGAGAAATCGGAAGCGACATAAGAAAGAAGACGAGGATTATAAAGGGAAAGAGAAGGAAAAAAGTTCTAGCAAATCAAACAGGAAAATTGAGGGACTTGATGCAAGCCCTAGAAGAAAGAGTGACGGGGATGACTCGGATTCTAAAGACAGAGAAAAAAAACTGACCCGTGAGGAGGAGATGGAAGATGAACAAAGGAGGTTGGATGATGAAATGGAAAAGCGGAGGAGAAGAGTTCAAGAGTGGCAAGAGTTAAGGAGGAAGAAGGAAGAGGCGGAAAGAGAAAAGCAAGGTGAAGCAAGTGCTGCTGAACTTGAGTCTGGAAAGGCATGGACACTTGAAGGGGAGGAATCTGATGATGAAGAAGGAACAGGTAAACATACTGCTATGGATGTAGACGAAGACGACAAACCTGCTGATAAGGAACCTATGGAGTCGATGGTGGTAGATGTTGACAATGGAACAGTTGCGCCTGATTTACAAAATGGAGATACTGGTGCTCCTTCAGACGAGGAAATAGACCCATTGGATGCTTTTATGAATTCTATGGTTCTTCCTGAGGTTGAAAAGCTGAACAATGCTGTTAACTCAACACCTTCTGATAAAACTTCTGACTTGAAACCCAAAGATAAAGGGGGCGACCGTAGTAATGGCGGACAGTCAAGGAAAGGTTCAAGTAAATCTATTGGCAGGATAATTCCTGGCGAAGAGTCCGACTCAGATTATGCAGATCCTGAAACTGACGGGGATCCAGTAGAAGAAGATGATGACGAGTTCATGAAAAGAGTGAAGAAAACGAAAGTTGAAAAACTTTCGATAGTTGACCACTCAAAGATTGACTATATACCATTCAAAAAGAATTTCTATATTGAAGTGAAGGAGGTCTCAAAAATGTCTCTTGAAGAAGTTGCATTATACAGGAAGCAGTTAGAGTTGAAGATACATGGAAAGGATGTGCCCAAGCCTGTAAAGTCATGGAACCAGACTGGACTTACAAGCAAAATTTTGGATACAATAAAGAAGGCGAACTTTGAAAAGCCAATGCCTATTCAAGCTCAGGCGTTGCCTGTAATTATGAGTGGCCGAGATTGCATAGGCATTGCCAAAACCGGGTCAGGTAAAACACTCGCTTTTGTTCTGCCAATGTTGAGGCATATCAAGGATCAGCCACCAGTTCTTGCAGGAGATGGACCTATTGGGCTTATTATGGCCCCTACAAGAGAACTTGTTCAACAGATTCACAGTGATATAAAGAAGTTTACAAAGGTAATGGGTATCAGGTGTGTCCCTGTCTATGGAGGCTCTGGTGTCGCTCAACAAATCAGTGAGTTGAAACGTGGTACTGAGATAGTGGTTTGTACTCCAGGTAGGATGATTGACATACTATGCACCAGTAGTGGAAAAATAACTAACCTGCGCAGAGTCACCTATTTGGTCATGGATGAGGCAGATCGAATGTTTGACATGGGCTTTGAACCTCAAATCACAAGAATTGTTCAGAATATTCGACCAGATCGTCAAACAGTTCTCTTCTCTGCTACTTTCCCCCGGCAGGTTGAAATTTTAGCTCGCAAGGTTTTGAATAAACCTGTTGAAATGCAAGTTGGTGGGAGGAGTGTTGTGAACAAAGATATTGCACAGTTAGTTGAAGTGAGGCCAGAAAATGAGAGGTTTCTAAGACTCTTGGAACTACTTGGAGAATGGTACGAGAAAGGAAAGATTTTGATATTTGTCCACTCACAAGAGAAATGTGATGCATTGTTCAAGGATCTACTCAGGCACGGTTATCCTTGTCTTTCTCTTCATGGAGCTAAGGATCAAACAGACCGTGAATCCACAATATCTGATTTTAAAAGCAATGTTTGCAATTTGTTGGTTGCGACAAGTATTGCTGCCAGGGGATTAGATGTCAAGGAGCTAGAATTGGTGATCAATTTTGATGTTCCAAACCACTATGAAGATTACGTACATCGTGTTGGGCGCACTGGTCGTGCTGGCCGGAAAGGTTGTGCCATCACATTTATTTCCGAGGAAGATGCAAGATATGCACCGGATCTGGTGAAAGCTTTGGAGCTATCTGAGCAGATTGTTCCCGATGATCTGAAATCCCTTGCCGATGGCTTTATGGTGAAAGTGACTCAAGGACTGGAGCAAGCCCACGGGACTGGTTATGGAGGCAGTGGCTTTAAATTTAATGAAGAAGAAGACGAGGTAAGGAAAGCAGCAAAGAAAGCTCAAGCCAAAGAATATGGATTTGAAGAAGACAAGTCAGATTCTGAAGATGAAGATGACGGTATTAGGAAGGCAGGAGGTGATATCTCACAGCACCCTGCTCTTGCTCAGATTATTGCTGCGACAAAAGCAAATGCTCCCTCAATGCCTACTCCCATCTCTGCAACCCAATTGATTTCAAATGGTGGGCTACCTGTTTCTTTGCCATCTGTTCTTGGTCTCCAGACTGCAACAGTCTTGCCTGGAACAGGGCTACCCCTTGCTACAAATGATGGGGCCGCTCGAGCTGCACTAGCTGCTATAAACCTGCAGCACAACTTGGCTAAAATACAATCTGAAGCATTGCCAGAGCATTATGAGGCTGAGCTGGAAATAAATGATTTCCCGCAGAATGCTCGCTGGAAAGTCACACACAAGGAAACTTTAGGCCCCATTTCGGAATGGACTGGAGCTGCCATTACCACTAGGGGACAATATTTCCCACCTGGCAAAGTCGCAGGACCCGGGGATCGTAAACTCTATTTGTTCATTGAAGGTCCTAGTGAGCAGTCGGTTAAGAGAGCCAAAGTAGAATTGAAGCGTGTTTTGGAAGACATCACTAATCAGGCTTTGCAACTACCTGGTGGAACTCAACCAGGCAAATACTCTGTTGTATAAAGGGTAAGATTCTGATATAATTGAGTTTAGTAATGCTTATTTTATTTTAGTTGCGGTTCTAAGATTTATGTTGAACACTTCTGAAGGGGAAAGTTGGCTGTACAGCTTATTATTTATTGATTTTGTAATCCTTTCTATTCGTAGCTGCCATATAATTAGTTGGAAACAATCCTTGGCTATGCCTTAATGGTTCGATTGATTCAGTGTTTTTTTATTTCTTCTTTAGGTGGATTCCTTTAGGTTCAGAACCTAGCATAAATAATATTTTCCAGGTTTAAGTTCAGAATAAACATGATATTTGTATAGCGATGCTCTTGTTTAGTTTTTTTTTATATATATTTTTTTATTTTTTATTTATTTTAATAATTGAGAAGTTCTGCAACCTAAGAGTAAATCTACTTTTGGTAGTCAACCTGAAGGCAAAATGAGACACTGTTAAACACCCTTGTCTTGCACCCCACTGCGGGACTAGTTGCTCATATGAATGCCTTTCTTGCCCATTCATTCACCTACAGGTATGAGTATTATCATGGAAAGTCCACCAAATTTTCTTCTTAATTTGGCATGTGTTTGCCAGTATTGGAAATTCTTCTAAATTATTATATTACTGCATACACCATCTGATGCTGTTATCTTTTTATTAAATTTTAATTGCACAAATTTTCTATCCTCTTCATTGTTTCTTCCTTGTTCTCTTCCTCTGTGATGCAGCTAGGTCTTTCAAGCCCAATCTCCTTTATTCAAATACCATTCCATCCTTGCTCTTGGTTCGTGGATGTCTAAGTTGCTGATCTTGGTGCGACTTTTTTCATCTCGGTCCTGCTTGATTTCAAGCTAGCATCCTTGAATCCCTGTTTGTTATTCCTTGTATTGAAGTTGTGAGATTTTATATTTGCCATTATGTGTTCCTTTTATCTGATTTTACGCGTGCCTTTTTTCAGGCTTTGGTTTGATGATATTTGTCTTGAAAAGAGATGCAAGATGTGATTGGGGAGATCACATGATTCAGTTTTTGTGTTTGTTCTTAGCTGCTATGATTTGGATTTCAGCACATGTACCTTAAAACATATCTTTATATCAAATTTACCATTTTGATTGATATGTTCATCATGACATCTAAATCATCGGTTTAGGCTCATAAAGTAGTCATGTCACTTGTAAGATCACTGGCTTTGCACTTACCCTTGTTTTTGGTGAATTCAGCAATTCTATATTTGTGTTGTAATTCCAAAGGGCGTTGTAAAATTTTATTTGGTTTGCTGAAAGGATTGTCATGAATTATTGATGAAAAAGCATCACATTTATTACTGGAAAGTCTGCATTATATATGCTTACCGGCCCCTTTTCCGTGGGTGTAGTAAATGTTTGTACATGCACATACAAGTAGAATATAGTGATATATAACATCTTAGTTAGGAGTGTTTAAGAATTGGATTGGTTTGGGAAAAGGAAAGCAGTTTGATTTACATTTATCCCATTTTTAATCACCTAGTTCGATTTACTTTGTGCTGGATGAAAGGGTTCACTTTGTTTGAACATTGCAGATCGAAGGATGCTTTCTCTTCCACTAAAACGAAGAACAAGACAACTGGTGCTTCTTGTGGCTTAGTTGTGCATAATCGTTCCAGAGACTTCTTCAATATATTTTACCTGATATTTTATTTTTTTATAATATCTGTTTATGTATTAGATTGGCAAATCATTTAGGACACAAGCTTTTGTTATGTTTGCATTGTGAACCGGTTGCATGTAAATCTTTGCAGTTAATGAAGGAAAGCTAACAAGGATTCTGTATGAGAGGAAGTGAGCATGCTAGTGATAAGATTCCTCGATTCAGAAAATAGACTTTGATGTTCAATCCACAAATTGTTTATGGTGGTATTCTTGGTTTGGTGATTAGATGAAGTGTATGTTTCCTCTCCTTTTGGGACTTAAGTAGTCTATGCATGGCATAGGAATTTTGCTTTACTAGCAATCTATATGGGGTTAGAGTTAAACACAGTTGCTCATTCTTTGTTAGACTTGTAAGATCAGCTGAAATAACATAGTGGAAATTATTAAAGAGCTTGACAAGGATTCACTTTTTAATCTTTGAACTTTCTGTTCTGTTCTCATGCCCAATGGTTATTGCTTGATGTCTTGGTACACATTTCATCTTTGTGTCAGACATTAATTTTACATTTCACTAGTGGTATCTGATTTCACCGCTGTTTTGTCTATATGCAAATTCTCATGATGAGCAGCTTTAATCACAGGAAACTTATCAAGATCTGCATTCGGGGGGATCTTGAGTTATAGACATAAACATACTGTTACCTAGTGTAAGGAAGAAAACGATAGCTTAGGAGTGAAAGTTTGACACAATACATTGGTGTTTTTTTTTTGTAGTTAATGTCTGTTCTTTCAACATCCCTAGTTAGATTAACCTGGATTCTCTGCGGTCATGGAATCTGTGACTGCTGGATCTATCCGTCAAAAACTAAATTAACTGTGTTTCTTTAAAATTTAAAGTTAGAGCCTGAGATTTGAACTGTCTGATTTTGATCAGACTGTCATAAATTTCCTGACTCTGAATGTATGCTGTATGCAGTCATTGACTGCAGGGAATTTTGCTTTCTAGTTAGATGTTATGCTTGAAGTTAAGGCTTATCCATGCTAACAATTGTTTAAGACGACTCGGAACCTAGGCCAAGTTCTGATTTGTGAACGTGATGGATTAGAGTGTTCTGTGCGTATGTCAAAGTTCTTGAAAAAGATCTGGTATCTTTGACGCAGTTGGCACATCTTGTTATCTTAATTTCTAACCAAGTAGTTGCTGTTCTTGTTCAGTAGTGCACGTAGTAACACACATGTTCTCACTTGAAACCTTGATTTGAATTAGCTATTGAGTTATGGAGGATTTTGGAGAGACTTAGGCATCTAAAATTGTCTTGTGTAAAAATGAATTTAATGAATGTCATGACTGTGTTCATCATTGCTCCAAAGTAGGGCTGACAATGAACCAAATCAATTTGAAGATAGTTCGGAATTTGACTCGACAATTAAATCGTTGAACTAGGTTCATGAACCAAATGAGTTGAATATGAGCGAAAAATTAAGTTCGTTAACTAAATGAGCTGAATTTGAACTATACATAGTTCGACTCGTTAGGTTCATGAGTCAACTCGATTACATATGAAAAGAATTATACTGTTTTTAAGATTAGGTTTAAATATTTACTTCAAATCTTAGACAAATTTAATCTTCAATTTAATAGTTTTTGAATTAGACTCTCAAATGCATCTCTTGAAAGTTGTGTAGGTTTTGAATTAGTAGATTTCGAAGATAAAGTTAAATATCAATATGATAACTTTTATTTTATTTTAAAAATATATATTTATTTAAAATGTCAAATATACTAAAAAATATATATATTTAAAAAAATAGTTTTTAAGTTCGTGAACCATATGAGCTGAACCTAATGAGATGAATCTAACGAGTCGAACCGAACTGTTCGTGAACTTATAACGAGTCGAGTTTGAGCTTAAAAAAAAGTTCGTGTCGAACTCGAACTCGAATTCGAATAATTCTTAACGAGTCGAGCCGAGCTGAGGTGAGTTCGACTCGACTCGATTCATTTTCAGCCCTACTCCAAAGACATACCACACTTGCAATGTAGTTTTTTGCCTAGACATATCATTAACACACCATTCTCAATACCTAGTGAATGTTAATGTGTAAACGTTTAGTAGTGATATAACTAATTTAGATCATGTGTTGCAGGGTACGACCTTAATATACGTATTGGTACTTAAATTTTAATCATGTTTAATGTAAGTTTTGAAAGGAAAAGCTTAATTTCCTAGTTACACTAATGACTGACCTAATTTGATGTTGGTTTGGCAAAAGCAAGGCAGAATTTATAGATTTAATTGCAAATTCAAGATGACGTGTCATTTACTCTGACTGAATATAGTGAATATAGTTTCACGTAATTATTGTCCATTTAAAATTAAATTATTTTAGTGGAAATTGCCGTTGCAAATTAACTCCAGTTTGTCGCTTTGGCCGCTCATCTTTGAAATGGAAACCTAACTTATGTTCTGAGGTATGTATGGTCGCACATCTCTGAAATGAAAAACTCAACTCGGTCGCTTTCATCTGATTGGTTTAATGATTATAAATGTCGTTTGAGTTCTTGTTTATACTTATGTCGTTTTGAAATGTGATTTTGTTCAGGGTTGTGATTTTGCGTTAATGTTGTGGTCCTTGATTTGATCATTATGAATATTTGTCTCTGTTATGTGATTTGTTTATGTTGTGGTCTCAGTAGTGTTAATGTGTTGTGGTCTGTTTTATTGTTGTGATTTGTTTATGTTCTGTTGTAGGCCATCTGATATCAAAGTTGTTAGACTTAGAGTACACTATCGGAGATATTTAGTACATAATCCAGTGAAGTTGTATGTTGATGGGCTTGTTTTTTAAATGAATTGGTATTGAGATGTAAACTTAATGTCTTATATGCAAATGGAAGAATTGATCAAAGTTGATGGGTATTGTAATATAAAAATGTTTATGGTATTGGAATCCTAACTTTTTCTTTTCTCGTAAACTTCGGCCTTTGAATAATGACAGCGATGTGTTAAGGTTCATGGAAGAAGTTAGAGGATTTGAAGTCATTGACGTTTATGTTGAACAGAGAGTTGAAGAAATTAATATTGAAGATGTTATTTTTTAGGAGGTTAATGGTGAAGAAGTTAATATTGAGGGAGAAAATGACAAAGTTAATGTTGAGGGAGTAAATGAAGAAGAAAATGTGGAGGTAGAAAATGAAGAAGTTAATAATGAGTGAATAAATGAAGAGAGTGAAACATATTCAGATTATAACATGAGCAGTGAGGATGACAAGGAAAACGAGGAAGATGACATTGGTGAGTTGAACTTAGGTCCTAATGTTGGTATTGATTGGACGACAATTCTCTCTAATGTTACAGCATAGCAACCTTTAAAATTGGATGTTATTTCTGATAATGGTACTTGTGATTCAGATGTGCTTCCTACTCTACCTGATAGTGATGTTGAAGTTGATATGGAAAGGTTTTCAACTTTTAAGGAAACTACAAAACTTGAAGTAGGGATGATGTTCAAGGATAAATTGTAAATCAAAGATGTCATAAAGGAGTACGCAATGGAGAACAAGAAAAATCTCGTGTTCAAGAAAAATGATAAGAAGAGAATGATTGTTAAATGTATAGAAAGTTGTCCATTTTATATTAGGTTTAGCATGGAGACTACAACCAATTTTGGCAATTTGTTAGTTTCATTGATTGACATAGTTGTCATATGACAACCATGAATAGACAAACGAAAATGGATTGGTTAGCTTGCAAATTTGTGTATCCTATAAGACACACTTTTGAAATAAAAACCAAAAGGCTGATTGTAAAAGTTATTAAGAAATGAGGGTGAAGTTATCAAAGAATCAAGCTTATAGAGCCAAGAAAAAAGTAATAGAATTTATTCAAGGTGCTTGTCGTGAACAATTCAAACATCTTAGGAGTTATGTTAAGGAGTTTTGAAAGTCAAATTCAAACTCTACGGTTAAAATAAGTGTGATGATTCAGATGATGGTCCTGTTTTTGAAATCATATATGTATGCTTAGAAGCTTGTAATGCAGCGTTTGCAACCACTTGTAGGCCTCAATTTGGATTGAATGCTTATCTTTTGAAAGGGGACTTGTTTTAGAGATACATCTCTGAAATTCTCCGTGATTCATATCAGAACAACATCATTGTCCAAACATTCAATTTTTGTCAGGCCAACTCACGTTAACTTATATTAAAGTAAAATTAAATTATATTAAAGTTAAAGGAAAGTAAAAATTCATACATTAATAAAAAAAAGTCAAGAAAATTTATACATAACATTTGTTCAAAAATACATTAGAAAATACAAAAATAAATAAATAATACATTTTAATATAAACTATTGGATATGTTTGAGCGTTTGTCTCCTCCGCCGCCTGTACTGTACGATATTTCATAACTCGAAAACCATGCGTTCCACTAGGGACTGTCATTGTCAAAGAGTCTTGACTCTATGACTGCTTTACCCATCTGCACAATATGTCGACATACCGTTGTCACGCTCTCTGCCTGCTCATCTTGAATCTCAATTACCTCTAGGTTAGTTGGCCTAGGTAGTTCTCTTGAAGCTTTTGGCGTCATGATATAGTGTGACACCCTATATAATCATGTCAAATATTACTCACCACAAGCCTAGTGTATTGAGCGGACTCTTGACGATACTCCTCTGATATCAAATGACCCTCGAAATCATTCAATATCGCCTATAGGTCTTTGTGGGGGACGATGGGAGGAGCAGACTCATGGGAATGTCTCGGGATAATTTGCAAGTAGTCGAATTGGCGCATCACTCACTCAGTCAAATAAGGGTACATAAGAGATGCCCCACATCCTAGCCAGTCGGAGTATAAGAAAATGACGTCAAACTGACGTGTCTGGCGATGACCCTCATATGGGCAGAAGATGTCATTTGATACCATACGGCCAAGATAGACTCTGAATGGCTTGACCACACCATTCCCTCTGTACGAAACAAAAACACCTGCATGAGGCTAATTATTTGTGTAGTTAGGCACAACTTCAAACTTGGCGATGCGAGGGAATTAGGAGATGATTCATCTTTGAAAAATGGTTGGGATAAAACATTAATAACATGTGTAACAAATGAATTATGACAATATTAGTAACAAGAAATTACCGTAAGAAACGGGCAACACTCTGTCATCTACTTTGTCTTCCAAAGATAAGCCTCTCTCAGCTTCTAGTATAGGTAGACCAAATAGTTTCCCCCAGTTGTACTCGTGAATTGCACCAAGGTCTGTGAAGTACTTGAGGTATACCACATCGACATATGTTGTACGCTTATCCACAAAAATGGACGTGCCAACCAAGAACAAGAGGTAACACCTCATTATGCAATGCTGGTGGTACTCAACCTGCACATCATCAACAACGACATCCAAATCCCTCTTCATATGTTCATTATAAAGCTCGTCCAAAAAGTTAAATTGTGCACTAGCACCTTTAGTGCGAGCTGCTTCCTCCACCGTCTTAGGGTCAATCCCCAACAGGGTAACCATTAGATCGACCCATTCCACTCGCCTGATCCTCCTGTGGTCCAATAATCTCCCGTGATATGAAGATGCAGAAGGCATTAGATATCATCCAAATTGATGGTCATCTCGCCTATAGGTAGGTAGAAATATGACGTCTCTGAGCGTCATCTATCTGCAAAAATTTCCCGCATGTCGTGATTTATGGTCACGTACACAGAAGAACATAAATCGACAATAATAAAATAACAGATAACATCAACGAACCAAGAAACAATAGGTTATGACAATTCTAGTATCTTCATGTCGTGGTTATTCATTTTCAAACAATCACGCTCCTGCAAAAAGAAAACATAAGCATTAGTATGGATTTAATTAGTTGACAACATATGTATTGCAAAAGAAAAGAAATATACCTCTCCATGTCAGGCATGCTTAGCAGCATGATTTGCATAATTATAAAGTAAAAAGGTGTCAAATGAACCTCCTGGATAACTCTCTAATGGGGCATCTAGATCAGTTTCCTTCCGGGCTTCGGGGGTTTTAGGGTTAACAGGGGTCTGTTTGATAGAACAAAGAGGTGCTTGGGATAACTTCTTGTCGTTGATTGAGTTTACTTACAATAACAATTTCCATTCGAGTATTGGGATGACCACGTTTGAGGCGTTGTATGGTAGGATATGCAGGACACCTCTGTGTTGGTACGAATCTGGTGAGAGTGAAATAATTGGACCTAAGATTATGCAATAGACTTTTGAGAAGATCAAGATGATTCAAAAGAAGATGAAAGCTTTACAAAGTCACCAGAAGAGTTACCATGATAAGAGGGTAAATGCATTTGAGTTTCAAGAGGGGGATCATGTATTTTTTTGGGTTACGCTAGTAACCGATGTTGGTCGAGCCTTGAAGTCTTGAAATCTCACACCACATTTTGTTGGTCCATACCAGAACTTGCAGAAGATAGAAGAAACAGTCTATCAGATTGCCCTGCCACCACCGTTTGCTAATTTTCATGATGTGTTTCATGTATCTCAGTCGAGGAGATACATTCCAGATTCGTCACATGTGATCTAAATGGACGATATACAAGTGAGAGAGAACCTGACCATGAAAGAATCACCCATGCAGATAGAGGATCGAGAAGTGAATGAGTTGTGTGATAAGGAGATTGCCTTAGTGAAGGTAGTGTGGGGAAGACAAACTGGTGGAAGCATAACTTGGGAGTTGGGAGTTGCGTTTCATGTATTATTTTTTTGAGAGGTATAGAGGGGTGATAGAAGTGAGTAGAATAATTTGGAACTGTTTTAGTATTTGAAGATAATGTTTAACTATTTTTATTATATTAAATAGTGAAAATAGGAGTTTTTTTTAATTAAATGAGTAAATAAACTTTTGGAATAATAAAATAAGGGTTAAATATGATTATAGTCCTCATAAATATTTCAATTTCGTTTTTAGTCCCTCAAAATATTTTCTTCAAATAATTGTCCTCCTAAAAATTTTAATCCACGTTTTTGGTCTCTCCTGCAACTTAGCAATGATTTTACAACTTAGCGACAAAATTAAGACTGTTTTAGCGATGATTTTTAACTTAGCGATTGAATTAGTGATAGTTTTAGCGACGATTTTAGTATTAGGGACCAAAAGTGTTGGGGAAAATATTAGGAGGGCCATTCTTTGACGGAAATATTTTAAGCGACTAAAAATGAAATTTGAGATATTTAGGAGGACTACAAACATATTTAACCCATAAAATAATAATAAGAAAGGAATGTGTAGAGATTTTGACGGCGAGATGGTAATTACATGGTTTAGTTGAGGGTAGTATAGGGAAAACCTAATGAGAGAAATTGATTTACTAGAAAAAGAGAGAATTGAGAAAAAGGGCCAGAGTTCATCTTACGTAGAAACTTGGAGAAAAGAGGATGAAGGCTAGGGTAAGAGGCTAAAGGTGATCTAGAGGAAGGGAGTGAAGGTTTCACTTTATATTTTTTTCAAGGAATTCAAGTAAGAATGAGAAATTTTTTCAATAATAAGGGGTATGATGGAAGAGTATAGTGGATGAACTCATAATTTTCCATAAGGTTTGTTATTCTTTTGATTGACGATGATAATATTATTTTATATATAATTATATGAATTATAACTATGTGTATTGATATGTTGTTGTTGTGATATGAATTGTAACAATGTGTATTGATATGTTGTTGTTGTTGTGATGTGCTTGAATCATGTTGAATTTGATGGAAATTGATGATTTAGATATGATAAATATGATGATATTATTGTAACATGTTGTTGATCCATGAATCTATGAAATAACAGATGAAGTGTAGGCTATGATAGCCGTAGGAATTTAGATTAATATGATATATTTTTGTAAAATAAGTGGTTGTTATATAAGGTAGTGCTTGGATGATTAAAAACTGATTTTTAGACAAAAATTAGCAGTATGCGTCGACTTATGAAGGTCATGTATCGATATGTTCGATGCATGCGTCGACTCTTAAAGATAATGAGTTGACACATGCAGTCAGTACATCAAACCAAATGCCTAATGTGAAATGTGTTAAATATTATTTAAAGTGCCTATTGTGTCGATAAATGTGTTGGTTTATGTGTTTGGTTTATGAATCGTTGCATTATTGTAATACCGTTGTGTGATAACGGTGTTGTTATGTCGATGATATTGTTAAGATGATGACGAGTTGCTGTTGTTTGTTGATGTTATTGATGTTGTAACATGAATTAATTGTTGCATGATAAGTATGTGATGCATAAATGGTGAGATGTGTATGAGGATACTTTTAATGAACCTTGTTGTGATAATACATGTGTTTGAGAGTCATGCATCATGGTCTACGAGCTTCGGTCCATTTTTGGTATGCTCTAGTCCTATGATGGAGATTGGGATCGAGTAGCTGATTTCAGATGGGAATTCATGAAGCGTTACTTATGGTGGTGGTAACGATTTGGTGTGCTCCGGTCCTATAGTGAGGATCAGAAGCGAGATGAACCTGAGTGTTCATGAATGGTACCACATGCATATGAGTCATTATTGGTGTTATGAGTTGCATATCATAAATGAATGTATGCATGGAATATGACTATGTGTGATGATAATGTTGTTGCGTATGATGTTGATGATAATTAAGATGTTTTTGTTGTGATGTTAATCATGATTTGGGTGTGAGAATGTGATAAGTATTGTGCATGATTATGTATATGTTATACTCTATTTTACATCATATATCGTTTATTATTGAAATGAATTCTCACCCCTTGTGTTTGAATGTTGTCTTTACATTGGCATCATGTAGACACTCAGGATTAGCATTGTTGATGTAAGTGGAAGCCAACTCATGGAGTTGCTTCTTAGTTTATCATTTAATTAGAAGCGTCTTGCTCTGATTATGTAACATCGGGTTGGAAACGCTTGCTTAGCTTCTTATGTCATGTTTATGTTAAAGTATTACAATTGATGTGGTTGTTGAGATGATTTATACAACTCTTTTTGTTGCATTATGAAAGTTGAAGTTTCTGAGACTAAACGTCTTGAGTTGCAGTTGTTATGTTTTAATTGATTTGATAATAATTCCATTGGGATGGTACTTTAAAATGGAAGTGAGTATGTGATGACAAATTTAAAATGTTTGTTGTAACCTGTGTTACGAAGCAGGATGTATTTGTGATGTGCGTGCCACCCTCGTGGTTGTGATTTTAATGAAGTATCCTATAATTGTATATGGGGTTTATAATGTTGTTACATTAAATATTTTAATTATCTGAACCATTTGTACAATCATCTTAACGCCACCGAAGATGTCAAAAAAGTCAGGGTCAGGGCGCCTCATAACTACTCCAGCATCTGGGCATTTATCTTTTAAGGAATTGTGTCATGGAACATGCTTTGTTTGAAGTAACCGACTCATCTGATCAACAAGAGGATGGACTGACCCTCACCCTTAATAGGGTCAAAGAGGCCCAAGCAACTGATCATGTTATTTTGACATCTGCTAATGAAAGGATTTATGAGCTTGAGAAGGAGTTGAAAGCCTCAAGAAAGAGCGTGACTTAGTGCTCAAGGCCAAGGAATCGATGCAAATGACTACAATCCTTAGCTTTTCTAGAATGAGAAAGAAGTTCATACTCAGATTGACAAACTATTGACCGAACTCAAAGATGAACATTTGAATAGCTTGTTGTTTGGCGATCTGGGTTTTGATAAAGCAAAGACCCAGGTTTTGTGCTTGCACCCCGACTTGGATTTTTTCAAAGAGGTCGCCTGGTCGATGAAGTTGATCTTGAGACATCAAATGAGTCGGTATCTTCTGTTGCGGGTGATGATGCGGGGCTTGATCAGTAATTACAAATGTGGATATGGGCGAGAAGGTGGTATCTGCCGATCATGTTGCTTGAAACTTTTAGTACTATTTTTTAATATATAATTTGTACCATTTTAAAATTCAAATCATAAACATGCAAAAATAATATATATTATATCACTTAATAATTTTTTTCTACACCATAATATATTATTAATAATTATATTAAATGTTTAGAAAATAAATTATGATAACTTTTTTTCAATACACCTAAATTAAAATATCGATAAATTTTTTTGAAAAAAGAAATAGGTAAAAGATTCGGTTATGCGAGGGGAAAAATAAATTTTTAATTAATGTGTTCGTCAAGGATTCGAACCCTCGTGCCTATGTATTCATAGTAAAATGAAAAAATTAGAGCTCCATAGTTCATGTGTAGAAAATAAATATTTGTTGGTGTTTTTAGGGAACAAGTATAATCGTATCCTTGAAGTGTGTAAATATTAGCTGATTGTGATCCTACTTCGGATATTCTAAACTTTTAGTCTGACACATTTGATTATAAGTGTTCTTTTATGAAAAAAAAACTTGTTTTGAAAAAAATTTGTGTGATAAATAAAAACTAAAATAGGTGTTTTGAAGTTTTAGTTTTAGTAATTAGAAAAAAAAAAAATATACGATGGACAAATTCGTAATATTTTATAAATTTTTAAAAGGTTTTAAAAACTAAAATGATCAAACATACATGTTTTATTATTATGTTTTAACCAACTTTTTCTAATTAATTTACAAAATAATTTATAAAAACTTAAAACTAAAACAAATTCAAATAACAATTTTAATCAGTAGATAATCTGCTTAAATTTAAAACACTACTCCTAAATTCTAATGATAAAAAAACAAAAAAGTTTTTGAAATTGTGAACATTTATGGAAAGTATTTATTTAAATTCTAATTAAAGATGTTTATGGGTACGAGCTAACTCACCAATTTATTCATTTAATTTAATCTAAATCTTTATTTTTATCCAATCTAATTATATATGAGGTTCAATCTGATCCAATCCATTCAAATCAGTTTGTATTAATAAATTTTAAATTTTAAATTCACGAATCCGCGAGTTTAACCTATAAATATATGATATTGTTTATTTCATTTTTTCGTGTTTATAAATTATCAAGTATAATTTTTACAATTTATATATATTTTTTAATATAATTGTAATTTTTATTAATTGTAAAATTATAAATATAAATTAAATTTGAAAAATTAATTTTATTTATTCAAAAAGAGATATATCTTACCCTCTAAATTATACTTTGCATTATTTATATATATTTTTAACTTTATATAAATTATAAAAGAGTTTTTAAGTATTAATCAATAAATTTTATTCAAATTAAATACTTAATATTAATAATTTTTAATGTTTTTATATTATAAATATATTAATTAAATTGAATATTTTATTTAAAATTTGAAAATTATAATCTACGTACTCAATTAAACCCAATTTGTTGATGAAAAAGTTAATTTAGTTTGAGTTAAATCTTAAAAATTCAGATTGAACATTCAATTAATTCAAAAAATATTGATGGTTTTAAATATTTGATTTAATCAAATTAGAACTGAAATCGTAACACTTCTCAGTTAATAATAAACAGAACGGCAGCCCCAAACCCTACGGCAGAACATGGGAAGAAGAAACGGCGGCGGCGGCGGCGGAAGGTCTCTGCAATTCGTTCTTCGCCGTCGAGTTGAATCCTGCAAATCAAAATACAAAACCGCTGAAGAAATCGTGGATCATTTTCGTTCAAATTACCCTGACTACCGCAGAACTAAGTATCAAACCCTAATTGGATTGGTTGAGGATGCTATTCGATTTTCCAACAATACTCCCACACGGAACCATAACCAAAACAACAATGCCGAGGAAGATGACGAGGAGGATGAGAATCGAAGTGCTTCTCGAAAGAGACGTAAGGAAATTAACGACGAATCTGAAGATAGATTGCAAAAGATGGAAGCACGTCACGTTAAAGCTAGGATGAGTACGCAGGCTCCATCAACTTCCTCCGATTCTGCTTCGGCTAGCAGTGAAGATGAAGGTGCAGTTTCGACCTCGGAGGACGGGATCTACAGCGAGAAAGTTGAACCTGCTTTTGATTTGATGAAGGATATGCTGCGACATTCATATTCAGGAACAACAAAGTCAGTAGTTCCTGTGGTGGAAGAAAAAGAAAAGAACGTTGAATTGGATATCGGTAATACAAGTAAAGCTACTATTATTGTCAATGCGGATGGTGGTAAATCCAAAAGGACGGCAACAACAGAGAAACACTCTAAGGATTCAGTTTCTAATACTGGCGGTGGTAAAGGGAGCGGTGATGTTGAGGTGAAAGGGAAAGAGGGGCCGACGTTTAAGGATTTGGGTGGGATGAAGCCTATTTTAGAGGAGTTGATGATGGATCTTGTGTCATTGTGCAATCCTCAGTTGCCTAGACATTTAGGGGTGAAACCAGTTACTGGAATTTTATTGCATGGACCACCTGGTTGTGGAAAGACTAGACTTGCTCATGCTATAGCTAATGAAACAGGTCTTCCTTTTCACCATATTTCGGCTACGGAGGTGGTTTCTGGAGTCTCAGGTATTGCTGCTACTTTAACTTGTGGATAATTCAATTAGGATTAGTTTGGATTAGGTTTTAGTTTATGTCAATTTTGTAACTTATAAGCTTGATTTAGATTAGGTTTTTGTTTGTGAGAGGTTCAATTGTAATAGATCTATGATTCTTTGCTTATGAAATTGAAAGTCCTCATACGTCAGTGTTTATAGATAAGTTCAATGAGAGTTTTTGAATCAATTAAGTTATACTTTATGTGAGATTATTGTTTAAGAAGTTCAATAGTTATTGCGAGATTCTTTTAATGTTTCTTTTTCTACAAGTAACTGTGAATAAATTTATCCCAATTGGTGCTTAGTCTTAGATCATTCTTAACCTAAAGTAAACTGAAGTCTGTCCATTATAGAATGGACTTTCAATGTATCAATTATTACTTGTGGATACTTCAATTCCATTTTTGTTGCTGTTAGGATCAGTTTGGATGAGCTTTTAGTTTCTGCTATTTTTCTTACTCTTAGGCTTAGTTTGGATTAGCTTTTAGTTTGTTAGAGTTTTCAATTTAATTAGCTTTATGATTCTTTGGCTATGGAAGTCCTTACAAGTCGGTGTTTCAATAGGTTAAATGAGAGTTTTTGAATCAATTGAGTTATATTATATGTGAGGTTATTGTTTAAGAAACTCTTAGTTTTGGAGAGATCCTTTAATGTTTGTTTTTCTACAAGTCCTTTCATTGTAGAAAGGAGTTTCGAATTATTTAGCTGGCGACTGCAGAATTCTTTTGCATTTTTTATTGCAAACTAGTGACTTTCATTGCTTCACTTATACTATTGGATGATTTAAAACTGTTTTCTTGAATAGTTGTTCCTTTCTTAATTAGGTGCATCTGAAGAATATATTAGAGAGCTTTTCGATAAAGCAAAAAGAACTGCTCCATCAATTGTCTTTGTTGATGAGATTGATGCAATTGCTTCGAAAAGAGAGAATTTACAGCGTGAGATGGAGAAACGAATTGTGACCCAGTTAATGACTTCCATGGATGAACCAGAGAGTTCTGATGAACCTCGTGGCTATGTTCTTGTAATCGGGGCCACAAATAGGCCTGATTCTCTTGACCCTGCTCTTCGACGACCTGGTCGGTTTGATCGTGAGTTTCTTGTTGGCGTTCCCGATGAATCTGCCAGGGTGGAGATCCTTTCCGTGCTTACTCGCAATCTTAAACTTGATGGTTCGTTTGATCTGCACAAAATAGCCAGGTCTACGCCAGGGTTTGTTGGTGCTGATTTGACTGCTCTGGCTAACAAAGCTGGTAATTTGGCAATGAAGAGGATAGGTAATGAAAGGAAGCGTGAATTATCTCAAGTTATCATGGATGGGGATACTCAAGCCTGGTTGAAAGAACCTTGGTTGCCTGAAGAAATAAATAAGCTTGCTATCAAAATGTCTGATTTTGAGGTGCTTTTATTCACTCATTCTTACTATTATTATTATTATTCCCCTGTAGCCTTTTTCTAAATCAGTATTATTCTTATCCTTTACTTTTTATTCTCTCCAATTGACATCTCTCTCTATACAAAGATAAAAGTTCGGTTATAGTCTTGTAAATTTTGTCTTTGATTTTCCTTTGAACATTTATATGCCTGAAAGAGATAATCACGTATATCTGTGAATTTGTACAGGAAGCAGCCAAAATGGTGCAGCCTTCAGCAAGAAGAGAAGGGTTCTCTTCCATTCCTAATGTTAAATGGGAAGATGTTGGCGGGCTTGATATATTAAGGCGTGAGTTTGATCGCTATATTGTAAGGCGTATTAAATATCCTGAGCTATATGAGGTAACTCTTAAATCTACTCGTTTTAATGTTATTTCTATTAAGTAAAGTCAACTTGTGGATCAAACAGTTTAGAGAAAATAAAATATAATCAAGTCAAATTGACTTTTTTATGTCTTTGTGATTATCTCCATTATATAGTCAAATTGTTCAGTTGATTTTTTCTGCGTGTTCTAAAAATAGAAACGTGTCTTAAATAAAAAGGTGTTGGATGAATTGAGGGGTGTGCATTGCATGTTTTGGATTTATGTAATTCCAAACCATAGGAATGATCCCAGATCAACAGGGGAAAGTTAAACGTGGGAAAGAAATTCTGTTGGACCCAAGCTTGTTAGAAGAGATACAATTTGTTATTGTGAGGCAGTAGTGCACATAGGTTTTCGAGGAAATGGGTGAGCTGAATTAGGGAGCCTGTTTTATGTTGTTGAGGATTATAGCCGAGGCTTGGGTTTGAAACATTTTTTTCTTTCATCTAGGGGTAGTAGTCCTTCGGATGCCAGACCTTCCGGTCATCTCTGTCTTGATGTAAATTGCAATCACCCAATTTCAGCAATAATACTCCTAGACTGAGTTTTGCTTTAAGTTTGTTTTTTATCACTATTTAATTCATTTTTGACTATGTTGTTAATAGAGTGCTATAGTGGAATAACGTAGTGGTGGTAGGGTTCGATGCGGCGCTTTTGGCCCGCGAGCCGCAGTCAACAATAGTGGGGTGCATACTGAATTTTAGTCTTCGCGGTGCATACTGATTTTTAGTTTTTCTAATACTGTCTATCTTGCTACCATTAAAGCATCTTTGGGGGTAGGTTGCTATCCATTAAAGCATTTTAGGGGGTAGGTGCTATGCACTGCTCTCCAGGATTCACAGCATAAATTTTTGAATGTAATTATTCTCATGTGATTTAGGGAAGGGATTGACGAACACAGGATCCAATATATTTTATTTATTTGTTTTGTTGTTGTATGTAATATCTTGGTTTTGTAATACTGAATGATGGAGCATTGATAGAGGATATAAACCATTGGATTCAAGTTGGGTGGTTGAAATGGAGGAGGAGAGCCTCAGGAGTTTTATGTGACACAAAAGTACCGCCCAAGTTGAAAAGTACCGCTGATGGAAAATTTATATGGGACAATGGTATGACCTATGATGTTGTATGTGACAAAATGTAGGACAGTTAAGAATTAACTGGTGAATAAAGTAAGCGTAACAAAGATGAGGATGTTTGCGTTGGATGTGTGGCAAGTCTTGACGGGATAAGATTAGAAATGACTATTAGAGAGTGTTAGGGTAGCACATATAATAGAAAAGACGGTGTAAAATAGGCTTAGACGGTTAGAGTGAAGACCTGTAGATTCTGTTGTGAGTAGATCAGATGGAGAAGAGTAAAAAAACTAGAGGTATAGTAAGACATAGAAAAACTATAAAAGAAACTATTAAGAAAGATATCGAGATTAATGATTTGGATAGAACCATGGTTTTGGATAGAACATTATGATGTAATTTGATCCGTGTAGACGACTCCACTTAGTGGGATAATGCTTGGCTGTTGTTGTACAACTATACAATCAAGACAATTGCAAATTGCAGCACAATCAAATTTTATATTTTTCTTAACTTAATATTTACCGTTCTTTTTTCTCTATTGAACTAGTCAGCCAAAATCATGTTAAAATTCAAATGAAGAAAATCTATCTCAACTTACATTAATTTCCTTTTATGTTTATTATTTTTCAAAAATCTCTATCAATAATTTGGTTATGTTCTCCAATTCTCATACTAAACATTATCTTAAAAATTAATCAATTGATTTTGTCTTAACTATTTAATGAAAAATTATGGTAAGTTGTATATCACACAACTTCACAAGACGATCACTGATCAGTGTTATTGGATTTAACCATTTCAGGGAATTGGGTTGAATCTCGAGTCTGGATTTTTACTATATGGACCTCCAGGATGTGGTAAAACACTTATTGCCAAGGCTGTTGCCAATGAGGCGGGAGCTAATTTCATTTATATTAAGGTGGTCTAAATATTCCATCCTTTTATCATTAACTTTGGTTTATTGAATAATTTTTTTTTTGATATTTGAACTGTTTTCATTGAATTCTTAGGGACCCGAGCCTCTAAATAAGTATGTCGGGGAAAGCGAGCTTGCGGTGCGGACATTGTTTAGTCGTGCAAGGACTTGTGCACCGTGTGTACTATTTTTTGATGAGGTCTGTAGTTTTCTTTTCCTAAGAATGTTGTCTATGAATGCCTGTGTGGTTTTATCTATGATTTATTTCATTTGTCTATGAAGGGTTTTTCTGAATGCCCGTTAAACCTTGTTGTAAAATAGTTTGCAACGTAAACATAAGTTTCAATGCGTGTGAGATTCAACTTTCGCCATTTTCAGATTGATGCTCTGACTACCGAACGCGGTAAAGAAGGTGGATGGGTTGTTGAAAGACTATTGAACCAGGTCAAATAGTTTCTAGTTTTTGGAACGAAAAAAATACTATCATACCGACTTCTTATTCTTTATAACAAAATGAATAAAATGAGACAATTATATAAAATTGCAGTTGCTTATTGAGTTAGACGGCGCTGAGAATCGGAGAGGTGTATTTGTCATTGGTGCAACAAATAGGTACATTTAGTTTTTCTTCCCGTATCTCTAATCAGTCATTTGACTTCCACATCATGCTGTATTCACTTAGTTTCATTCTACAGGCCCGAGGTGATGGACCGTGCTCTCTTGCGGCCTGGTAGGTTCGGTAAACTGCTTTATGTTCCTCTTCCAAGCCCAGATGACCGTGTTTTGATATTAAAAGCTCTTGCAAGGAATAAACCTATTGATTCTAGTGTGGATTTGAGTGCCATTGGAAGAATGGAATCATGCGAAAACCTTAGTGGTGCTGATCTTGGAAAATTGGTATGTATCTACTCTTTCCCGTGTACTTTTGGTATTGTCTTGGCTCTAAGAAAGAGTACATTTTGGGCTCTAAGAAAGAGTACATTTTGGGATTTGCTGATTTTCCTGTGTATTCAGATGGATGAAGCAGGAATGGCTGCTCTTGACGAGAAGTTTAGCTCAACTGAGACAACCTCATTGACCATTAAGACAAGTCATTTTGAGCTAGCACTAAGTAAAGTTTCTCCGTCTGTGTCAGACAAGGTATGGTCCATTCCGCC
The DNA here is from genome assembly GCA_963859935.3 of Lathyrus sativus. Taxonomy (NCBI): domain Eukaryota; kingdom Viridiplantae; phylum Streptophyta; class Magnoliopsida; order Fabales; family Fabaceae; genus Lathyrus; species Lathyrus sativus. The sequence goes on from OZ012735.1 coordinate 5,711,867, forward strand.
AAATTTCTTTTACACATGATCTGATATCTTATGTTGGATAGATTAGTCTTACAAATATAACATTGTTTTTTCCCCTTCTTTTTCTGGAGCAGCAAAAGCAGTACTATGATCGTTTGTCAAAGAGCCTACGAGCAGCATGAATATGCGTAGCACGGCTGTCTTCTTTTGTTTTATTACAGTAGGTGATTATTATCCTGAGGTAAAAAGTGAGGAAGGATACCATTTTTGTTGGAGTGGGTGAAGTTAGGTTTGTATTTGCTTATTTATGAAAAGTACATTTTTCAGTTTTTGGTAAATTGTAGTCATTTATGGGTCACTTATTCGTTCATTGTATGGAATTTGTTGCAAACAATGTGTACTAGAATATAAATAAGAGAAATTACAAAAGTTTCCTTGAGTTTGAATTCGCATTAGTTTACATTTACTGTGGTTTTACCATTCAGAAATCACAAATATAACAGTGTTTTCTGATGCTTTTCTTGTTTTTTCATACATCGTTATACGGGAGTACCCATTTATGGGTCACTTATTCGTTCATTGTATGGAATTTGTTGCAAACAATGTGTACTAGAATATAAATAAGAGAAATTACAAAAGTTTCCTTGAGTTTGAATTCGCATTAGTTTACATTTACTCTGGTTTTACCATTCAGAAATCACAAATATAACAATGTTGTGTTCTGATGCTTTTCTTGTTTTTTTATACATCGTTATACGGGAGTACCCATTTATGGGTCACTTATTCGTTCATTATATGGAATTTGTTGCAAACAATGTGTATTAGAATATAAATAAGAGAAATTACAAAAGTTTCCTTGAGTTTGAATTCGCATTAGTTTACATTTACTGTGGTTTTACCATTCAGAAATCACAAATATAACAGTGTTGTGTTCTGATGCTTTTCTTGTTTTTTCATACATCGTTATACGGGAGTACCCATTTATGGGTCACTTATTCGTTCATTGTATGAAATTTGTTGCAAACAATGTGTACTAGAATATAAATAAGAGAAATTACAAAAATTTCCTTGAGTTTGAATTCGCATTAGTTTACATTTACTGTGGTTTTACCATTCAGAAATCACAAATATAACAGTGTTGTGTTCTGATGCTTTTCTTGTTTTTTCATACATCGTTATACGGGAGTACCCATTTATGGGTCACTTTTCGTTCATTGTATGAAATTTGTTACAAACAATGTGTACTAGAATATAAATAAGAGAAATTACAAAAATTTCCTTGAATTTGAATTCGCATTAGTTTACATTTACTGTGGTTTTACCATTCAGAAATCACAAATATAACAGTGTTGTGTTCAGATGCTTTTCTTGTTTTTTCATACATCGTTATACGGGAGTACCTATTTATGGGTCACTTATTCGTTCATTGTATGGAATTTGTTGCAAACAATGTGTACTAGAATATAAATAAGAGAAATTACAAAAGTTTCCTTGAGTTTGAATTCACATTAGTTTACATTTACTGTGGTTTTACTATTCAGAAATCACAAATATAACAGTGTTGTGTTCTGATGCTTTTCTTGTTTTTTCATACATCGTTATACGGGACTACCCATTTAAGTTGCAAATTTCAAAATTAATTTATTTTTTAGTGAAAGTTCTAACTTGTTCATATGGATGGTTATTTCACACAAACTTTGTGATGATGCCAACTAAAATCACACAAACTTCATGCATGCATGCGTGGTTGCATTTCCCAAAATAATGCATTTATTTTGGGGGGAAAAGGGGTACTTGAAAAAAAGCAAGTGTTTTGATTGCAAAAGCAAGTCATTTTATTCGGTTTGCTATTTTTGACACTGCATGAGAAAGGGATAGAACGGTTGCATTTGAAAACTTCCTTCTACTTAAAATAAGCTGGTTCTTTTTAATTTGAAGTAATATACCAAATCCAAACTTCAAAAGGTTAAATTCAAGCTTACGATCATGAAAGCTCTTTTATCCAATTACTTCTCTTTCTTAAACCTCTCTGCCATATCCAAAGGTTCAATCTCAGTGACACAATCCATTGCAGTGATACTAGTAATTCTCACATTACTTTACATTTGTTTCAAATCCACAAGTGTCTACCTTATTGACTATGTTTGTTATTTACCTCCTGATAATTTGAGACTTCCTCATTCCCATTTCATAGAACACTTTAATCTGTGTAACTTTGAAAAAGAAACCATAGAATTTCATACCAAAGTATTGGAGAAATCCGGTATTGGAGTCGAGGCTTGCATGCCAGAATCGGTTCATGAGCTCCCGCCTGATAATTCTGTAAAGCATGCACAAGCAGAAACCGAAATGGTTCTTTTCACAATCGTCGATGATCTTCTTTCGAAACACAATGTGCATCCTAAGAGCATCGACATCCTTGTGTCAAATTGTAGCCTTTTCTGTCCCACACCATGCATTACCTCGACCATCATTAACAAGTTTGGATTTCGAAGTAATGTAAAATGTTTCAGCTTAAGTGGAATGGGTTGCAGTGCTGGGTTGTTGTCAGTAAGCTTGGTGAAAGATCTTCTAAAAGTTCACAAAAACTCTCTGGCTTTAATTCTAAGCATGGAAGCTGTAGCTCCAAATGGATATAATGGCAATACGAAATCCAAGCTTATCGCGAACGCGCTGTTCCGAATGGGAGGAGCAGCCATTTTACTATCCAACAAAAATCAAGACAAGGGAATAGCCAAGTACAAACTTCAACATCTTGTGAGAACACATTTGGGGTCAAAAGACAAAGCATATCAGTCTGTTTATCAGGAACCTGACAAAAACAATATTGTAGGCGTTTCCCTTTCGCGATCGCTGTTAAGTGTAGCTTCTTCAGCTCTGAGGATCAATATAATAAACTTAGGTCCTCTTGTCTTGCCATATTCCGAGCAACTTCGATATGGGTTATCGATGATTCACAGAAAAATATGGACAGCAGATGATAAAGAAACGTACGTACCGAATTTCAAGAAGGCGTTTGAGCATTTCTGTATACATGCAGGAGGTAAGACAGTAATAGACGGCATAGTGGAAAATCTGAAGCTGCATAGGGAAGATGGAGAAGCTTCAAGGATGGCATTATATAGATTTGGAAATACTTCATCTTCTTCTTTGTGGTATGAACTAAGCTATTTGGAAGCAAAAGGAAGAGTAAAGAAAGGACATAAAGTTTGGCAAATTGGGTTTGGAAGTGGATTCAAGTGTAACAGTGCAGTGTGGAAGTGCCTTTCTGATATTGATCCAAATGTGAAGAGTGCATGGTCTGATAGAATCCATTTGTATCCAATTGAGATACCTGTGTTTGACTGTTGAAGTTATTGTAGGTTCAAGAAGTATTAGCAGGGCCAACAGAGATGAAAATTAGGCACTTTATGATTTATGATTTTTCTTGTTTATACCTTATTGTCTTTCCAGCCTAATCAGTATTTGCTATAAGTTACTTTTTCTGTCAATAATAATAAACAGCAGGCATTCAAAAACATTATACATTAGGTATGTTCATTCAAAATCTTAAGGTATTGCACATGTTGATCATCTCTTATATAATTCATTTAGTCCACTTCTTGTCGACGTAGAACTAACCACATACATTTGAATTATAACATAAGCATTTGAAGTGAGGTTTCACTTTGTTAACTAAGACAGATTATTGACCAGAACTCAGAAAAGTAAATGATTTATTTGACATGATACATTTACACCTGTTTATGTACAATCGACGTTTTGCAACATTAGAATTTAAAAAGACTAAGGGAAAAAATGAGTGTGGCAATGTATGGTGCATGGTCCTATAGATCTTGGGAACCAAATAGGATCAAATTATCAGTACAAACAAAGATTAGAATTATATAATCAGTGACAAAATTTCACATACTTTATCTACTGAGATTGGGTTTTAACTTATCTCGTTGCTTGGACAATACTTCCGCAATGAGCTGTCGACCAAATAAGCGCGAGTTCTTGAGGATTAGGTTCCTTGTTGATGGGTCAACCATGTAACCTTGACCCGGCATCCATTGTAGTAGGTGCAGAAGCAAGTCTTTCTTCTCGGGCTGACTTAAATAGCGTGATACAGCCATCTTAAATAAATCCTGCAACCAGGGAGGATATAATTAATTTTAGAGGAAACAGTTGAAACAATTAAGTTTAATATTTGGTTTTTGTAACACGATATTTAGTTGTAGATGTTAGTGTGGATGTGGTTATTTAAAAAACAAAATAAAGAAAATTAAACAATGAACTATTTGTCTTACTAATAAAAGTATTCAAATAACATTAAAGTAAAATAAAAAATAACAGTATTCAAATTGCAATGCGAGCAAGATTATTACCGGATCAATCTTGTAGCCACAACTATGGAGTGTCTTCATAACATCATTGATCAAATTGATGTTACCTGACTTCATAAATGCACTTGCAAATTTTTTGGTGGTGGGGCGAGAAATTAATGTTGCATTATCCTGAATACGATAAGGTCCATCAAATGAACCTCTCGATGGTACGAGGAAAAAAAGGAGTTATATATTCCTAAAACCAACAAGAATACCTTGAATACTACATATGCATCTTTAAAAAGCTTTCCTGCTAGAAGAACGTGCAGAATTTTCTCATGAAGTGCCTTGCATATTGTTCTTTTGCTATATTTCAGAATATTGTAAATTGAAAACGCCTCTGAATAAGCTTTTGCTCGACCAAGGTGGAATATTAAAGAAGAACAGAGCTCCTATAAAGAGAAGAACTTTTATTTGGTGAGTAAACATATAATAGATAGAACACAATCAAATTTATTAAATGAAGCTTTCTTGGATTCTTTTAATCTAGTGGAACTTCACATTTAAAATCTTCTTTTTTTCTCCCTATCATTCAACATCAGTACGTAAATAAAACAGCGTACCTCTATTGGTTGATAGCCTTTAATATGCATGTCCTCCACTGTTCGATAAGCTAATAGATACATGTTTTTACTACAAAAGTATTTGATTAGAATATTGAAGGTATTGTAATCAGGACTGATTGCCAATTCATCCATCTTTCTTAGAGTTTCCATCACACTTTCCATTTCACCTGCTCTGCAGAAAGCACAGAGCATTGAATTCATTATAACTACGTCATATTTGTTTAAGGTAGTTTGAAATTCCTTGGCTAACTGCTTTGCCTCTTGAAAAAGCTTGGCTCTGCAAAATGCTGATATCATGATACTGTGAGCATAGCCATCTGCAAGTGGGAATTGCATTTGTAAATTACTACTGCGTTAAGGAACCCAATCTTGGAGAGTAACTAGAACTAAAGATTGTATAATAAAGACCCAGCAGCAGTATTATATTCTTAATGGAGAAAATAGATGGACTAGTCAATAAATCCCTTAAAAATAACTAAACATTTATGTAGATTTCTTCACACCCAGTGCTTAATTCCATTAAAGGAAACTTCAAACATTAACTTACCAGACCTGACTTGTTTTTTCATCATTTCATCAAAAATTACTTTGGCTTCATGTATTTGTCCTGCCTTAGCTAGGCCATCCATCAAAACACAGTACGACATCTGCATACAAATCCAAACTATTCAGATAAGACACTCAAAAAGAGAAGACATAGAAAGCGTTTAAAGAAGGATATAGAATTTACGATATGAAATAAACTTTAGGCATTATTAACATGGCGTGGATAATGCTATGAAATGATTTACAAATATTTCAGATGCAGAAAAACCAAAAAAAAAAACTTCTTTGTTCAATTGAGAGATTACTATTACCTCATCTTCAGCATAGCCCGAAGATTCTAGTTCGACTAGTAATTCTCTTGACTTCTCAAACAAACCTCCTCTAACATATACCTTCAGCAAGGTTGTCAAAATGATCTGCAACCAATATAACGCCACATGTATGATAAACTACTAGTCACAAATTTTGTTCTGAGATTTTGTAAGAAGACAAGAAAAACAAACCTTGTTTGGTACTAACCCTTCTGATTTCATATCTTGAATCAACACATCAGCTTTTTGGAAGTTTCCACTTGCCGAATAAGCATTGAGCAAAGAGCTATAGTGGTAAACATTTGGAGAACGACCTTCACTCTTCATCTGGTTAAAATAACATTCTGCTTCTTCCAATTTACCATTGGAAGCACACACTGCCAGAACTGCCCCATAAATTACATCATCCATTCGCAGATTATTGTCCTGCAATTCCTGAATTAACTCTAGTGTCTTAGGATATCCATCTTTTACTCTAACACAGCCTGCAATAAGCTGGCAATGTGAACAAAAGTTAGATCGCAAGAAAGAAGTGAAACAAAAACACGGCAAAACAATGGATGAAAGAGTTACATACAGTGCTATAGGTAACAAGATCCGGAACTAGACCATCTTCTTTCATCTGGCGAAAGAGTTTAATGGTGGCATCAAACTTGCCATTCCGGAGTAAACAACGGAGAACAGAATTACATATATAGACATTTTCTTTGGCCGATGCATCTTGAATGTTGTCATACATTTTTAGTATGGCAGAAGCATCAAGTTTATTGGCCATGAACTTTATATAATGAGAATATGAATATACATCAATCTTCTTGTTCTCTTGCATCCATATAAAAAGCTGCAGCAAATACAGTAGTTGTGGTAAATGAGTTTGGTATGAATGCATGAATGATTAAAGGCATGTTTGAATCAACTTATTTGACCTTACCTACTAATTATTGATATAAGCACTTACAAGACTTTTAAGAAGAGCTTATGAAACAACTTCTAAAAGATCTAATAGAAATAGCTTACAAAAAGAGCTAACAAAAATAGCTTATAAGGTTTATATGAAAACAATTTGACTTTGTTTTAGGCCTCTTTGAATGAACTTATTTGAACTTATCTAAAGACAGAAACACCTATGAAATTTGTTTGAGAACTTATAAAATCGACTTATGGCTTGTTTGTAGGCCATTTTTTGTGTATGTTTGATTTAGCTTTTGGAAGAGCCAAAAGCAATTCTAAAGGTGCAGAATTGATTTTGAGGTGTTTGGTTCTTTCAAAGTATAATAATTGATTCTGCCTCCTGATTCTCCTTGAAGCTAGAATTTGTAGCTTTTGAGTTTCAACGTGATTTTTACAATATAATTTAGTGTTCAACTCACTTCTACATAAATTTATCCAAATATAAATCACTTTACCTTCAACTCACTCTTAACTATAATCAATTTTACCTAATCAATTCATTCTTTTTACCGCATAATAAAACACGCTTCAATTTATTTTCACAAAGTCTCCAAGATAATAGAAATAATTTTATCTTTTGTTGAATGAATAACTCATACATAAACGCTTATCATGATAAACTCTTATACTATAAGCTACAAATTAAATTGATGATCGAAACGAGCTTATACATAAACATGGACAAGTGCTTATATTATAAGCACTTAATTTAGCTTAAATGTTTATCTAAACAGGGACTTATTAAGCAATTACCTGAGAGATATTGTTAAATTTGTTTGAATTACCGAAATGGCTCAAAGTGGCATTGAGTTCTTTCACTGTCAACATTTCTCCAACCCTAAATATAAATTGTGAAGTGAAGAATAGTAATTATAAATGCAGGAAAGGAAGAAGATGGAGAAGAATAAGAGTACCTAGTAAGTGTAGAAGGCAAATCGGAAGCATGTTGAAGTTGGAGTTTGGGTGATTTTCTTGCAGAAAAGGGTTTGGATTTTGCAAATTTGATGGATTTTGAAGGAAACTGTGTTTGAGAAGAGGGTTCAGTTGTTGACGCAGAAGAAGCAGAAATTGTTGAATGGCAAAAGGGGATACCAAATGCAACGGTTGTTATCTCCATTTTTCGTTACACTGCTGAAGCTTGTCTAAACCAGGGGCCTTATATATATATATATATATATATATATATATATATATATATATATATATATATATATATATATATATATATATATATATATATATATATATATATATATATATATATATATATATATATATATATATATATATATATATATATATATATATATATATATATATATATATATATATATATATATATATATATATATATATATATATATATATATATATATATATATATATATATATATATATATATATATATATATATATATATATATATATATATATATATATATATATATATATATATATATATATATATATATATATATATATATATATATATATATATATATATATATATATATATATATATATATATATATATATATATATATATATATATATATATATATATATATATATATATATATATATATATATATATATATATATATATATATATATATATATATATATATATATATATATATATATATATATATATATATATATATATATATATATATATATATATATATATATATATATATATATATATATATATATATATATATATATATATATATATATATATATATATATATATATATATATATATATATATATATATATATATATATATATATATATATATATATATATATATATATATATATATATATATATATATATATATATATATATAAAGTAATTTAAATTAATTGTACGATAAAAATAAAAAATTATAAAAAAAAATGAAATGAAAAGAATGTGTGGATTAATGTGAAATAATTGGTAAGAGAGGAATTAAAATTTAAAATAAAAATTAAAAAGAATATATTTTGTTATGTTGCGTAATAAAAAATAGAGTGAGAATCCATGAATATAGAGGATTACGATGTGTTTGAGCTTCAAGTACGGTGGTGAGGAGGTTTACATGCAAAGTTAACACTCAAACACTCAAGATAGTATGTGAAGGAGATGAGTGAATTGAAATTGTGTATCTAAAAATGACGCACTTTCTATTTATAATGGAGAAGTTCTAACAACTTGCTATTTAGGCGTGCAATGCGGGGAGGCGTTGCATATATTTGGGATTTGGATCACCTGCATGCGTCTGCAAGACAACTCTCATATATGCTGAGAATGTTCTAGACAAGTTGTATATCTTTTTGAGTAGTTGGTCGGGGACCTTTATGGTCAGCCCGAAACAGTTTCCCATAAGCCTTGTTTTCTACATGGCGATGCAAGGATTTGTCTTATCCGCCTCGATGATCGACTATTTTCTCTGTTGCTCTAGTAAGTTAAAAAGAGGTGTTATGGTCTCGGGATTTGTACCTTTAATGTGTCACATACTTCAAACGTCTTTTCGGATGTACCTTCATAATGACTATTGAGAATTGAAATACTTGAGTGTTGTGTGTAAGTGAGTTGAAACATTGATAGAGTCTATTTTCCTTTGCATGCTAACATACGATTTTTGAAGAGTCAACTTCCCATTTCTTTGAGTTATCTTTCATAGTTCGTTGTTACCTCATTTCCTTTGATATTTCGCTTTTCTACGTCTAGAGAAAATAATATCTATCATGAGCCAAAAGTCGAAGGAAGATTTTCACACTTCATGGGTAGACTTTGTTTATTCTTCAACCGTTTTCGTCTTCGCCCGTGAGAGTAATCTTGATGAGGAATTTCTTGATGTTGGTCCATCTTCAAAGTGAGGTGTCTTGACCGCTGGTGAAAATGACAGGATATGCAGTGATGTATTTATTTTGGTAACCCACTACAGCCTATGGAGTGGCTAGTTTCCAGAGGGGGGTGGACCGTTGTTTCCAGTACTTTACGGTGTGGGGAATTGATTGTTGCAATCGCAACCGTGTGACATTTACGATAACACCCATAAGTTTCTTTGTATGTGTGTTTTACATTATGGGGAATTAATTGTTGTAGTCGGACGCGAGTGACATTTTCAATAACACCCATGAGTCTTTGTACTATAGCCTATATCTCTTTAGTCGTATCCCGGACTCGCCGTTACCTTACACAATCACAACGAAATGAATATTTTAAAACTTGCAATATTTCATTAATTACTTGGGAGTTAATCCTACTTCCAAGGAAGATGATTATACAAACATATTGTTTAATGCTAATGATAAAAAAAAATATAACCAGACAGACTAGTCACCACTTATTCTTCCTGTTTGCTTCCTGTTGGATCAACCACTTTTGGGAGGTTGGACGTTCATACTTCTGAGTTGGCCGGTTAGAGGCACCATATTGATTTCCATCGCTTTGCCTTCTCTTTGGTCTCGTTGGATTGCTTGATAAATTATCTTATCTCCTTCGAGATTAACATTTAAGGTGACTGACTCTCCTCGAAGATTATGGTATTTAATTTTAAGATGGATTGACGAGACTACACCATTGAAGGTGGCTACGAAGGGTCTTCTAAGAATACATTGTAGACGCTTCTGCAAGGGACTAAGAGGAAATGTAAACTGATGGATCAAACATCCTTCCCTTGTCCTACATATATCATTAACTCAACGTATCCCCATGGGTGGGTTATAGTGCCATTGAATGCCTGCAACTTTGAGCTTTCATACCTCGAAAAATCACGAATCGAGAACGTACGACCCTCGCGCTAAAGGCGCGGAAACGCGGTTCGACAGAGTCACCACCGAACTTTATTTATCCCGAATAAACGGGAGATAAAAATATCGAGAAAACATTTTTAAAACGAAAGGAACACGGCCGTCGCAACCTGATGTTCCGGGTTCGGGAGTCGGTTATGCAAGGGGAAGATATTAGCACCCCTCACGTCCGTTGTACTCAACAGGAACCTCTTAATTCGGATTGTGATGAACGTTAGCTAAGCTTAGTTGTTCTCTTCTCAATAATAAATGATAAACGATACAATAAAAGGATAAGAATGATAAGGGGAAACAGGATGGTTATAATTGTGGATGGAATGACGGAGAAAGATAGAAGTGTGCTCGCCAAGATCATCGCAATCTTGTGCCTACGTATCTTACATTCAAGAGTGAAGGAAGAATCAGAGTGTCCGTAGTTTGTGGTAACGACCACGAAATGAAACGGGGTTGAATTGGTTTGAAGTTTAGGTATGGATGACGATTACTCGAAGCTTAAGAAAGGCTCCTCGGGCCCAAGTAATCGGGAGAGTGAGTCAAAGGCTTGACTATCTCTCTTTTCACCTTAAAATGAAGTTGTAATTAAATGGTGTTTGAAAAATGAATTAGAGGCGTCAATTTCTCACACACGAGTAAGATAACTCGCATCCAAACAACTGAAAGAGAGACCAAAGGCTTAATCCCCCTCTTTACACCTTGAAAATGAGTTAGATAGTTGTTAATTGATTGATGTTGATTATGAAAATCCGCTTGACGTTGGATCAAAGGTTTGACTTATATTCGCGTGTAAAACGTGTTGGAATGGAAATGGGTTGCGAAATGGCTCGACGACGAGTCGAGGGTTTGGATTGAAAATGGAACCGACTTGACGATGAATCAAGGGTTAAGTTGTGAGAAACAATACTAGTCTCTGAGGGTGCTCCCAATATCGAAACCACGATGAAGTGTGTGCAATAGGTTGATGGCGAATACGGACGAGCACTCGACTTACGGAGGGTGTTTGAGAATGGCTCGATGACGAATCGAGAATTAGTTTGAAAACAGTTTAATATACGCTAGTCCCTATGGGTTCTCCTAGAAGATAAACCACAATCAAAGAAATACGAAACATACATCGAAATGGCAGAGGGGTACATGCAAATTACACGGGATTGCACGAAATAAAAGGTCTCATTGTCAGGTAGCCCAAGAGAAAGCCGTGTGTTTAATGTGTCCTAAACTAAGCCTTAAGCAAAAGTCGGGCACAACTCCATGCTAGGGTTCTTGAAAATGTCCAATGATCCAACAATCCACCAATTTAGGCTTTTAGCGTTTCGATCATTTATTAAGTATTTTCGAATACGTGTGAATAAGAGATGAACATGATAGGAATATGAACAATATGAATAATACAAGACAAGATAATATAACAATATAATCGAGATAATATCCACAATAATATGAACAAGATAATATAATCGAGATATAATGACTGAAAGATAAAACAATGTATATTTGACTGAAAATAAAACAATTGTATATTGACGAAAAGTAAAGTTAGTGGTTAGTTTATTATGAATTGAATCGGGAAGAAATGTGGCGCTAAACTGTCATAGCTCGACTTATGGTGAAAGTCAAACTATAGGAGGTCGCGTAAATTAATACCCGTGCAAGAAACAAGATATAGAGATGATATTGAGAGCCATTCTCCAATTTAATCATGTCGCACGGACAAAAAGGGGCGGGATCTCATCTTAATCATAAACTCGTGTCGATTAATCGAAGGTAGCCTCTCATGATCCTAAAGTAAAGAAAATGACCCAAATGGTCATTTTCCATAGATTTGAAATTGTGAAGGTTATCGACTTCGATAAATCGACGTTTACGAATAGAAAGACTTCATAGATCAAGGAAAGTTAAATAAAATCGAAAACGAAGAAGAAATTGAAAGAGAAAAGAAGGTGGTCTCGAATTAATTATTATCTATCAATAATTTGACCGATAATAATTCTTGGAGTTTCGTCATCGACCGAAAATGAAAAAAATGAAAAAAATCGGAAATGGAAAGGTGAAAAGAAATTTGGTCTCGATTTATTATTATTCATCAATAATTTGACGAACAACAATTTTGAGGTTTCTTCATCGACCGAGATTGAAAAGAAAAAGGAAATCTAAGTGAAATTGATCTCATCTTTATCAATATTGAACGATATTCCATTATATTAAACTTTTATTGACCAAGAATGAAATTAAAATCAAATCCAAATTAAAGAAAGGCAATGAAGTCAATTAAAAGCTTAAAATAAAATCAAATTAAGAATAAAATATATAAGACCTCTTTACAAAACCAAAAAGGGGAGGGGGTTTGAAACACAAGAGAGGTGTGAAATGGGAGAGGATCACGTGGGTTTAGGGCCCATCACCCCTCTAAGGCCCATGAAATAAAATAATGGCAAGAACCAACAGGAAACGGGCGAAAAGCCCAATCCTAATATTAGTAAGGCACAAAAAAAAACATTTACCAAACCACAATAACAATGCTGTCAGTCAACACATCCCCTTTCTCAAAAATAAAATAAAACACAGTTGTTGTACCCTAAAATTTGACCAATCCTTTTTCTTGTTTGGCTTATGTTTCATTGCATTTTAGCATCTTGCATTTGCATATCATTGTTCTTACAGGGGATCAAGATTGTTTGTGTGCCATCCAAGCGGAGAGTTCTATTGGCTTCAAGCTTAAGCAAAGGCATTGATACAAGTCATTGAATGTGTGGTATCATCATGGAATTATCAAGGCTCCTTGAGAGGAGAGGTGTGCTATGACTCCTTGTCTGAAAATCACTAGAGGATTTTGTCAAGAGTTCATGAGGTGCTATCGTTGGTGTAAGCATGGGATAAAGGTTTGTTGAGTACCTTAGAGGCTATTGTGGAGTTGGAATGGTCATTCAGTTCATCTGCGATGAGCCTAGGCAAAAGGGCATGGAATTAGGGTTTCACATACAATCAGTCAGGACTTGTTTCTTGGAGAAAAACTTATTTCCATGATCCTCCATATGTCCTAAGGTGTTTTGAAGGATAATATTGATCATCAATTTCAACCAGAAGAGCTTTAATTGGTCATTCAATTGCAAATCAGAAGATTTGGGGAAAAAGTCAACTGTGCAGAGAAAAAAGTCAACTCTCGACTTTTTTAAGGTCAAAATCATATTCCTCAAGTTCAATATGACCAATAGGTGAAATTTGACCAAGAAGTGTCAAGGGAATCATGAAAAATCAAGAAGTGTGGAACATTGTCATTTTTGGAAAATTAGGGTTTTAGAACCTTTCCATTTATGGAAAGTTTCATGTGTGAATCAGCCACTTTCCAAGCCATTTTTCTTCATGATCAAGGTTTCAAATGAGCTTTTGTCCAACATCAAACTTGTTCCTCATGTTCCAAGCTTTCATTTGAGTACTAATTCATCATCATATGATACTTGAAGCTCAAGTTGTGGTGGTTCAAAGTTAGGGTTTTCAATGATCTCAAGTTTAGTAAGTTTGGACAGATTTTCGAACTAACTTTCCAAGCCAATTTTCATCAAGCTCTTGTTGTAAAATGGAATTTTGTCCCACATGAAAGTCGTACATCTTATTCCAAGCTTTTCATCCATTACTAGAAGTCCCTCATGTGATTAATGAAGCTCAAGTTATGGATGTCCAAAGTCAAGGGTTTCAAGTGGTTCAAATTCATAACTTAGAAAATTTTCTAAGTTATTACAAGGCAGCTTGCATGTCATGACTTTCAACCTTAAATTTCATGGTCCTCCAAATTGCAAATCAAATTCCCACCAACATCAAAGTTGTTCCATGCCATGCACTCTTTAATTAAAGCCCAAGTTCTAAGCAAGATGAGCTTGGTGCATCAAGCTACATTGGTTCAAAGTTGTTGTTCTAGAAAGCATTTCAAGGCATGATCCATGATTGATTTTGGCATGTATTCTCAAATCAGTCTTGCAGCATTGTTGCACTCCCTTTTCATACGCATAAGGTGACAAATATTGCCCTCCAAACATTGCCAAAACAAGGCCAACATGCTATGTACCATAAAGGAGACATTTTGAAAATCCTTGCCAAAGAAGGAAAAGACAAGCAGCCCTTTGCTCTAGCCATTATACAAGCCCGCTTCCCTTCCTTCCCACTCCAGAAAAACAACCACATATGCCAGCAATTCATGCATGCTCCTTCATCCACCATTGAACAAAAAAAAAATCATGTTAAGCATAACATCTGATCCCTTGAGATTTTACCACTGTTAAACCCTCCATTTCATGTTTTTACTTCATATATAAGCTTAATGCAAAACCCTAGAGAGGGGCAGCCATCATTTGAGCCAAAACCAGAGATTAACATTTTTGATCCTCTCTGAAAATTTCTTCGAAACTCACTCCATATTAAACCATTCAACAAGTTCTTTCTCAAACCATCATCACCATAAACCCCTCTTCCATCTGTTTGCAAAAGGAGCCAATTGTGTGCATCTTGATCATCACCTGTTCAGATTAGTTTGGAGTTTTAGAAGGAGATTTAAGGCCTCTTAAGCACAACTCAAGCTTCTACAAGTCATAAGGGGTCATTCTGCATCTTTTGGAGAGTTTCTAGCAAGTTTTGAAGAGGCAGTGGACCATTTTCCACTAGGTATTTCCTCAAACTTTTTCCATCATTTTAGGCACATTCTAGGGGCATACTGTGTACATTTGAAGCCCTACACATGTAGGCAATGTTTTCATGTTGTTTTGGTTAAGTTTCATGAGATTTTAGTTTTGGACACCTCAACTGTTTACCTTCGAAACTCTGTGTAAATGACACTTTTTGTGAAAAATAAGCTTGGATTTGGAACCCTTGTGAGATTTTGAGTAGAGAGAGGTCTTACTTTTCCATTTCTGGACAAGTTTGGTCCAGCTCCGGTGACCTCTCACCGAAGAAGACCATCGGAACTAAGGTTCCGGCGTCTGTGTGAGGGAGACGAGATGAGATGGCTTTCACGTTTCATTTTGAATTTGAATCATATGCATTGTGTTGATCTTGTTGGCCTAAATGGATGACTAGGTGCCACCTCAATTAATGAGGCTAGCTGCCGCTACTGCAAAAATCGAGGCCGACAATGACAGAAGAGTCGCCACCGTGTGTTATTTATCCCAAGAGAGGGAAAGGAAACGCTCAAAGAAAACTTGACGAAAAGAGGGATAAGATCGGTCATTGCAACCAAATCTCGGGTTCGGGAGTCGGTTACGCAAGGGGAAGGTATTAGCACCCCTCACGTCTGTCGTACTCGATGGGATCCACACTTATTGTCTATCTAAAAGGGTGATTGAAACAATCTAACTACAGGCTTGAGGACAAAAGAAAGAAAAAAAAGAAATGACTCGGCAAAGCAATGCCTCTTTGTGCATACGTATCTCATCTAGAATGAGAAGTCAGAGTCAACGTAGTTCGGCTAACTACAGGTGAAAGTTAGGGGAGGTTGCTCGCCAAGACATCCCGTCTTGTGCCTACGTATCCTCGTCTGGTACGAGAAATCAGAGCAAATGTAGTTTGGGCTAAAAGGATCACAGGTTGGTTCAAAGGTTTTTTAGACCGACAAGACATCCCGTCTTGTGCCTACGTATCCTCGTCTGGTACGAGAAATCAGAGCAAATGTAGTTTGGGCTAAAAGGATCACAGGTTGGTTCAAAGGTTTTTTAGACCGAGTAGGGTTAACAAATAGTTCTAGCAGTTGGTGTATGCAGCTCGACCATTGGAGACTTAGGCATACCGTTTGCGGTAGAATTAAGGGTTAAAGACACTCTCTTTGTGAAAAGATTTTCCTGGTTAAGAACCCCAAATGGTGAAAAAGGTTTGAAGTGTTTTTTTTGTGTTTTTTAAGACAAGAAGTGGATTAAGTTATGGTTTGAAACTCATGTCGCACTAAAGACTATGACTCGAGAGCGAATGCATCGCATATCGCCCAAAGGGTATATGCTAAACATTCTAGACAATTGGGAGGAGGCCCCCCAACCATCATTCCTCGAGTACTTAAGGCTCGTAGCGTACGACTCAAATCTTTCTTTATTAGGTGTTTTGAAATGTCTAGGAGATGAAAAGAGAAAGACTCAAGCTAAGGGGAAACTAGACCCTAAAGTTATCATGCACAATGCTCCTAAAGTCAGGATGAAAGGGAATGAAACTATCCTAATGTTACATGCAAAGGATTGAACACCTAATATCTCTCCTACTCCCATCCTAAACGGAGGGACTAGGAATCCTAGGGGGATCATGGCCAAAGGCCAAGTAAACACTAAATAAATCAATCGCAGATGAAATGAGAAAGAAAATAAATATGGCGAATTCAAGATAAAATGATAAAATGAAATAGAAAGTAAAATAAAACATTAAAATAATAAAAAGATGATTTTTTTGGGTTTTTAATAATATTAAAAAAAAGTGCTACTTAAAAAATAAATAAATGAAAAAAAGGAAAAGAATTAAAATAAAACAAAAAACAAAAATAATTTAACACACTAAAACAAGAGAAAATGATTTTTTTGAGATTTTTCTAATTTTAATCAAAAAAAGAAAAGAAATAAAATAAATTAAACAAATAAAAACAAACCATAAAAAAGGAAGTGTTTACACTAGGTGTTGAACACATGACCTTCGAGTACAAGGCTGAACATAAAACCATATGACCCACTCATCAATGTGTGACTAAAAATGGAAAAAGGAGAAGAAAAGATGAAACGTGGGAAAATCATGAAAAAATAAATAAAAACGTCCCCGTTGGGGATCGAACTGAGGGCATGATAGTGAAAGGCAAGGAAATTAACCACTGGGGTGGCGATACATCCGTGTATAAATGCCACCCCATTAAAACAAGTATCAAAACAAGCGCATAAGGCTGGGCAAGGCAAGGCCAGTCTAAGACAAACAAATCAAATACGTTTTCAACACAACTTCTTCAAATCTGAACCGATTTTGACAAAATTTTAGTCTAACTTGACTAACTTTTCATGAGGAACACAATGACATTATTATTTTTTTCAAATTATGCACACACTCAAAAAACGATGGAAGATGTAAGATGGAGTTTTGAAATACGTTTTGATATCCAAAGATCAGAACATATGCTTTTAAAAGTAGAAAATGGTTGGAGCAAGTTTCAAATGTGTAATAGAATGAATTCTGACAAGCAATTAGGTTTAAAACACAACAGAACAAGAAGTGGCACTTGAGTTGCAAATTATGAAAATGTGTTGAACAAGAGAAAGAACTTAGTATCACAATCCAAACACAAAACCTCACACACTGATCAAACAGCAAACATGATGCAAATGGAGATAAGCAAAAGGTCTATTCAAACTTGAAATACCAAACTCATGATGAGTTCCAAAATAACTTAGTCTCTTAACAAAAACCACAACAGGGCTGTCAAATGGTGGAGTGTACACTAGCATCTAGCATAAGCTAACAAGCCTCTAAGCTAACACCACACACCAGACTTCCATTCACCAATCAAGCAGGGTATAAGCCAGGATGAAAACAAAAATGCAACACTACAGCACAAGGCTAAGCTCAACAGATGCACCCATACCTCAAGGTTTGGCAGACCCTAATGTACAACAGGCTCACTAAGTGCAAGAAAACTGATGACAAAAGGCACTCTCAAAGCTGCAGCAGTGGACTCAAATATTTCAACCTTATCAACATGATTAAGAACATCAAAACCATAACAGTGTTTGATTTCTTTGGTTCATTCTAATGACAAGACTTAATTCATACCAGCCACATCTATCAAGACAAATAAATTCTAACAGCAAAATCCCAGGCAATGATTACAGCAAAATCCAACTCCAAAATCAGGCTAAACAAGCAAACCAATAAAACTGTCCTCCAAAGCCAACACATAAGAGACTTAAATCCTCAAGACAAAGTCCTGCATCTGTCATCCAACTCTAAATCAAACCGAACTCCTCAGATGGAAATCCCAATAATAACAAGCTTTTGTCATGAGATGAAGCCAACAGCCAACAAGCATAAACTACAAACTCAGCTTCTAAGATCAGTCATAGAGGGATTCAAAGTATCATGTTTTCACAAAGATGGATTCTGACGGATGCAATCATAAACTCTAGCAGCAGTTACAACATAAACCAGAACTCTTACTGATAGCTACTGAGTTGGGAGGTTCAGTTCTCAAGCACAAATTAAGACAACAAAACTAGCCTGAACATATTGAAGTCCAACTTAAACCAAACAACTAAAATCTAAAGTCACAGCCAGAACTAACACAAAGGGTTGCCAACTCTAAGGTATCAATTGATTGGTTTGCAAGGATCTCCAAAACAACAATTACCAACAAACCTAATAGCTAAAGCAAGGCTGTAATGCTAAAAAGTTCAGTAGAAAAGGAAATTGCTTTCTTATGCTCAAAATAGTTGCCAATTGCCAAATGTTAAACCTATCCACCACCAAAGATATCATCTTAAAAGACTAAACAGGTCATAACAGATCTTCCTCTACATTAAGCAACAACAAAACATGCAAATGAAATGAATTCTAGGCTGACTAACCTTCCCCCAAACTTGGATGGCAAGCTAAACATTAAGGCATCTATGGTAACAAACTGGAATTCCTAAATAGTTAGTGAATCCAAACAGTCCTTTAAACTCCCATGACCACATACCTGGTCACACCCTTACCTCATATGAACATCAGTAGAAAGAATTCAACACAAACCACACTAGGTTTAGTTAGAAATCAAACAAAACAAACTGCCCCCAAGGATCTAAATCAGAGTTGAGGCACTCCACAGTCTTAGGCATTCTCATGATAATCCCCCTCTAAGGACAAAGCTATGCACCTCACTAAATGCTAGACTAATCCAAATACACTAAGTGGAGATTCACCAACATACTCTCAGTATTGCAAAGATCAGAACACTAAGTCTAGGCCTACAATCAGTTTTAAGAAGACAATCTAACAATAGGTGAAAACAAAAATCAGGCTCATAGCATTTTAAGCACAAAAAGTCAGCATACTCAATGGTACATCAATATGGATTGACAGATGCACTCAAACACACCTTAGCAGTAGCTTTAGGCAAGATTCCAAAGGAAATCACCAACCAAATCCTAATGGCAGCCACTAATCTAAAAGTAAACACAAGCTTGTGATGAAAAATAGGATCACATCCTATTGGTATGAGTAGTAGAGATAAGCTCACATTAGATCAGTCATGTCACCAAGACAATGTTCAATCCAAATGGTTTACTTAAGTAACAGTTTCCAACTTCTCAAGCAGGACAAAATTGAAATACTTTGACAAAAAACAAAACCAAATCTGGCTACAAATAACCAAGGACTCACTTCAAAATATAATGAACTCTACCTTAAGGCATCAACCAAAACAAGGGGTTTAAACAGGGTCCCGATGGGAATCAAAGTTTGCTTAATCTACTCACAAACTTGGACAGTAAGCTGAGCATCAAAACATTATTCTAAGGAAATCTAAACTGCAAACTGGCATGAATTGAAGCAATTACCCTCCATCTCAACAAAGCCTTCCCAAAGCACTAACAAGCAAACTATACTAAATAGTGTTAACAAACCTAAACATTAAAAAAACAACAGTCCAGTTATAAGCTTGCCTCATATGACCATCAGTAGCAATTCACCAACTGCCTAGAAGAAACTTAAAAAAGCAACAACTAGTTGGCCAAACTCAAACCTAGAAAATGCACACAATCCAACCATACTGACCTACAACTCTGACCCAGACTAAAAGCTCAAAAGCAAGGTCTTGAACAGCTCACAAACTGGCAGTACCCCTCAAAGCTATGGGAAATGAATGACAATCTAAGCCAATCACAGGTACAGTCAAAGCCAAAGGTCTTTAACAACTCAAAAATGGATTTCAATCAATAGTCACAGCTGCAACAACAACTCTTGAACAGAATCTCAATGACAGTCCACAATGCTATGCTTTAAAGTATATCCAAATGAAATAGGTAAACTCTCCTCAAGAAAAAAAACTCTGACAGAGCTAAAGTGGTTTTCTCAAGGCTACAAACATGATCAAACAAAATCAAATGATCTAGACAAAATAACAAAACCTGACCTCTGCAAGCTTGATTGAGATGAAACTAACAGGCCTTAAAATCCCTACACACACATTGCTCAAACAAAACAGAGGTAAACTTGACAAAGAGAAAGTCAAGCATCAATCAAACAAAACTCAAATGTGTATCTTTTAAGGATAACAACTTGCAAAACATGAACATAACAGTGTTGTACAACCAACCAGCAAACTTGTTATTAACAACAAAATAATCATTTTAGATGAGAATCAACCAATTCCAAGAACACATTCAAGCTCAAACATGTCTTAATGATGTTAATGCAATAAAAGAGAGTTTTTGTGATGCTTACCTCTTGCTGCCTGCAAAGCAAAATAGCAACCAAGCTCAAAGTTTTAAAAAGCTCACAGCCTTTGCAAACCAACCACTGGTTCCAGAAACAGCTTCAGAGAGAACAAAACCACCACACCTCCTTTTACCAATAAATTCCAAGTAGTGTTTGGGGTGAAAAGTTTGTGATGAAGGGTTAAACAAAGGTGAGGAAATGAGTGATTTTCGTGGGAATATCTCAGAGAAGAGCAAAAATGCAAGTTTGAGATTTCTTCAAAATGAAGGCTAGGGTTTGGTCCAACTGTTCTTCAGCTTATATAGAATGTGGAAAAGCGGTTTTGGGGAATTTTACTGAGGTGAAAGATCAATGGACCAGATGCTACATGTTCATGGTTGTTGGGATCAAATGGTGAAGAAAAGCACAATACAGAAGCATGCCTGCACTTTTGTTGTTTTCTGTAGTGGAGAGGGAGCAAAACAGGTGGGCTGTGTGGTGGTTAGAGTAGGGCTTCTTGTGCAAAGATTCAAAAATGGTGTATGGGTTGGTACAAGCTTTGTTCCTCTTTTTTGGGTAAAGTTTGGTAGGAAAAACTTCAACCTCACGCGCATGATATGGGAGTCACCAGCTGCAAGACTAATTTGAGAAATCATGTCAAAACCTTAGAAGGATCATGCCTTGAAACAAAGTCCAAACCATCAACTTTGAGCAAGGATATCTTGAGGCTCAAAGATCCAATTGCCCTAAACTTGAGTTCTTAGTAAATAGGGCATGGAGTAGAACAACTTTCATGTTGATGAAAGTTCCATTGGATCATTGGAAGACCATGAAATTTGAGGTTGAAAATCATGCCATGAAATCTGTCCACAAATAACTTAGAAAAATTCTAAGTTATGAATTTTGTCTTATTTTTTCTCAACTTTTCACATCCATAACTTGAGCTTCTCAAATCCAATGGAGGACTTCTTGTACTCTTTGGAAAGCTTGGAACACACTCTACAACCTTTATTTAGGAAAACGTTTCATTTGACATCAAGAAGGTGACGAAAATTGTCTTGCAAAGTGGTGCAAAAAATCTGTTCAAACTTAACCATTTTGAAATCATTGAAATCCCCAACTTTGATTGATCATAACTTGAACTCCAAATATCATATGACTATGAATTGGTATTCAAAAGAAAGCTTGAGATAAAAGGAACAACTTTGATGTTGGCCAAAAGTTCATTTGAAACCTTTATCATGAAGAAAAATGGATTTGAAGATGGATGTTCCAAACATAAAACTTTCCAAAAATGGAAAGTTTCTAAAACCCTAATTCCAAAAATGGAAACTTTCAACAACCTTTGATTTTTCATGATTTCCTTGACTTTTCTTGATCAAATTCCACCCATTGGTCATATTGAACTTAAGGATCATGATCTTGACCTCAAAAAGTCAGGAGTTGACATTTTCGCCGCACAGTTAACTTTTCTCCGAATCTCCCGATTTTCAATCAACTGATCAATTGAAGCTCTCCTGATTTAAATTTATGATCGATCTTTCATCCTCAAACATCTTAGGACATACGGAGGGCTATAGAATCAAGTTTACTCCAAGAAACAAATTTTATCCTGATTAAAATTGAAATTCTAATTCCAGCCCTTTTGGCCTGGGCATTGTGCAAATGAACTGAGTAACCTTTCCACTCCACCACAACATTTGAGATACTCAACAAACTTATATCTCATGCTTCCACCAATGATAATACCTTATGGACCCCTTGAAAGTCTTCTGATGGTTTATACCAGTGCCTTTGCTTGAGCTCGAAGCCAATAAAGACTTTCCTCTTGGGTGGTACACAGACAAACACTTGATCCCCTGTAAATGCAAAATGCTATGCAATGCAATATGCTAGAACAATGAAATGAAACATAAACCAAGTAAAGGAAAGAGGTTGGTCAAATTTTAGTGTGCAACATCTGCCCTTATTCAAGCGACTTGGACCTGAAGGGATGAAAAGCGAACGACTTTCAAACATTCGAGGTAAAAGACGGTTGAATACCAAAGAACCCGGAAATTTGACAACTGTAGAATGAAACAGTAACCTAATAAACTTGTTCAATGGAATAAAGTACCCAGAAATAACTGCATCTGATGGTTGCAGGGACAACGAGCTAACCCATAAGCAAAATAGGAAACATCGACGTCATGTCGGTAAGAACGTCTGACCTCGCCGTCAGTCATTAACATCAAATTGATAAAAAGCATCTGACCTCACAGTCAGGCCTCGACATCAAGTTGGTAAAAAAAGATCTAACCTCGTCGTCAATCCTCGACGTCCAATTGGTAAAAGCATCTGACTTCACAGTCAGGCCTCAACATCAAGTCGGTAAAATAGCTAACATCGTCGTTAGACCTCTGTTAAATACAAACAGACATCGAATCCAAAGATACGATCCTTTGACATCGCCGCCCGAAACAAACATCCAACATCGCCACTGAAAAACCGAATCACTTGACATCGCCATCAAAAACAAACATCCAACATCGCCGCTGAAAAACCAAATCACTTGACATTGCCGTCAAAAAACAAACATCCAACATCCCCGCTGAAAAAATAAAATCACTTGACATCACCGTCAAAAAACAAACATCCAACATCGCCGTTGAAAAAACCAAATCACTTGACATCGCCGTCAAAAACAAACATCCAACATCGTCGCTGAAAAACCAAATCAGTTGACATCACCGTCAAAGAACAAACATTCAACATCGCCGCTGAAAAAACCAAATCACTTGACATCACCGTCAAAAACAAACATCCAACATCGCTGCTGAAAAACCAATGCTAAAACTGATAAAAGTCTGACATTGCCGTCATTAACCTCAACATAATCATCCGATGTCGCTGCCAGATAAACATAACTCTGCGAAATACTGACCTTGCCGTCAGTAACCATAATAACCCCTTGACATCGCCGCCAACTAACCAAAATTCTGAGAAACAAACTGACCTCGCCGTCAAGTACCCGTGGGGATAAAGAACTCTGATGAACATCTAACATTGCCGTCAAATAACCGCACTTCTGAGAAACCTCTGACATCACCGCCAGAACTTCGCTAAATAAAAGCGAGCATCAAGATTCAAACAAAATTAAGATCATCCATTGATGATAATCACAAAAGAACTCCGCTGGGGCAACAACATGAGCCGGGGTCTAGCCAACACACGGGAAAAGATACTAATCATCTGCGAGATTCACCTGAAACAAATAGATAATGACCTGGCTTATGTTTCAAATGCACATGTTTGAAAATGGCATAATGCTCCATACGAAATGGAAATGCTACGCGTTTGGGAGGATGCTATGCACGATGCAAATGCAAAGGAACCACTCTAGAAAAAATAAATGCTGGAGAGAGGAAAAAAACTCCACTGGGGGGAAGACTAGGCATGCCTAGTGCCAATGGACTCACGCTGGGGAATACAAGCCTTGGATGGCCTCCGAGAAAACTTCTGGGTAAAGCTGCTCTGCTAAGCATAAATCCACTCTGTTGGGAATCAAAATCAAACTCTGCTGGGGATGACGCCCTAGATGTCCTACCAGAATACAACTCTTCTGGGGAACTAACAACTCTGCTGGGAAACTAACGACTCTGCTGGGAATCAAGGCAGACTGCTGAAGGATGGCTTGATTCTGTCAAAGATTCCGCTCTACTGAAGATGTAATCCGCTATCTGTTAGGGATTATGAATAATATCTACTAGGGAATTATCCCAAGCTCTCTCTCTGCTGAAGATGGAGAATAAACAATCTTATGGAAGAAAGCTACCCCATTGACTTGGCTGGGGATTAGGTAAGGAGGGAATAAACATCAACCTCTGCTTGGGGAAAATGAGCACAATACTCAACAATATCGACCTCTGCTCAGGGAAATGAAACAATGATCTGGACTCTGAGGGGAAAGGAGTCAGTCGTTCAGATTCTGTAGGGAAAATGAAATTCATTCTACTGTTGGGATAATCCCGTGCCCACTTGTTGGAAATGATCTTACTCTGCTGGAGATATCAATCTCGACCTGCTGAGGATAACCTTGATTGTATGAGGTTCCAACCTGCTAGGGGTGTGAACACACTTATCTTGCACATTTTCTTCAGGTGAGGGACTTCTGGAAGCGTCTTGAGGATGAACGTCCTGCAAATGACAAACAAACAAACATGTTCTGTGCAGCAAACGTCATCTCACTTATCACCTGTGACATTATTCAAGCAAAAGCATCATTTCGATCATAGTTGGCAGAGCCCACAAAATTATGTATGAAAAGTTTTATCAAAAACAATCAGGCGTCTTTTGCAAACAAAACGGTAAAGCTGAATCAAAAACAAAAGTTTTCTGAATAGTATGTTTTATTGATAAATGGCCTGTAAATAGGCAAATTTACAAAGGACGCAACTCCTGAAATGAGAAAGTTGCATAAGCAAAATACAGAAATGCACAAGAATATACAAAAATGTCGGCAATGTAGCACAGACAACCACCATAGAACGACTCAACTATGACTCGCGTGACTTCGACGCATTTCCGATGCTTCGTCTTCTGAAGAGATTGATTTGGACGGATGACTCTCGAGTTTTCCCATAATCCACTATGCTTTGAAGATCCACGCGCGGAACGTAGTCGTTTGCTTTTCAAATCCCTAACTTTTGCCTGATCGCCCTTGCGGGTTTTCGATTCACCGGGATACCCATTTTTGCCAAAGTCGCCCTTTCGGGTTTTCAACTTTGCGGGTTTATATATATATATATATATATATATATATATATATATATATATATATATATATATATATATATATATATATATATATATATATATATATTTTTTTTTTTTTCTTCTTCTTTTTATCCCTAATTTTTGCCCGAACCTATCCTTTTATGGTTCGCCGGGATGCCCCATTCTTTCCTGGATTTTCTTTTTCTTTCCAGCGGGTCTATTTTAAGCAAAGTATCTTTTGACTACGTTCGCGTTCACGGGGGACGTAAAATCTTCACCATCCATGTTGAAAGTAGCAAGGCTCCTCCAGAGAAGACTTTCCTTACAACATACGGACCTTCATAATTGGGAGTCCACTTGCCCCTGCGATCGTTCTGTGGTGGGAGAATCTGCTACAATACCAAATCACCTGCCTGAAAGCTTCGAGGATGCATCTTCTTATCATAGGCTTTCTTCATCCTGCTTTGGTACAGACGTCCATACACAAGAGACGCCAACCTCTTCTCATCCATCAAACTGAGTTAATTTAACCTGTTCTTCACCCATTCTGCTTCTTCTAGCTTGACGTCATCCAGAACTCTCAAAGATTGGATCTCGACCTCCAATGGCAGGACAACTTCCATGCCATATACCAATGAGAAAGGAGTTGCCCCAGTTGAAGTACGCACCGAGGTGCGGTATCCATGTAAAGCAAAGGGCAACATCTCGTGCCAATCCTTGTAAGTCACAACCATCTTCTATACTATCTTCTTAATGTTTTTGTTGGCCGCTTCCACAACGCCATTCATCTTCGGACGATAAGGAGACAAATTGTGATGCTCAATCTTAAAGTTCTGGCACAACTCCTTCATCATCTTGTTATTCAGATTGGACCCATTATCAGTAATGATCCTTTCAGGTATTCCATATCGGCAGATGATGTCCTTTTCGATGAACCGGGCTACAACTTGCTTGGTGACATTGGCATAAGAAGTTGCTTCGACCCATTTGGTGAAATAGTCGATGGCTACTAGGATGAAACGATGCCCATTGGACGCAGTAGGCTCAATCTTTCCGATCATATCAATGCCCCACATAGAGAAAGGCCATGGGGATGACATGACATTCAAAGGACACGGCGACACATGAATCTTGTCGGCATAGATCTGACATTTGTGGCATTTCTTGGCGTACTTGAAGCAATCAAACTCCATAGTTAACCAATAATACCCTGCTCTCAACAACTTTCGAGACATGGCATGCCCCCTTGCATGTGTTCCAAAGGCTCCTTCGTGGACCTCTTCCATAAGCAGATTCACTTCTTTTTCGTCCACACATCTTAGCAGCACTAAGTCAAAGTTCCTTCGATAGAGTACACCGTCTGGATTCAGATAGAAGTTACCAGATAACCTCCTCAAGGCCTTCTTATCCCGGGCCGATGCCCCAAGGGGATACTCTTGATTCTTGAGAAAGTTCTGGATGTTGTAACACTATGGCTTGCCATCAGAAGCTTCTTCAGTTGCGAAAATGAATTCCGGCCTATCGAGGCGCGAGATAACAATTCTTGGTGCATCATTCCAGAAGTTCACTTTGTACATTGAAGATAAAGTAGCCAAGGCATCTGCCATCTGATTTTCTACTCTCGGCACATGGTGAAACTCTACACAATCGAAGAAAGGCAACAATCTTCTTGCGTAGTTCATATAAGGGATTAGATTTGGTTGGCGCGTCTCTCATTCTCCTTTGATCTGGTTGACCACTAAAGCTGAATCACCATAGACATCAAGGTTCTTGATTCTCAAATCGATTGCTTCCTCGATACCCATGATACACGCTTCTTATTCGGCCTCGTTGTTTGTACAGGGGAATGTCGACCTGGCAGTGAAGGGTATATACGTCCCATGGGGGGTTGTAATGATTGCCCCAATTCCACTGCCGTAGGAGTTAACAGCACCGTCAAAGATCAATTTCCATTAGGAACCCTTCTCGGGACCTTCGTCAGACAATGGCTCATCACACTCTTTCATCTTCAAGTACATAATGTCTTCATCGGGAAACTCAAACTTCATTGGCTGATAGTCTTCAATTGGTTGCTCTGCGAGATACTCTGACAAAATACTCCCTTTAATAGCTTTCTGAGACACATACTGAATGTCGTATTCTGTCAGAACCATCTGCCATCTAGCAATCCTTCCTGACAGTGCTTGCTTTTCAAATACGTACTTGATCGGATCCATCTTTGAGATTAACATGGTTGTATGGTTTAGCATATACTGCCTTAGGCGTTTGGCGGCCCAAGCCAGTACGCAACAAGTTTTCTCCAACATTGAGTATCTGGACTCACAATCTGTGAACTTTTTACTCAAGTAATAAATTGCATGCTCCTTTCTTCCAGTCTCGTCATGTTGACCGAGAACACAACCCATGGAATTCTCAAGAACTGTTAAGTACATTATCAATGGTCTTCCAGCCACTGTGGGCATCAGTATTGGAGGTTCCTGCAGATACTCTTTTATTTTTTCAAACGCCTTCTGACAATTCTCATTCCAAACGATTGCCTGATCTTTCTTTAATAACTTAAATAATGGCTCACAAGTGGCTATGAGGTGAGATATGAACCGAGTGATGTAGTTCAATCTACCTAAAAAACCACGAACTTGTTTCTCGGTCTTTGGTGCTGGCATTTCTTGAATTGCTTTGATCTTTGCAGGATCAACCTCTATACCTTTCTCACTGACAATGAGCCCCAACAACTTTCCTGACCGCATGCCGAAAGTACACTTGTTTGGATTCAGCCGAAGTTTGAACTTCCTCAATCTCTCAAACAGCTTTAGAAGATTCACCAGATTCCCCTCCTCCGTTTGGGACTTCGCAATCATATCATCAACATATACTTCAATCTCATGATGAATCAGATCATGAAAGAGAGTCACCATAGCGCGTTGATAAGTTGCCCCTGCGTTCTTCAAACCAAAAGGCATTACTTTATAGCAGAACATCCCCCAAGGTATAATAAAAGTCGTTTTCTCCATATCCTTCGGTGCCATCTGTCGCTACTGCGAAAATCGGCGCCGGCTGAACAGAAGAGTCGCCACCGTGCGTTATTTATCCCACGGGAGGGAAAGGGAACGCTCAGAGTAAACCTCGCAAAGACGGGAAAGGTATGGTCGTCGCAACCAAAACCTGGGTTCGGGAGTCGGTTACGCAAGGGGAAGGTATTAGCACCCCTCACGTCCGTCGTACTCGACGGGATCCACGCTTGTTTTCGGGTATGGATTGTTATTCTATCTAAACTAAAGGTCAAGGGTTAAAAGAAAATAAAATGAAAAATAAAAAATAAAAATGACTCGGCAAAGTATCGCACTTTATGCCTACGTATTCCCGCCTGGAACGAGAAATCAGAGTCAACGTAGTTCGCCTACCTACGGGAAAGGAGGGGAAGGTTGCTCGCTAGGATATCGCATCCTATGCCTACGTACTTTCACACGGCATGAAAGATCAGAGCAAACGTAGTTCGGGCCACGTACGACACAAGTCTGTCTTGGTTGATTTTATTCTTTCTGAAAAAAGTTTTTCTGATTAACAGTCCCGGCGGACAAAAATGATGCTTTGACGAGTTCACCTTCTTTTACGGAAGAAGTGTCTTTTATTGGGTTTGAAATCTTTATGTGTTTTTCTGTTTGTTTTGAGAAAGAAGAGATAAAACTCTAACCTACGGTTGCGAAGGGAAACAAACTAACCTAATGTTATCATGCATGGGTTAAGACCTAGTGTCTATCATGCTCCTCTCTTGCACAGAGAGAAACAGAGATCCTACGGGATAGGCAGAAACAGAAACAATATCAGATATATACAGTAAAGCAGTAAAATGCATGGATGCAACAGTACAAGCGAGGCAAGGGAGTCCCACTCAACCTCGAACCTAGAAAATAATAGGCAAAAGTGAACAGGATTCACTTTCAACCCAACAGGGTAAACAGCAAACAATACAGTCCGGGAAAACCAATCAATACATCAGCAATGAAATACAACAGCAAAAGAAACAGCATCATCAGCTCTGAATCAACATCTAGCTTCAAGTAATCTCCAATCAGCTACAGGCTTCAACAAGCATCAATCTCCATCTTCATGGCCTTCAGGCAAGGGCTTTGATCATCAGTCTTCTATCTGCAATGGCTTTTCTTCAAGTTCAAACCTCCAAAATGAGGGATTAGTCACAAGAGTGAAGTGAATGAATGTTAGACAGTTAATTACCTACCAAGGGTGGTTCATCAACTGTTAACATTAATCAGAAAGTTTCCTCTCAAAAGTTCTATCTTTCAAATATATTCACTGATCCTTCCAAAGGAAGGAGGTGGATATTTGAAAGAGACTTTGAATCATAGAGAAAGGATGGATGCAGACAAGGCATTCCATGTTTGAGAAACAAGCTTTCTAATCTAGAGCTCTGCCTAGCTCCTAAACCCTAGTCTCCTCAGCAGCTACTAGCAAGATTCTCTTATCCAACTCTGGCAGTTGACCTTCAACATCTGGATCTCCAGTGGTCTTCATCTCCTCAAGTCTTCAGCTTCCCCAGGTCCCCAGACAATCCCAATACCCATACAAGCAAGCAATAATCCCCAGAGGGCACACCACACCAGACAATCAGACATATACAGAGTATTAATAGCAGTAGGGGAATCCTGACTTTTCTCTAAGGGATCTAATAACTACCCATAGCCCCTATAGTCCCATAACTAATCTAGTTAAACCCTAAGTCCTAAGGGAAAGAATCAAACCTCCTAAGTCATCACCTAAAAAAACCCTAATTTTATCCATGTTGTTCACACCTACACTAAGCCCCTAAATTTAATTTCTAAAAAAGGGAACTAAATTGTTTCTACAAGTTTAATGTCTAACCTACATAACCTAAAAAGAATGAACAAAAAATATGAAAGTATCTAATAGAACAAAAAATAACAAAATCATGCATGAAATGAAACTATTAAAATGTCATTTATTTAGAAAATATGGAAAAAATATCAAATAAAAATAAAATGCAATTTTTATTTTTTTATAATTTTCTAGACAGGACCAAGAAAATATAGAAAAAACAACCACAAAAAAAGAGTTAATTTCCTATTTTTTATGATTTTTTAAAGTTGATAAAAATTAAGATGAATTAAAAAAACTAAATTGAATTAAAATGAGAGGGGGGGGTCAGAATAGCAATTCGCTCCAGTTATGATCAGGATGGGCCAGCAATGGTGGGGTGCGCGTAGCAAGTTGAATTAAGCCCAGAAAATTTCAGAATTATTAAAAATAAAAAAACAAGCAGGGGGTGCATTCAGCATAGCTTCCACGTTCAAATCAAATTGGGCTCAGGTCACGGGGGTGTGGATATCACTAACACTTAGGCCCGCCCGTTTCATTAAATGAAACGGTGCGTTTAGGGCACCACTCTTCCCTCCAAATTCAGAATTGAATGAGAGCCACAGGATTGCTCTTGGGTCAATGGTCCAACAAACGATGGACGGCCATGATTTCGTCTCCTACCTTGATTCATCTAGGGTTTCTGAAACCCTCACACGCATGCCATGAACATCCAAGTTCCTCCTCTCTGTTCTCTCTCTACAATCCACCAAAACTCACGATGTAAACGTCAAACTTGCCCCAATTTTCAGGCTCTATCCAGCTATGGTAGTAGTTTGTCTTGAAACTCATCATATCACTCAACCCGATCACATGAAGTGCTTGCCACCATGAACATACACTGAGATGCATCACAATAATTCTCAACCAAACCTATACTAATCTACTCTATGCATAATGGTGATCATTCTAAACTAACAAGCTAAGGTTATCATGCAAAATCCTACGAGTTCTTGATCCAAACAGTTTGGTACACCTGTTATGAATTGTCTCTATTCAGCCTCAAATTCATCTAAACTAACCTCCTAACATCATAGATCATGAATATACTAGTAAAACTACCTAAATCTCCCTAGATTGAATAAGTTAGAAAGATTTGCACCTTGAGCAAGCTCTAATGGAGGCTGAGTAATCACGTGGATCCAGGCTCTTGTATGCTTCAATCTTGGTCCATTCTTGATATACTTGATTCTGTTTGCAATACTTGGATGAAACTTGGCTTGGATTGTGCTATCCACTTGAAATTGCAATTTTGATGTTGATGATTATGGTGCTCGAAAATGGATTGATCACACCCTGTTCTTGGTTGAATTCTGATCTATGATGATGATGAAATGTAGTAGACTCAGTGTTGATGCTTGATCAATGGAGAACTTGTGAATTTTGATCAAAATGCAATTTTGGGGAATGAGAGAAAATGGTGAAGCTTTGCACAAAATGGTGATTCCAACCCTTGCTCAATTCTGATTTCATGAATATATAGGGCTCAATGGAAACTTCTAGATCCATCTTACAACTTCCCTTGCCTTCCAACTTTGATTGATTTTGGTTATGTTTCTTCAAATACAAGTAATCATGAATAACTTTTCTTTTTCCTTCTAAACTCAAAAAAGTGCTTGAACCATTGTCTCTAAAATGTCTTTTGGACCCAAAATCATATATTGGAAGTCTCCATTTGGACTTATAAATCTCTCAAACCATTTTTCACTTTGACTTTATTCAAGTTATAAGCCATTTTAGTTCAAATTTAACCAATCATGCAACTTCATGTTATGAGATTTTCCAACAATTTGTGACCTTCTTTCTAGACTCAAAATGTCATTTGGAGAAAGTTTGATGTTGTAAGTTTTTCCATTTGAGGCCTCCTTGTATGAGTTTTGGACATGAGTTAAAATGACCTGTAATTCATAAATGCCCAAAATACCCTTTGCTTGCCAAGACCATAAGTTGAGTTCCACACCTCATATGAAGGCATGCTATACCATTCTAGAAAGATAAGACAATGAGGAACAATTCTTATGTTGACCATAAATTCATTTGAAATCTCCTTGAGGGGTAAAACTAGCTTGGAAGTCAAGTCACTTTCACAGACAAAATTTCAGATACCTCAGATGACCTGTAACTTGCAAGGACCATAACTTGAGTTCTATAAATCTCCTTGATGTCTTCCACCACTCAAATTAAAGGTCTTGAGATCCTCTACAAGTTTCATGTTGGCCAAGGATCCATTTGAAGCTAGCATTTTGACTTATCTTGCTTGGAAATTTGACCTAAACTAGGGGATTTTGCACAGAAACCCTAATTTAGAAACTCCTCTTCTCCTTGATTTCTCTTGAATTCTTCTTGGCATATCTCCATATCCTTCTTTATATGTCCAATGATGAACCCCCCATCTCTCCACTAGACTTGAATGCCCCTTAAATCAGTCAATTGACCTAGGGTTGACCTAGGGTTGACCCAGATGAAACCCTAGTTGACTGCCTTCAGCTATAGCTCTTGTGCTCTCATCAATGACTTGTCTCCTTCTTTAAATGACTTTCTAAGCCTCTCATAGTATCTAGATACTCTCCATGCCTTCAACTCACAGCTCACAACCCTCTTGCTGACCCTCAGACACCCTCAGCTAGGAGATGGACTCAAGGCTTGATCTGCTGAACCCCCTGCTTTCAAATTCTTTTCTGATGACTTGAATGAGATTGAATTGGGATAATGACCTCTTGATAGGCTTCTAGAGATGAGAATAATGATTGGTCCCCCTGTTGTATGACTTGCTATGCTTATGCTATGCAGATGATTAGACTATGCACATGACTCTATATGCAAATGCTAATGACATTGAAACATAAACCAAGTGAATAAGGTAATGCAAATTTTAGGGTGCAACAGCTGCCCCTATTCAAGCGACTTGGACCCGATTGGGTGAAGGGCCTGGAGCCTTCAGACATTCGCGGTACGAGGCGGTTGAATACTAGTGAAACCAGAAATTTGCCAACCGCAAAACTAAATTGCGCTCCTGCTTGAGGAACGACATTCATCAGCTGAATCTGACTGTTACAGTAACCCACTGATCTCGTGCGAGCGTGCTAGGGATTGTCTTCATCGTTCTGAAGAGGATTCTGTCATAACAGATTGCTTGTTTGTCCACGTTAGGACTCTGTCTGTCGTCAATACGAAGAAATCTCAACTAAAACCTGTCCACGTTAGGACTCCACTTGCTGTTAACCCAGAAAAATCTCGGCAATTCCGCTGGGGATAATTCGTCTGTATTTCCATAGACTGGAACGTCCACGTTAGGAATAAAACTCTTTCACGCTAGGAGTAACACCGGTCCACGTTAGGAATCATTTCTTCTGTATCTGTCCACGTCAGGACTAACCCTTTCATCTTTCCACGTCAGGAAGCAATCTTCTTTCCACATAAGGAGAACTATATCAATCTGTCCACGTAAGGATTCCAATACCACTTGACATGTTCGCGTCAGGACTCCAATCTTTCCACGTAAGGAATTCAACTTTGGTTCTGTAAGGAGTACATCAATCTTCCACGTCAGGAATCAACTTTTCTTGCATCTGTCCACGTAAGGACCCCAATTTTTCCACGTAAGGAGTAAATCTTCTTCTTCCACATTAGGAATAACTTCTTTGATCTGTCCGCGTCAGGACTAAACTCTTCCACGTCAGGAATAATCCATTTCTTTCCACGTCAGGAATCAATCTTGATATGTCCGCGTGAGGACTCAATCCTTCCACGTAAGGAATAAACTCGTCTTTCCACGTAAGGAAACCATTTTTCTTCCACGTAAGGGATGCTCTTGATATGTCCACGTAAGGACTCTGATCTTTCCACGTAAGGAATACCAACTTCTTTCCGATTTGTCCGCGTCAGGACTACATTTTTCCACGTAAGGAATGCCATCTTAATCTGTCCACGTAAGGACTCCGCTCTTTCCGCGTTAGGAATCACCTCTTTTGATATGTCCGCGTAAGGACTACATCGTCCACGTTAGGACCCACTTCTCCACGTTAGGAATAATAATTTCTTTGATTTGTCCACGTCAGGACACTGATCTAGTCTTGATTTGTCCATGTTAGGACTCAGGCGTCTTCGACCCGCTGAGGAAATAAGACTTGTCCACGTAAGGACTCACACGCTAGTCTGATCTGTTCGCGTCAGGACCCATGATTTGCCGCCACAAAGAAAGATAATTGCTGAGAGGAACTGGTCCACGTCAGGTCACCAACACAAAGAGTAACCACTTTTGTCAACGTCATGACCTCCCATTCCACTAACTTCGAGAACCCGAATCTGCCCACGTTAGGACTAACACACCCCACCAATCCGGGGAAATAAACCTGTCCACGTTAGGACGCCCACTTCTGAAGAAATCCCGTCAATATAGGAATAAATTGTCCACGTCAGGACTTAGTTCTCCAATGATCCTCACCCACAAACTTCTTAGCACTGTCGTGACAGTGACTTTGAAATGTACTCTACTGGGGACATTTGGAAACCAAACTACCGGACGCCTGCTCTGATAACCGGCGGTGGCCTCTGAAATTCTGATTCATGGAACCCCTGATGACAACTAATTCTGCCTGGGAATAAAGAGAAACTTATCCTGGCAACTCTGTGGGGACTACTGCCGAAACTGACATTATCATTGAATATCTCATGCCGAGATCTTGAACGTTTGGTAGTTCATTTGAGCAAGAGTTCTCTCCACCTGAACTGCTAGAGTACAGGAACTGCTTCAGCAAAATAAATGCTAAAGATAATGCCGACTCCGCCGAGGATAGCCAGATGCTACAGAATTATTCCAGCAAAATAAATGCTGGAAGGGTGAAGTCAGCCCTGCTGGGAAATTGGGAGCTCCAACCAAACGCCTTGTTGCGGTAACCCCCTGCTGGGGAATATAACTTTGCTGGGGAATAGCAAATGTGCACAGTACGATCGGACTTTCTGCTGGCGAGTGAACTGATATTACACAATATCCCTGATAAAATAAATGACAGGACCCACCATCAACCTTGCTTGGGAGAGTCATAATCTTCGAGTTCCACTGGAAGGAATGAAAACACTTGCAAAGAGAATTCCGCTGGGGATGGGACTATTCTCTCGGGGAAAATCCACTGACTCCGCTGGGGGAGAGTGCATGACCCTGCGGGGAAAGATGAACCTGTCTGAATACAGCCTCACGATCTTGGAATCGTCAAACTCTATTGAGGACGAATAACTTTTCTGCTCCCTTTGGGTAAGCTACGGCTAGCTGGGGAATTCTATCCTTCTTCAGGAAGAACATGCATGCCCTGCGTGGGGACTAAGTCTTTCGTTATCGCAATCTTTTGATCCTCTTCCTCGTATGGTTATGAAACCTGTAACAACACAAACAAGACACGACAAGCCTATGCAATCAAATCAATTCAGGTTAGTGACGTTACACTCAGTTAATTCAAAGCTTTAACAATTGTTGGCAAGGGCCAGTGATGTTATACTCATGCTAGCTTCACTAAACTTAGGCGTTTTATTATGCACAAAACAGTAAAGACCAGTGTCAAATACTGAATAACGTGTTTTATTGATCGGGCCCCTGAATGGGCGGAGTTTTATACATGGGATGTAACTCCTGAAATGAGGAAGCTACGCAAAGCAAATACATAAGTATGCACAAGAAGCATGAATATTTTGACAAGTTAAATTTTGTACACATGTCGGCAACGGGATGCAGATGAACACCATGAACTGATCCTCCCATGACTCGCCCGACTCTAATGCTTTCCCGGTATCCCCACTTCTGAAGAGATTGTATCTAATAACTGGCTCCTCGAACATATTCTCCCGCATTGATGCTCACTGAATTCGGACCGCAGTCATTTGCTTTTCAAATCCCTAACTTTTGCGTGAACCGCCCTTTACGGGTTTTCAGTTCACCGGGATACCCCTTTTTGCCGAAGCCGCCCAGTGTAGGTTTTCAACTTCGCGGGTGTACATTTTTTCAATTTTATCCCTAACTTTTGCCCGAACCTTTCATTCTGTTTTTTGGTTCGCCAGGATGCCCCATTTTTGCCTGGACTCTCTTTTTCTGTCCAGCGGGTCTATTTTAAGCAAAGTATTTTTTAACTGCGTCCGAATTCACAGGTGACGTGAAGTCTTCTCCGTCCATGGTGGATAACAACAACGCTCCTCCTGAGAAGACTTTCCTGACAACGTATGGCCCTTCGTAGTTGGGGGTCCACTTGCCCCTGTGATCTGCTTGCGGCGGGAGAATCCTTTTCAGCACAAGGTCGCCCGTCTGAAAGCTTCGCGGATGTATCTTCTTGTCGTACGCTTTCTTCATTCGGCTCTGGTACAAACGACCGTATGCTAGGGAAGCTAGCCTCTTCTCGTCCATTAAGCTTAGTTGGTTCAATCTATTCGTTACCCATTCTGCCTCGTCTAGCTGAACGTCTCGCAATACCCTCAGAGAAGGGATCTCAACTTCCAATGGTAATACTGCTTCCATTCCGTATACCAACGAGAACGGAGTTGCCCCGGTTGATGTGCGTACCGTCGTACGATAACCGTGCAAAGCAAAAGGTAGCATTTCATGCCAATCCTTATAGGTCACCACCATTTTCTGCACAATTTTCTTGATATTCTTATTGGCCGCTTCGACAGCGCCATTCATCTTGGGTCGGTAAGGGGAGGAGTTGTGATGTTCGATCTTGAAATTCTGACAGAGCTCCTTCATCATTTTGTTGTTCAGATTTGAACCATTATCCGTGATTATCCGCTCGGGAATCCCATATCGGCAAATGATATCTCTCTTAATGAATCTGGCCACCACTTGCTTCGTTACATTCGCGTAAGACGCCGCTTCCACCCACTTGGTGAAATAATCGATTGCTACTAGGATGAACCGATGCCCGTTAGAAGCCGTCGGCTCGATCTTTCCAATCATATCGATTCCCCACATCGAGAATGGCCATGGAGATGACATCACACTTAGAGGACTCGGAGGCACGTGTATCTTGTCAGCATAGATTTGGCACTTGTGGCATTTCCTCGCGAACTTGAAACAATCAGTTTCCATCGTCAGCCAAAAGTAACCTGCCCTCAGCAATTTTCTCGTCATAGCATGCCCACCAGCATGCGTACCAAAGGTACCTTCGTGAATTTCCTCCATGAGAAGCTTTGCCTCTTTCTCGTCTACACAACGCAACAACACCAAATCGTGGTTTCTTCTGTACAAGACGCCATCCGGATTCAAGTAGAAATTACCCGCTAATCTCCTGAGAGTCTTCTGATCTTGACTGGATGCCCCAGCCGGATACTCTTTATTCTTCAGGAAATTAAGGATATCAAAATACCACGGTTTGTCGTCAGATGCTTCATCGATAGCAAATACATAAGCTGGCCTGTCCAACCGAGAGATAGTGATTTGGGGAGCTTCGTTCCAGAAGTTGACCTTGTACATGGAAGACAAAGTGGCAAGGGCGTCAGCCATTTGATTTTCTGCCCGCGGTACGTGATGCAATTCAACTTTGTCAAAGAAAGGCAACAATCTCCTTGCATAATTCATGTAATGTATCAAATTAGGCTGCCGTGTCTCCCATTCCCCTTTGATCTGATTCACCACCAGAGCTGAGTCTCCGTATACGTCTAGATGTTTGATTCGCAAATCAATGGCTTCTTCAAGCCCCATTATACAAGCTTCGTATTCGGCCTCATTGTTGGTAACGGCAAAGGTCAATCGGGCAGTAAACGGGATGTGCGACCCGTGTGGCGTAGTGATAATTGCCCCTATTCCGCTACCGTAAGCATTCACAGCTCCGTCAAAAATCATCTTCCATTTGGATCCCAACTCTGGTCCTTCGTCTGGCAACGGTTCTTCACAATCCTTCATCTTTAGGTACATGATATCCTCGTCAGGAAAATCAAACCTCATCGATTGGTATTCTTCAATAGGCTGCTCCGCCAGATACTCAGACAGCACACTCCCCTTTATAGCCTTTTGCGAGACGTATTGAATGTCATATTCGGTCAAGACCATCTGCCAACGGGCAATTCTACCTGACAACGCCTGCTTTTCGAATACATATTTGATAGGATCCATCTTCGAGATGAGCATGGTTGTATGATTCAGCATGTACTGCCTCAAACGCTTGGCGGCCCAGGCTAGCGCGCAACAAGTTTTCTCCAGCATTGAGTATCGAGATTCACAGTCTGTAAATTTCTTACTCAGGTAATAGATCGCATGCTCTTTCCTTCCCGTCTCGTCGTGTTGACCGAGAACACAACCCATGCTTCCCTCAAGAACCGTCAAATACATTATCAAGGGTCTACCTGCCACTGGGGGTATTAAAATAGGAGGCTCCTGCAGATACTGCTTTATTTTATCGAACGCCTTTTGACAATTTTCGTTCCACGTCACAGCTTGATCTTTCTTTAGCAACTTGAATAATGGTTCACACGTAGCAGTTAGGTGAGATATGAACCGAGCGATGTAGTTCAATCTCCCTAAAAACCCGCGCACCTCTTTCTCTATTTTAGGCGTCGGCATTTCTTGAATCGCTTTTATTTTAGCAGGATCGACCTCTATTCCTCTTTCGCTTACGATAAACCCCAGCAGTTTACCCGATCTCACCCCGAAGGTGCATTTATTAGGGTTCAGCCTCAGCCTGAACTTCCTAAGTCTTTTAAGCAACTTCAGCAGATTCACCAGATGCTCTTCCTCCGTCTGGGATTTGGCAATCATATCGTCAACATAAACTTCGATCTCTTTATGCATCATATCATGGAAAAGAGTCGTCATCGCACGCTGATATGTTGCCCCAGCATTTTTCAAACCAAAGGGCATCACTTTGTAGCAAAATGTTCCCCACGGCGTTATGAAAGTAGTCTTCTCCATATCCTCTGGCGCCATTTTAATTTGATTATAGCCTGAAAAGCCATCCATGAAGGAGAATACGGAGTACTGAGCAGTATTATCAACTAACACGTCAATGTGAGGAAGTGGAAAATCGTCTTTTGGGCTTGCTTTATTCAAATCTCTATAATCCACGCACATCCGAACCTTGCCATCTTTCTTTGGCACTGGTACGATGTTAGCAACCCATGAGGGATACTTCGTCACAGCCAGGAAACCAGCGTCCCACTGTTTCTGAACCTCCTCTTTGATCTTCATTGCCATATCTGGTCGAGTTCTGCGAAGCTTTTGTTTGACCGGCGGGCAATCTTCTTTCAGCGGCAGGCGATGCACAACCATATCTGTATCGAGCCCTGGCATATCTTCATACGACCAAGCGAATACATCATTATACTCTCGGAGCATTTCAACCAGTCTTCGCTTGATATCATTCTGCAGTGCGGCTCCGATACGAATGTTTTTCTCAACCCCTTCCGACCCCAAGTTGATAATTTCGATGACCTCGTCGTGAGGCAGAATGGCTCTTTCCTCTTGCTTTACTAACCAAGACAGTTCTTCCGGAACGTCGCTATCTTCGACAACCTCTTCTTCAGCCTGAAACACCGGGTGCTCAAAGTCGGGACGAGTCATAGGTGGTTCAAGGACGTCATCTGAAAATGTTATCCTGCAAAAGGAATGGTTAAGTGCTTCAAAATGCGTATAAAGCGAATAACCACGTTGCCCTTTTATTGAAAAATATAAAACAAGAAAGACAGGGATTATGGTATTTGCACATGAAAAAACGCCATTTATTTAATGATTAACACGCAATGTTTATAACAACACAGCCCTAAGCAAATCCTGATGCCCCGGGCAAGACATCAGATTATTCAACAATTAATAAAGCAAAGCATTACTGTTTAAAAGTCACAGGAACAAGCTCCTGAATAGACCAGTTGCACAGTCCTTGTCCTGGCGTGCTTGGCTGAATCCAGGCATCCATATCACAGTCGCTGTCTCCTTCATCAGACTCTGAAGCAGCATTGACAGTTTCATGACATACTCCACTGGCAGAGATGGTAATTGACTTTCTGAAACGGGGGGCCCCCACGGAAGGAGTTGATGACGACGGTTGGTACCCCAGTCCGAACCGGTCCATCTTCACAGGAATGTCCAGCACTTTGCCCCAGCCCTTGGCTTCTCCTGCTTCCACTAGAGCTTGAGCTTCCTTATACGATGAGACGGCTATTTCTGGCACTTTGCTCGGCCCGGGACCTTTGTCCTTGATGCGCAAACCTTCGAATGCCTGGCATGGTGTTTCGTGGATCTCCCCGTCGACTTCCACATATTTAAATGACGATAGATGGCTGACCAGGATGTCCTCTTCTCCGCACACAGTGACTACGCTGTCTCCGACCATATATTTTAACTTCTGATGCAGGGTGGACGTGACTGCCCCTGCTCCATGAATCCAGGGTCTTCCAAGCAAGCAGCTGTACGCAGGCTGTATATCCATGATATAAAACTCCGTTGCAAACACTTCCGGCCCCACTTGTAGAGGCAAGGTAATCGATCCGAAGACTGTTCTCCGCGTGCCGTCAAATGCTCTGACTACCAAATCGCT
This sequence comes from Lathyrus sativus, assembly GCA_963859935.3. Lineage (NCBI taxonomy): Eukaryota > Viridiplantae > Streptophyta > Magnoliopsida > Fabales > Fabaceae > Lathyrus > Lathyrus sativus. Next base: position 5,752,917 of record OZ012735.1, read on the forward strand.
GGGTGTACACAAAATCCCTCGAACATCCAGCTTCATCATTGCCTTCTTGGGCAGCACATTCAAAGATGATCCGGTGTCAACCAATACGTGCGACATTACTGATCCTCTACACTCAACAGATACGTGTAATGCCATATTATGATCTCTCCCTTTCGGAGTCAAGTCAAAATCAGTAAAGCCCAAGCTGTGGCCTGCATTCACATGTGCCAGCACTCCTTCTAGCTGATTTACGGAGACGTCTTGGGGTACAAAAGAGGTGTCCAGGACTTTCAGCAAAGCATTTCTGTGAGCTTCCGAACACAGCAGCAATGATAGTATAGATATTTTAGACGGTGTCTGCTGCAGATGCTCCACAATCTTATAATCACTTTTTCGAATTAAGCGCATGAACTCTTCTACATCTTTCGATGCTGCTTCTTTTTCACTTGCTGGTACCGGAACATTTTCAACCGCTTTCCCTTTTCCTTTCGCCAGCCTTTCAGCCTCCACTTCAGGAGATATAAAGATCCTGCCACTCCTTGTCATGCCTCCTGAACCAACAACATTATCCACAATCTCCACTGGCTGTTTGTTAACTTCAATCTTTATCCCATCACAATACACCTCTAACCCATATGACCATGGGACTGCTTTCGTGTTCTCGTACGGGATTGGCCCGGCTTTAGTTATGGTGATCGGTGGTCGTTGAGCTGGTGCTGCAATAGTGATCGTCTTCCGAGGAATCGTCACAGTGGCCACATCACTCCGATTATCCACTACTGCCCCTGCAGGCTCGTCAGTTGCCGCTCGATCAAACTGCAATATGCCCTCATCAATTAAAGCCTGAATGCCTTTCTTCAAATCCCCACACCCCCCAGCTAGGGTCCAATAATCTAAGCAATACTCATTACATCCTGGGTAAACACCTCCTTGTAACAGTCGGCTCTTTATCTCGCTCAGCGGCGTCTTTAAATCTTCAACATTCATAATAAGATTCAGACCTTCCTCGGTCAGAACAGCGTTTGCCCCATGATTAGGCATGGGTTTCTGGACTATATTCGGACCTGCCGTTCCGAAATTGATAGTCTTGTTGTCTAAGAGATCCTGCACAACGTGCTTAAAAGCACGACAACCTTCTATATCGTGACCCGGGGCCCCGGAATGAAACTCACAGTGCCTGCTTGCATCATAGCCAAACGGGGGAGCTCCCGTTATCGGCGCCAGAGTTCTTTTCTCTACCAGGTTTAATCCCAACAATGTCTGCAATAAATCGGCATAGGTTGAGGGAGGCTTCTCAAACACTCTTCTCGGTTTACTACCCTGGAATCTTCGCTGAGCTTGCTGTGCCCCTTGCTGAGGCTGCTGCTGCTGTGGCAATGGCTGTTGCTGAACCGGTTGTTGTTGCTGGAGTGGTTGTTGTTGATATGGGATAGTAACACTCGACACCTGCTGCGGCTGACGATATTGACCTCGTCCCCTGCCTCGGCCTCCAAATACTGCGCTGGCTTCGCCCTGACGGCGCCCACCATAAGCTTTCCTATTACTGCCAGATGCAGTTGATTCCTCGACTTGGAACTTTCCTTGCTTAATATTACGTTCAATCTTTTCCCCCATCAGAATCAGGTCTGAAAAACTGGCCAGAGACGTATGAAACAGCATATCATGAAACAGACCTGTGAATGTGCCGACAAACATGTCATTCATTTCCTTATCTTCTACAGGAGGACGGACCCTGGCATCCATATCGCGCCACCTTTGCGCGTACTCTTTAAAACTCTCCCCCTTCTTCTGCGACAGCCCGACCAACTGGACCCGATTGGGTGCCAAGTCGCTGTTATACTTGTAGTGAGCTACGAACGCCTCTGCTAATTGCTTCCATGTCTTGATATCAGTTGGCTCCAACCCCATGTACCACTCTAGGGAAGGGCCCGATAGACTATCCTGAAAGAAATGCATTAGCATTCTTTCATCAGTTGAGTATGCAGACATCTTTCTGTAATAAGCTCGTACATGCACTTTCGGACATGTGTCTCCTTTATACTTATCGAACGCAGGAGCTTTGAATTTAATTGGCACCCTCAAGCCAGGTACCAAGCCCATGGTTGCCATGTCCAAGCCCACAACACTTTGGTTTAAGACTCCCTTCATCTGCTCTTCCAGCATTCTAATCTTTTGGGAATCATCCATCGGCCCTTCAAAACCTCCTCCGGAGAAGGCGTCCTCCTGCTGATCTTCTTGCCACATACCGTTTCCAGCTCCGTACCCATCATATCCATTATTACGTCCAGCTCTGATCTGATTCATCCCCGGACCTCGGCCTCTGTTGCCGTACCCTTGAACACCTCCAGCAGGACCAAAAGCCATAAATCCAGTACCGTTGCCGTTTCCAAAGCCTCCGTAACCCTGATTGACCATGCCATAACCATCTTGCCCAAAGCCTTGAGCATTAAAGCCATACTTCCCAGTGTTATCGAATCCCTGATCGTTGAATCCGAATTCAGTATTGACAAAGCCATTGCCTCCTAGATTATCTCCCAAATTGACATCACCCAGCCCAACATTATGGACAGCAGTCTCATTTCCTACTCCGGCGTTACCATTCACAGCAGCGGTAGCGTTGTTGATATTAGCAGCAGGTGTATTGATTACAGGCGGAGCCACTGGCGTGGGAGTACCGTCTCCATGAGCAGTATCGACCCGGACAGACTGATGATCTTCATTACCATGACCAGCGTTTCGGGCCAACAGAGGCTGGACCATGGCCTGCAAATTCTCCTGCCCTTTTGCTATAGCTTCCATGGTCTGCATGAAGAGGGCGAGCTTCTCGCGCACATCTTGCATCTCGTTCTGCATTTGATCCATGATTCTTCGACAGTTGGTGCGTGTAGAATAGCGGTGCGGATGTTGATCTGCAATCCTGTTAAGTACCTGTTAAAAGCGGGAAATAAGACACTACTCAAAGATTACCTGTAATGCAATATGAATGCAATGCAATGTGTCTGTGCATTAGGGAAGTTCATTCCCCCAGTTCTAGTGCGAAGGTGCCGGTGCAGTGACAGTGCTGACAATAGGAATATCGGAGCTGAATCATAGAAAGCCTCATATATTGCAGGGAGAATCAATAAGCCTAGGGTACAATATCACTGAGAGTATAAAGGAGGCATGACCTCAACCAACAATCCTGGTGATGGTCAGCACTATGCAAATAAAGCATACAAGTTACTACATGAAATGATCAAATCCTCCCAAAAGTCTGGTACTCTTCTATCAACTTCTTGGTCTCCGGATGGCTTGGTCGATCAAGCAGCCCTTCAACAAGCTGGTTTCTCCTCTTAAGGACACGGCGTACGTCTTCAGCAGTTTCTTCCCATGTTGCTTCTCCGAAGCAATCTTCTAACTTTCGCTTCTGAGACACTGCTTCATCTCTGGATTTGATTGCCTTGTTCAGTGCATGCTGGACACTATACCGGGTCATCACTTCCTCCTCACACTTCTTGATGCTAGACTTCAACTTCTCCTCGAGGTCGGAAATTTGCTGCTTTAGCTTATCTTCCCTCATCTTATTGTTGGTGAGTGTAGCATTCCAAGTCTTATTGCAAGAAGATATCTCTCGGTGTGCTGCGTCGAGCGCTTTCTTTTTGGCTTCCAGCATGTCATGGGAGCTTCTGAACTCTTGCCCCAGACGTTCGCGCTTCTTCTTTTCTTCAGTCAACTCAGCCCCTAACCTGTTTACTAGCTCGATCTGTTGTTGGAAAGCATATACGGCCTTGTTTTTCTCACTGCGTACTTGGGCTAACTCTTGCTCTAACCCTTCATTAATCTTCACCAAGGCTTCTTTTTCCTTCACAACTTGCTCGTAGGCTTCCCTAGAAACAGTAGTCGGCTCTGCTACCGGAACGGGAACAAGAATTGGTGCATCTGGAAACGGCATCCTCAACTGACTAGCCCTCTCCTGAATCCAAACTCTATAAGATGCATAGGCCTGACAGTCGTTCTTTCCTAACAACGGCTTCCCTCTGCGGTTAATACGTGTCCAGGCATGTTGCAACTTGGCTAATAACTCCCCTTTCACGTCTCCGGTGAAGTACAGAGATTCCTGTACTTCCTCCTCCTTTGGCGGGTTCTTCAGTGCGTATCCGAACTGACGGACGAACAGAGATGGGTTGTAGTTAATACACCCTTTTCTTCCTATCAGCGGCACATTAGGGTACCCAGAACAACTAAAGATGAGCTCAGACCCCAACAAATCTCGATCAAACCATACAACGTCTTCGGAGTATAGCCTCATCAGGCGTTCTGACCAACTGGCTGAGGTTGCACTGTCTGCAAAGGGTCCCTTCATAGGGAGATGACTTTTGAACCACATATTCAACAGAGGAGTACAGCAGTACACAACCTTTCCTCTTCGGTTCTCATTCTTATAGTGCAATGAATGATAGAAATCTCCGATCAAAGTTGGCACTGGGTTGCCTGCAGCAAACAGATAGAAAGCATCCAAATCCACAAAGTTGGGCAAGTTAGGAAACAGCACAATTCCATAGATGCATAAAGCCAAAATAGCATTGAAAACCACCCAACAACCGTTCTTGGCGTACTCTCGAGCTTTGACGACTAAGAAATCAAGAGAGAAACCTGAAACCCCAAGCCAAGAAGTCAATAACAGATCTGCAGCGTCCATATGTAAGGCTTTGGCTAAGTCCTCCAACTTGGGCTCAGCAGCAGAGTGAATAAAGGGAACCTCGTTCTGCACGGGAAGCTCAGTAAACTCCACATACTCCTCAATAGTGGGCCCTAGAATAAAGTCAGCAAACGTAAAACATCTCAATGCGGGATCATAGAACTGCATCAAGGTGTATAGCCCGTTCATCTCATCAGCAGTGGGCTTGCAGACTAATCTCAGTAATCTCCCATGGCTCATTCTGAAGCTTCTCCTAACCTCCTCGTCGGCAAGAGATATCAGACCAAGCAAAGAAGTAATATCAGGCGAAGGCAGCTTATACGCAACTGTTTTCCTCAAACCAGCCATAATCAATACTCAGAAGTCCGGGCACTAGAACTAGGGAAATGCAAATGCACCTGCAGCACAGACACACGTTAGTGAAATGCAAATGGAAATGGATATGCAGGCAATGCAATGCAAGTAACATGCAACAGGGACCAAAGCTGTAGCTGAATAGCCTAAACCCAATCAAGAAAGGTCTCAGATAGACCATCCAGAAATCATCAAACCCTGGTCTCCGATAGACCTAAAACAAAGCTCCAATACTGGTCTCTGACAGACCTCAAACCATAACTCCAACTGGTCTCTGGTAGACCTCAAATCACATCTCTAATTGGTCTCTGACAGACCTCAGAACACATCTCCAAATGGTCTCTGACAGACCTCATAACTCTCCATAAATACCCAGGATCTCTGATCAAGAAATAAACCGGTATCTGAAGGTCTGGTTACCTGCATAACCCCAAATCCCCTCACAGGTGGGTGGCCCTATAACTGGCACAAGGTATGGCATCCTATGCGGTCGTCGGCGTCACAGACTTTCAGGGTTGATGATACGATTCCCAGAAGGAGTGGCATCATCAATTCCTGAAGAGGCCTCACTTAGCCAACTTCCAAGTGATCGGTCCCCGGAGTCGACAATTCAGCTGACCAACAACCCCTTCGACCCAAAGGGTAGAAAAAGAAGCCAACCAGAAGAACCTCGTCCGAGTGTAGATTTCATGAGACACTAATGCAAGCAAAGCCGGCACGCGCCCACTACTTTCTACGCTAATTCTAGGTGCACTCAAGCCCAGGTCCGGCTTATCTCTCAATATCAGAACACCCGTCACACCCCAAATACAGCAATAATAATCAATATACAAAGCTGAAAATACAAGGTTAGAAATATACAATAACTCCATACAAAATCCTCGACGGGAAAACAAGCGTTAGGATTGACTCGCTCAAAGGGACGTTGGATCCCAAATGCATAAGAACCATCGCAGTTCTTAGCAGCCAGGGGACGTTGGATCCCCAGCAGAGTCGCCAGCTGTCGCTACTGCGAAAATCGGCGCCGGCTGAACAGAAGAGTCGCCACCGTGCGTTATTTATCCCACGGGAGGGAAAGGGAACGCTCAGAGTAAACCTCGCAAAGACGGGAAAGGTATGGTCGTCGCAACCAAAACCTGGGTTCGGGAGTCGGTTACGCAAGGGGAAGGTATTAGCACCCCTCACGTCCGTCGTACTCGACGGGATCCACGCTTGTTTTCGGGTATGGATTGTTATTCTATCTAAACTAAAGGTCAAGGGTTAAAAGAAAATAAAATGAAAAATAAAAAATAAAAATGACTCGGCAAAGTATCACACTTTATGCCTACGTATTCCCGCCTGGAACGAGAAATCAGAGTCAACGTAGTTCGCCTACCTACGGGAAAGGAGGGGAAGGTTGCTCGCTAGGATATCGCATCCTATGCCTACGTACTTTCACACGGCATGAAAGATCAGAGCAAACGTAGTTCGGGCCACGTACGACACAAGTCTGTCTTGGTTGATTTTATTCTTTCTGAAAAAAGTTTTTCTGATTAACAGTCCCGGCGGACAAAAATGACGCTTTGATGAGTTCACCTTCTTTTACGGAAGAAGTGTCTTTTATTGGGTTTGAAATCTTTATGTGTTTTTCTGTTTGTTTTGAGAAAGAAGAGATAAAACTCTAACCTACGGTTGCGAAGGGAAACAAACTAACCTAATGTTATCATGCATGGGTTAAGACCTAGTGTCTATCATGCTCCTCTCTTGCACAGAGAGAAACAGAGATCCTACGGGATAGGCAGAAACAGAAACAATATCAGATATATACAGTAAAGCAGTAAAATGCATGGATGCAACAGTACAAGCGAGGCAAGGGAGTCCCACTCAACCTCGAACCTAGAAAACAATAGGCAAAAGTGAACAGGATTCACTTTCAACCCAACAGGGTAAACAGCAAATAATACAGTCCGGGAAAACCAATCAATACATCAGCAATGAAATACAACAGCAAAAGAAACAGCATCATCAGCTCTGAATCAACATCTAGCTTCAAGTAATCTCCAATCAGCTACAGGCTTCAACAAGCATCAATCTCCATCTTCATGGCCTTCAGGCAAGGGCTTTGATCATCAGTCTTCTATCTGCAATGGCTTTTCTTCAAGTTCAAACCTCCAAAATGAGGGATTAGTCACAAGAGTGAAGTGAATGAATGTTAGACAGTTAATTACCTACCAAGGGTGGTTCATCAACTGTTAACATTAATCAGAAAGTTTCCTCTCAAAAGTTCTATCTTTCAAATATATTCACTGATCCTTCCAAAGGAAGGAGGTGGATATTTGAAAGAGACTTTGAATCATAGAGAAAGGATGGATGCAGACAAGGCATTCCATGTTTGAGAAACAAGCTTTCTAATCTAGAGCTCTGCCTAGCTCCTAAACCCTAGTCTCCTCAGCAGCTATTAGCAAGATTCTCTTATCCAACTCTGGCAGTTGACCTTCAACATCTGGATCTCCAGTGGTCTTCATCTCCTCAAGTCTTCAGCTTCCCCAGGTCCCCAGACAATCCCAATACCCATACAAGCAAGCAATAATCCCCAGAGGGCACACCACACCAGACAATCAGACATATACAGAGTATTAATAGCAGTAGGGGAATCCTGACTTTTCTCTAAGGGATCTAATAACTACCCATAGCCCCTATAGTCCCATAACTAATCTAGTTAAACCCTAAGTCCTAAGGGAAAGAATCAAACCTCCTAAGTCATCACCTAAAAAAACCCTAATTTTATCCATGTTGTTCACACCTACACTAAGCCCCTAAATTTAATTTCTAAAAAAGGGAACTAAATTGTTTCTACAAGTTTAATGTCTAACCTACATAACCTAAAAAGAATGAACAAAAAATATGAAAGTATCTAATAGAACAAAAAATAACAAAATCATGCATGAAATGAAACTATTAAAATGTCATTTATTTAGAAAATATGGAAAAAATATCAAATAAAAATAAAATGCAATTTTTATTTTTTTATAATTTTCTAGACAGGACCAAGAAAATATAGAAAAAACAACCACAAAAAAAGAGTTAATTTCCTATTTTTTATGATTTTTTAAAGTTGATAAAAATTAAGATGAATTAAAAAAACTAAATTGAATTAAAATGAGAGGGGGGGGTCAGAATAGCAATTCACTCCAGTTATGATCAGGATGGGCCAGCAATGGTGGGGTGCGCGTAGCAAGTTGAATTAAGCCCAGAAAATTTCAGAATTATTAAAAATAAAAAAACAAGCAGGGGGTGCATTCAGCATAGCTTCCACGTTCAAATCAAATTGGGCTCAGGTCACGGGGGTGTGGATATCACTAACACTTAGGCCCGCCCGTTTCATTAAATGAAACGGTGCGTTTAGGGCACCACTCTTCCCTCCAAATTCAGAATTGAATGAGAGCCACAGGATTGCTCTTGGGTCAATGGTCCAACAAACGATGGACGGCCATGATTTCGTCTCCTACCTTGATTCATCTAGGGTTTCTGAAACCCTCACACGCATGCCATGAACATCCAAGTTCCTCCTCTCTGTTCTCTCTCTACAATCCACCAAAACTCACGATGTAAACGTCAAACTTGCCCCAATTTTCAGGCTCTATCCAGCTATGGTAGTAGTTTGTCTTGAAACTCATCATATCACTCAACCCGATCACATGAAGTGCTTGCCACCATGAACATACACTGAGATGCATCACAATAATTCTCAACCAAACCTATACTAATCTACTCTATGCATAATGGTGATCATTCTAAACTAACAAGCTAAGGTTATCATGCAAAATCCTACGAGTTCTTGATCCAAACAGTTTGGTACACCTGTTATGAATTGTCTCTATTCAGCCTCAAATTCATCTAAACTAACCTCCTAACATCATAGATCATGAATATACTAGTAAAACTACCTAAATCTCCCTAGATTGAATAAGTTAGAAAGATTTGCACCTTGAGCAAGCTCTAATGGAGGCTGAGTAATCACGTGGATCCAGGCTCTTGTATGCTTCAATCTTGGTCCATTCTTGATATACTTGATTCTGTTTGCAATACTTGGATGAAACTTGGCTTGGATTGTGCTATCCACTTGAAATTGCAATTTTGATGTTGATGATTATGGTGCTCGAAAATGGATTGATCACACCCTGTTCTTGGTTGAATTCTGATCTATGATGATGATGAAATGTAGTAGACTCAGTGTTGATGCTTGATCAATGGAGAACTTGTGAATTTTGATCAAAATGCAATTTTGGGGAATGAGAGAAAATGGTGAAGCTTTGCACAAAATGGTGATTCCAACCCTTGCTCAATTCTGATTTCATGAATATATAGGGCTCAATGGAAACTTCTAGATCCATCTTACAACTTCCCTTGCCTTCCAACTTTGATTGATTTTGGTTATGTTTCTTCAAATACAAGTAATCATGAATAACTTTTCTTTTTCCTTCTAAACTCAAAAAAGTGCTTGAACCATTGTCTCTAAAATGTCTTTTGGACCCAAAATCATATATTGGAAGTCTCCATTTGGACTTATAAATCTCTCAAACCATTTTTCACTTTGACTTTATTCAAGTTATAAGCCATTTTAGTTCAAATTTAACCAATCATGCAACTTCATGTTATGAGATTTTCCAACAATTTGTGACCTTCTTTCTAGACTCAAAATGTCATTTGGAGAAAGTTTGATGTTGTAAGTTTTTCCATTTGAGGCCTCCTTGTATGAGTTTTGGACATGAGTTAAAATGACCTGTAATTCACAAATGCCCAAAATACCCTTTGCTTGCCAAGACCATAAGTTGAGTTCCACACCTCATATGAAGGCATGCTATACCATTCTAGAAAGATAAGACAATGAGGAACAATTCTTATGTTGACCATAAATTCATTTGAAATCTCCTTGAGGGGTAAAACTAGCTTGGAAGTCAAGTCACTTTCACAGACAAAATTTCAGATACCTCAGATGACCTGTAACTTGCAAGGACCATAACTTGAGTTCTATAAATCTCCTTGATGTCTTCCACCACTCAAATTAAAGGTCTTGAGATCCTCTACAAGTTTCATGTTGGCCAAGGATCCATTTGAAGCTAGCATTTTGACTTATCTTGCTTGGAAATTTGACCTAAACTAGGGGATTTTGCACAGAAACCCTAATTTAGAAACTCCTCTTCTCCTTGATTTCTCTTGAATTCTTCTTGGCATATCTCCATATCCTTCTTTATATGTCCAATGATGAACCCCCCATCTCTCCACTAGACTTGAATGCCCCTTAAATCAGTCAATTGACCTAGGGTTGACCTAGGGTTGACCCAGATGAAACCCTAGTTGACTGCCTTCAGCTATAGCTCTTGTGCTCTCATCAATGACTTGTCTCCTTCTTTAAATGACTTTCTAAGCCTCTCATAGTATCTAGATACTCTCCATGCCTTCAACTCACAGCTCACAACCCTCTTGCTGACCCTCAGACACCCTCAGCTAGGAGATGGACTCAAGGCTTGATCTGCTGAACCCCCTGCTTTCAAATTATTTTCTGATGACTTGAATGAGATTGAATTGGGATAATGACCTCTTGATAGGCTTCTAGAGATGAGAATAATGATTGGTCCCCCTGTTGTATGACTTGCTATGCTTATGCTATGCAGATGATTAGACTATGCACATGACTCTATATGCAAATGCTAATGACATTGAAACATAAACCAAGTGAATAAGGTTGAGCAAATTTTAGGGTGCAACACCATCTTAATTTGATTGTATCCGGAAAAGTCGTCCATGAAGGAAAACACTGAGTATTGTGCGGTGTTATCAACAAGCACGTCAATATGGGGGAGCGGGAAATCATCCTTTGGGCTCGCTCTATTCGGGTCCCTATAGTCAACACACATCCTGACCTTTCCGTCCTTCTTAGGCACGGGCACAATGTTTGCAACCCACGGAGGGTAGTTTGTCACAACAAGAAATCCAGCGTCCAATTGCTTCTGGACTTCTTCTTTAATCTTCACTACCATATCAGGCCTGGTTCTTCTCAATTTCTGTTTAACAGGAGGACAACCTTCTCGAAGAGGCAGATGATGAACTACAATATCCGTATCGAGTCCAGGCATATCTTCATATGACCAAGCAAAAACATCCTTATACTCTTGGAGTAACTCAACCAGTCTTCGCTTGACATCACTTTGTAGTGTGGCCCCTATTCTGACTTCCTTCTTATCTTCCTCAGTTCCCAGGTTGATGACTTCAACTTCCTCCTGATGAGGCAGGATGACCTTCTCCTCTTGTCTTAACAATCTGGCAAGCTCTTCGGGCAAGTCTTCATCTTCATCAATCACTTCTTCTGCTTGAAAGATCGGATTGTCAAAGTCACACCGAGTCATAGACGAGTCTGAATCGGTGGTATCTGAAATGTGTAACCTGCAATGATGATGATTTTATGCTTAAATGATATGCAAGCAAACAAACACAAACCACATTGCCATTTTATTGTTAGAAAATAAAAACAAGAAAAACAAGGATCACAAAATTTTGAATGAAAAGACGCCTTTTTGATTGATAATGATAAAAGATTGTTCGCACACATAATAGATAGGGCCCTACAAATAAAGACCACTATGCTCCGGGCAGAACATAGGGCAATACATTAATCAAAACAAAGCAATTACTCTTCATAGGTCACAGAGATAACTTCTTCCACGGTCCAATTCTTCAAACCCTGGCCAGGGATACACAACTTGATCCACGCATCCATGTCACAGTCGCTGTCTCCTTCCTCGTCAGATACGACATTGATTCTTTTGAATATCACTCCACCACTGGTGAACTGAACAGGTCCTTTGTAACGTGGAGCGTTTTGTGAAGAAGACACATATGGGCTATATCCCAATCCAAACTTGTCTTGTTTGTTGGGGACGCTTACCACTTGCCCCCATCCTTGTGCTGATCCGAATTCCACCATGGCTTGTGCTTCCTTGTATGACGACATGGAAACTTCTGGAGCTTTGAGCTCGACCGACACCTTTTCCTTGATTTGGACAGTCTCAAAGGCCTGACACAGTGTTTCATGAATTTCACCATCGACCTCCACATATTTGAATGAAGACAGATGGCTCACCATGATGTCTTCCTCCCCACAAACAGTCACAATATTTCCATCCACCATGTACTTCCATTTTTGGTGCAAGGTTGATGTCACAACTCCTGCTGAGTGTATCCAAGGCCGACCCAAAAGGCAACTATATGCTGGCTAGATATCCATTATGTAGAATACCGTATCAAAAACCTCAGGACCAACCTGAATCAGTAAAGTTAACTCCCCAAAAACGGACCTCCTCGTCCCATCAAACGCTCTGACCACCAAGTCGCTCGGAGTGCAAGTTATCCCTCGCGTGTCTAACTTCATGAGGGCCTTCTTGGGTAGCACATTTAGCGACGAACCAGTATCTACGAGTACATGTGAAAGAACAACACCTCTACATTCCATAGAGATATGCAAAGCCAAATTATGATTTCTTCCTTTCGGCGTCAAATCACGATCAGTGAATCCCAACCCGTTACCTGCATTGACGTGGGCCACCACCCCTTCCAACTGATTTACGGATATCTCCTGAGGTACGTAAGCATTATTCAAAACCCTGAGCAAAGCATTCCTGTGAGCTTCAGAACATAATAGCAACGACAAGATGGAAATCTTTGAAGGAGTTTGTTGTAAGTGATCCACAATTTTGTAGTCACTCTTCCTTATCAAACACATAAATTCCTCTGCGTCCTTCAGCAAAGATTCCTTTTCTCTAGTCTGAGAACTTTCTTCAACCACTACTTTCCCTTTACCTTTGTCGGTTCTGTATGCATTTACCTCGGGAGGTGCAAACACTCTCCCACTTCGAGTCATTCCTCCAGTTCCTACCAAATTATCAACAGAATCAAACGGCGAACCCTTCAGTTCCTGCTTTTGACCATTGCAATAGACCTCGGCCCCATAGTTCTAAGGGATTGCTTTAGAGCTCTCATAGGGTATGGGTCCTGCCTTTGTGAATATAATAGTGGGCCTCGCCGGAGGCATAGAAATTGTAATTGTTTTGTACGGGATGGAGATGGTGGCCACCTCGTCCTTATCTTTAATGACTACCTCTTCAACATTCTTCTTACAGACTCTATCAAATTGCAATAGACCGTAATCCATCATGCGTTGTATATGGTTCTTCAGATTCTGACATCCTTCAGGATAAATCAAACAATCTTCACAATCCTCTCCACAGCCCGGGAACACCCCTCCTTCTAACAACTTGCTCTTCACAAAACCTAACGGTGTCTTCAGATTCTCCACATTGGACACCAAGTTCAGGCCTTCTTCACTGACAATAGAATTCACACCACCACCCCTACCATGGTTAGGCATGGAATTTTGATCCACGTTTGGCGCATCCTGATTGAAGTTGATAGCCTTACTATCAATAAGGTCTTGTACCTTATGTTTGAAGGTTTTATAGTTGTTGATGTTGTGGCCGGGGGCGCCAGAGTGGAATTCACACCTAGCGTTGGCATCATACCTGGGAGGTGGTTGGCCAGTTAGAGGTGCCATTGTCCTTTTCTGGACTAACTGCAGTTGAATTAAGTGTTGTAATAACTGAGTGTAGGGCATCAGTGGTGTGTCAAAGTGCCTATTCACCATCCTTCTCCAATCTTGGAACTGTCTCGATGCATAATTCTGTTGCTGAGGTCGTTGTTGCTGTTGCTGACGTGGTTGTTGTTGCTGAGGTTGTACCGCCGGGATGGCAATACTAGCTATTTGTGGTGGTTGCTGGTAATACGGTCGTTGTTGACGTTGATTTAGATTTCTATTTCGATTGTTAAAGCCGAACACTGCATTTGTCTCGTTATCTCTCTTCTTCGCACCAAAAATCTTTCTCCCACCTCCAGATGAGGTCCCTTCTCCTGCCTGTATTTTTCCCATCTTAATACCGTTTTCGACCCTCTCACCGGTAATAATCAAATCTGAAAAACTCCCAGACATGCTACCCACTAACTTCTCATAGTAAATTCCTGGTAATGTAGCCACAAACAGATCAATTAGTTCTCTCTCCACCATGGGAGGTTGAACTCTTACAGCAAGCTCTCTCCATCTCTGTGTGTATTCTTTGAAACATTCGTTACTTCTCGGTGACAAATTCTGAAGCTGCACTCAGTTTGGTGCTAAGTCACTATTGTATTGATAGTGCTTACGAAAGCTTCCGCCAAATCCCTCCAGCTTCTGACATTAACTGGCTCTAAGCCCATATACCATTTGAGCGACGGTCCCGACAAACTATCTTGAAAAAAGTGCATCAACAACTTCTCATCATCGGAGTATGCAGACATTTTTCGGAAATAGGAGCGAAGATGCACTCTTGGACATGTTGTTTCTTTGTACTTATCGAAATCTGGCACTTTGAACTTTGGAGGAATCCTTAGCCCCAGAATTAATCCTAAGTTTGACATATCCAGACCCATAGCATTTTGGTTTTCAAGGCTTCTCATCTTTTCCTCTATTGCCTTGAACCTTCTATCGGTATCGGGTTGCAATCCTGCCCCAATATCTCCCAGGGTGAAGATATCCTCTTGATCATCTTGTTCCCATTGGGGACCGTTGTTACCTTGTACAACGCCCATTGGAATTGGGGTGGGAATTGCATTCTGGTTTCCTCCGTCCGGAGGGACAACCGTTGGGATAGCATCTGCCCGTGGCGTACTGTTTTCTGGAGGAGGTGGTACAGGAGCGGTTCCACCATGTAGAACCCCACTACTATCAACTCTTGACACCAGAGGTTGCACCAATGTCCTCAACTGTTCTTGGCCGTTGGCTACGCCCTGCTTCATGTCCATGAATTGCACCATCCTTTCGCGAAATTCCTGAAGCTCGAGCTGAACTTGATCCATAATTCTCTGTTGGTTTCTTCGTGTAGAATAACGGTGAATAGGCTGCCCTTCAATCCTGAAATAAACTTTCTCTCTCTCTGGAGAACCACAAAAAGAGGTAAACACCTACAATGCAAATGAAGAATGATGCAAAAATGCAGAATGTAGACATGTAAATATGCTTCAAGGACACTCTCCCCTTGATTCTAGTTCCACGAGCATGGTGAGAGAATGAAAAACCACAGAGATAGTCAAGGAAAACTTCTCATAAATGAAATAAGTGATAGAGTATCATCATACATCATCAAAGGAATACAACAGAAAGTCATCATGACCTCATCCAACAACCCTGGTGATGGTCAGAATACAAACAACAACAAATAAGAGAAAAAGCGTCAAACGCGGAGTCGAGTCCGGAACTCTTCTAGCAACTCTTTTGTGTCTGGATGATCGGGCCTGTCAACCAATCCCTGAATAAGCAAGTCCCTCTTCTTGATAGTATCTTGCAGACTCTGAACATGGTCTTCCTAAGCATCCTCTAATCTGGGCTTCTTTAAGTCGACCCTCAATTTGTATTCCTCCAACGTTGCAAGAGCTTCATGGAGTTTTCGCTTGTCTTCCAATTGACTCATATATTCACCCGGAGCTTTTGCAATGCTGTCTCGAAGTTGGGACCTCAAACTATCAACTTGTTGCCGGAGTTTATCTTCCCTCTCTTTGTTGTTGGTTAGCAGAGCATTCAACTTAATGTCAAATTTGAATATCCTCAGATGAGCTTTCTCCAATTCCTTCTTTTTGCTGGAGAGGACATCACTGACGCTTTTCAAAGCTTTACCCACTCGTTCTCGGGAACTAATCTCCTCTGTCAATTGCGTACCCATCCTGTTTACCAACTCTGTTTGCTTCTTAAATGACCGAATAGCTTCATCCCTTTCACTTCTAAGTTGAGTAATTTCCTTTTCCAGCTCTTCATTAGCCTTACGCAGTTCCTCCTTCTCTGCCCATAGTCGGTTGTATTTCTGCATGTCAAGTGTCGTAGGCTCTGCAACCACCGAAGGATATAGAGGTTCTCTTACCGGAAATGGGAGCAACAATCTCTCGACTCTCTCTTGAATCCATTCCATGTAAGGCTCATAGGCTCTAGAATTGCTTTTCCCCAAAGAGATCTTTCCTTTCCGATGAATGTTATTCTCGCACTTCTTCCTCCTTTGGGGGAGGGGCCCTTAAAGTGTAGCCAAACTGCCTGACGGCGAGAGCTGGATTGTAATTTATACCTCCTTTTCTTCCAATCAGAGGAACATTGGGGAAATCCCCGCAACTGTAGATAATCTCCTTGCCCAAGAGGTCTCTATCAAACCAAACAACATTCTCTGCTCTTAATCCCATGAGTCTTTCTGGCCAACCAACAGTACTGGCAAGGCTAATAAAAGGCCCCGACTTTGGCAGATGTGAAGCAAACCACTTGTACAACAATGAGGTACAACAAGAAACACTTCTTCCTCGCCGATTCTCATTCTTGTAATGGGTGGAATGATAGACATCCCCTAGTAGGGTTGGCACAGGGTTCTTGGATGCAAAGATGTGGAAAGCGTCCAAATCAATAAAATCAGGTACATTGGGGAATAATGCTATCCCAAAGGTACAGAGCGCCAAGATCGCATTAAAGACAACCCAACATCCCTCCTTTGCAAAATGTTGGGCCTTTTCTATCAAGAATGGCAAAGGGAAACCAAGTACCCCACTTCTCCGTGTCAATTTTAGCTCTGAAGCATCCAAGTGCAGAGATTTGGCTAGCTCGGGTAGGTCAGACTCATCTTTAGAATGCACGAAAGGCATATTTCCCAAGACAGGGATTCCCAACAACTGAACAAATTCTTCCAAGGCAGGTAAGAGGACATACCCAGGGAAAGTAAAATAGCGCAACTGAGGGTCATAAAATTGTAGCAGCGTGTTGAGAACTTCCAACTCAAACTGAGAGACTTTGCAGACAAAGCTTAAGATCTTGCCATACTCCTGCTTGAAATCCTCCATAACCTTATGCTCCACTCCAGAAATGAGACCAACCAAAAGCTTCACGTCCGGTATTGGGAACTTGTAAATGACAGACTTCTTGAAACCAAGCTCCATGACAAATGGTGGATTGAGATGACTAGAATCAAATCGAGAGTACACACCTGAAACACAGATACATGTTAATGCAAGAAAATGCGAATGAGTATGCAAATGAAACAGAGGATCAAGTTATTGTGCTATTGACGGAAATGAACCAGCGCTTCGCTAAGATGGCAACACTAGCATAAGGATCCCACTGTAACTGCTCATACTGACGAGACAAAAAGGTTGGCTGAAGGTCAAAGTTTCCTGCAAACCCAATCCCTCTCACAAGTATGGACCTAATCTGATAAGGTTCAGCATCCTATACGGTCGTCAGCGTCACAGACTTTCGAGAAACAATGATACGCTCACCATTTCTAGTTTGGCATCATTGTCTCACGAAGCGACCTCACTTAGATGACTCCCAAGTGATCGGTCTCCAGAGTCGACAGGTCTCAGATCCAACACCCTTTCCCGACCTAGTACAGGATAGGATTTCTTCAACAGAAA
Organism: Lathyrus sativus; assembly: GCA_963859935.3. Taxonomy (NCBI): domain Eukaryota; kingdom Viridiplantae; phylum Streptophyta; class Magnoliopsida; order Fabales; family Fabaceae; genus Lathyrus; species Lathyrus sativus. Next base: position 5,770,432 of record OZ012735.1, read on the forward strand.
ACCTCATCTGAATGTGAATTTCATGAGGATTATTGCATGCCTAGCGTGCAGATCCTCATTACTTTCCACTCTAATGCTATGTGTATCATCAAGCCTGGGTTTTGGCTTATCTCTCAATGGAATATCCCACCCATAGCACAACAACATGATATATGATATAAAGTGCTAAAAATAAAAAAAGCAATAAAGTAATAAAAATGCAAACATATAATGCACATATATACACACCCAAAGACATAAACAAACAAACGCTAGGATTGACTCGCATAGGGGAACAGAAGTCCCCAGCAGAGTCGCCAGTTGTCGCTATTGCAAAAATTGAGACCGACAATGACAGAAGAGTCGCCACCGTGTGTTATTTATCCCAAGAGAGGGAAAGGAAACGCTTAGAGAAAACTGACGAAAAGAGGGATAAGATCGGTCATCGCAATCAAATCTCGGGTTTGGGAGTCGGTTACGCAAGGGGAAGGTATTAGCACCCCTCACGTCCGTCGTACTCGACGGATCCACACTTGTTGTCTATCTAAAAGGGTGATTGAAACTATCTAACTACAGGCTTGAGGACAAAAGAAAGAAAAAAAAGAAATGACTTGGCAAAGCAACAGCGCTTTGTGCCTACGTATCTTATCTGGAATGAGAAGTCAGACTCAATGTAGTTCGGCTAACTACGGGTGAAAGTTGGGGGAGGTTGCTCGCCAAGACATCGCGTCTTGTGCCTACGTATCCTCGTCTGGTACGAGAAATCAGAGTAAACGTAGTTCGGGCTAAAAGGACCACAGGTTGGTTCAAAGGTTTTTTAGACCGAGTAGGGTTAACAAATAGTTCTAGCAGTTGGTGTATGCAGCTCGACCATTGGAGACTTAGGCGTTACTGTTTGCGGTAGAATTAAGGGTTAACGACACTCTCTTTGTGAAAAGATTTTCCTGGTTAAGAACCCCAAAGGGTGAAAAAGGTTTGAAGTGTTTTTTTTTGTGTTTTTTAAGACAAGAAGTGGATTAAGTTATGGTTTGAAACTCATGTCGCACTAAAGACTATGACTCGAGAGCGAATGCGTCACATATCACCCAAATGGCATATGCTAAACATTCTAGACAATTAGGAGGAGGCCCCCCAACCATCATTCCTCGAGTACTTAAGGCTCGTAACATACGACACAAATCTTTCTTTATTAGGTGTTTTGAAATGTCTAGGAGATGAAAAGAGAAAGACTAAAGCTAAGGGGAAACTAGACCCTAAAGTTATCATGCACAATGCTCCTAAAATCGGGATGAAAGGGAATGAAACTATCCTAATGTTATCATACAAAGGATTGAACACCTAATGTCTCTCCTACTCCCATCCTAAACGAAGAGACTAGGAATCCTAGGGGGATCATGGCCAAAGGCCAAGTAAACACTAAATAAATCAATCGCAGATGAAATGAAAAAGAAAATAAAAATGGCGAATTCAAGATAAAATGATAAAATGAAATAGAAAGTAAAATAACACATTAAAATAATAAAAAGATGATTTTTTTTGGGTTTTTAATAATATTAAAAAAAAAGAGCTACTTAAAAAATAAATAAATGAAACAAAGGAAAAGAATTAAAATAAAACAAAAAAAAAAAAATTTAACACACTAAAACAAGAGAAAATGATTTTTTGAGATTTTTCTAATTTTAATCAAAAAAAGAAAAGAAATAAAATAAATTAAACAAATAAAAATAAATCATAAAAAAGGAAGTGTTTACATTAGGTGTTGAACACATGACCTTGGAGTACAAGGCTGAACATAAAACCATGGCAACCACTCATCAATGTGTGACCAAGAATGGAAAAGGGAGAAGAAAAGATGAAACATGGGAAAATCATGAAAATAAAATAAAAACGTCCCTGCTAGGGATCGAACAGAGGGAATGATAGTGAAAGGCAAGGCAATTAACCACTTGGGTGGCGATACATCCGTGTATCAATGCCATCCCATTAAAACAAGTATCAAAACAAGCGCATAAGGCTGGACAAGGCAAGGCAAGTCTAAGGCAAACAAATCAAATACGTTTTCAACACAACTTCTTCAAATCTCAACCGATTTTGAAAACATTTTAGTCTAACTTGACTAATTTTTCATGAGGAACACAATGGCATTATTAGTTTTTTCAAATTATGCACACACTCAAAAAAACGATGGAAGATGCAAAATGGAGTTTTGAAATACGTTTTGATATCCAAAGATCAGAACAAATGCTTTTAAAAGTAGAAAATGGTTGGAGCAAGTTTCAAATGTGTAATAGAATGAATTCTGACAAGCAATTAGGTTTAAAACACAATAGAACAAGAAGTGGCACTTGATTTGCAAATGATGAAAATGTGTTGAACAAGAGCAAGAACTTAGTATCACAATCCAAACACAAAACCTCACACACTGATCAAACAACAAACATGATGCAAATGGAGATAAGCAAAGGGTCTGTTCAAACTTGAAATACCAAACTCATGATGAGTTCCAAAACAGCTTAGTCTCTTAACAAAAACCACAACAGGCTTGTCAAATGGTGGAGTGTACACTAGCATCTAACATAACCTAACAAGCCTCTAAGCTAACACCACACACCAGACTTCCATTCACCAATCAAGCAAGGTATAAGCCAGGATGAAAACAAAAATGCAACACTACAGCACAAGGCTAAGCTCAACAGATGCACCCATACCTCAAGGTTTGGCAGACCCTAATGTACAACAGGCTCACCAAGTGCAAGAAAACTGATGACAAAAGGCACTCTCAAAGCTGCAGCAGTGGACTCAAATATTTCAACCTTATCAACATGATTAAGAACATCAAAACCATAACAGTGTTTGATTTCTTTGGTTCATCCCAATGACAAGACTTAATTCATACCAGCCACATCTATCAAGACAAATAAATTCTAACAGCAAAATCCCATGCAATGATTACAGCAAAATCCAACTCCAAAATCAGGCTAAACAAGCAAACCAACAAAACTGTCCTCCAAAGCCAACACATAAGAGACTTAAATCCTCAAGATAAAGTCCTGCATCTGTCATCCAACTCTAAATCAAACCGAACTCCTCAGATGGAAATCCCAACAATAACAAGCTTTTGTCATGAGATGAAGCCAACAACCAACAAGCATAAACTACAAACTCAGCTTCTAAGATTAGTCATAGAGGGATTCAAAGTATCATGTTTTCACAAAGATGGATTCTGACGGATGAAATCATAAACTCTAGTAGCAGTTACAACATAAACCAGAACTCTTACTGATAGCTACTGAGTTGGGAGGTTCAGTTCTCAAGCACAAATTAAGACAACAAAACTAGCCTGAACAGATTGAAGTCCAACTTAAACCAAACAACTAAAATCTAAAGTCACAGTTAGAACTAACATAAAAGGTTGCCAACTCTAAGGTATCAATTGATTGGTTTGCAAGGATCTCCAAAACAACAATTACCAACAAACCTAATAGCTAAAGCAAGGCTGTCATGCTAAAAAGTTTAGTAGAAAAGGAAATTGCTTTCTTATGCTCAAAATAGTTGCCAATTGCCAAATGTTAAACCTATCCACCACCAAAGATATCATCCTAAAAGACTAAACAGGTCTAAACAGATCTTCCTCTACATTAAGCAACAACAAAACATGCAAATGAAATGAATTCTAGGCTGACTAACCTTCCCCCAAACTTGGATGGCAAGCTAAACATTAAGGCATCTATGGTAACAAACTGGAATTCCCAAACAGTTAGTGAATCCAAACAGGCCTTTAAACTCCCATGACCACATACCTGGTCACACCCCTACCTCATATGAACATCAGTAGAAAGAATTCAACACAAACCACACTAGGCTTAGTTAGAAATCAAACAAAACAAACTGCCCCCAAGGATCTAAATCAGAGTTGAGGCACTCCACAGTCTTAGGCATTCTCATGATAATCCACCCTCTAAGGACAAAGCTATGCACCTCACTAAATACTAGACTATTCCAAATACACTAAGTGGAGATTCACCAACATACTCTCAGTATTGCCAAGATTAGAACACTAAGTCTAGGCCTGCAATAATTTCTAAGAAGATAATCTAACAATAGGTGAAAACAAAAATCAGGCTCATAGCATTTTAAGCAGAAAAAGTCAGCAGACTCAATGGTACATCAATATGAATTGACAGATGCACTCAAACACACCTTAGCTGTAGCTTTAGGCAAGACTTCAAAGGAAATCACCAACCAAACCCTAATGGCAGCCACTAATATAAAAGTAAACACAAGCTTGTGATGAAAAGTAGGATCACATCCTAATGGTATGAGTAGTAGAGATAAGCTCACATTAGATCAGTCATGTCACCAAGACAATGTTCAATCCAAATGGTTTACTTAAGTAACAGTTTCCAACTTCTCAAGCAGGACAAAATTGAAATACTTTGACAAAAAACAAAACCAAACCAGGCTGCAAATGACCAAGGACTTACTGCAAAATATAATGAACTCTACCTTAAGGCATCAGCCAAAACAAGGGGTTTAAACAGGGTCCTGGTGGGAATCAAAGTTGGCTTAATCTACTCGCAAACTTGGACAGTAAGTTGAGCATCAAAACATTATGCTAATGAAATCTAAACTGCAAACTGGCATGAATTGAAGCAATTACCCTCCATCTCAACTAAGCCTTCCCAAAGCACTAACAAGCAAACTATACTAAACAGTGTTAACAAACCTAAACATTAAAAAAACAACAGTCCAGTTATAAGCTTGCCTTAGATGACCATCAGTAGCAATTCACCAACTGCCTAGAAGAAACTTAAAAAAGCAACAACTAGCTGGCCAAACTCAAACCTAGAAAATGCAAACAATCCAACCATACTGACCTACAACTCTGACCCAGACTAAAAGCTCAAAAGCAAGGTCTTAAACAACTCACGAACTGGAAGTACCCCTCAAACCTATGGGAAATGAATGACAGTCCAAGCCAATCACAGGTACAGTCAAAGCCAAAGGTCTTTAACAACTCAAACATGGATTTCAATCAATAGTCACAACTGCAACAACAACTCTTAAACAAATTCTCAATGACAGTCCACAATGCTATGCTTTAAAGCATATCCAATTGAAATAGGTAAACTCTCCTCAAGAAAAAAAAACTCTGACAGAGCTAAAGTGGTTTTCTCAAGGCTACAAACATGATCAAACCAAATCAAATGATCTAGACAAAATAGCAAAACCTGACCTCTACAAGCTTGATTGAGATGAAACTAACAGGCCTTAAAATCCCTACACACACACTGCTCAAACAAAACAGAGGTAAACTTGACAAAGAGAAAGTCAAGCATCAATCAAACAAAACTCAAATGTGTATCTTTTAAGGATAACAACTTGCAAAACATGAACACAACAGTGTTGTACAACCAACCAACAAACTTGTCATTAACAACAAAACAATCATTTTAGATGAGAATCAACCAATTCCAAGAACACATTCAAGCTCAAACATGTCTTAATGATATTGATGCAATAAAAGAGAGTTTTTGTGATGCTTACCTCTTGCAGCCTCCAAAGCAAAATAGCAACCAAGCTCAAAGTTTTAAAAAGCTCCCAGCCTTTGCAAACCAACCACTGGTTCCAGAAACAACTTCAGAGAGAACAAAACCACCACAACTCCTTTTACTGATAAATTCCAAGTAGTGTTTCGGGTGAAAAGTTTGTGATGAAGGGTTAAACAAAGGTGAGGAAATGAGTGATTTTCGTGGGAATATCTCAAAGAAGAGCAAAAATGCAAGTTTGGGGTTTCTTCAAAATGGAGGCTAGGGTTTGGTCCAACCGTTCTTCAGCTTATATAGAATGTGGAAAAGGGGTTTTGGGGAATTTTACTGAGGTGAAAGATCAATGGACCATATGCTACATGTTCATGGTTGTTGGGATCAAATGGTGAAAAAAAGCACAATACAGAAGCATGCCTACACTTTTGTTGTTTTCTGTAGTGGAGAGGGAGCAAAACAAGTGGGCTGTGTGGTGGTCAGAGTAGGGCTGCTTGTCCCCTTCCTTCTTTGAGCAAAGATTCAAAAATGGTGTATAGGTTGGTACAAGCTTTGTTCCTCTTGTTTGGGTAAAGTTTGGTGGGAAAAACTTCAACCTCATGCACATGATGTAGGAGTCACCAACTGCAAGACTAATTTGAGAAATCATGTCAAAACCTTATAAGGATCATGTCTTGAAACAAAGTCCAAACCATCAACTTTGAGCAAGGATATCTTAAGACTCAAAGATCCAATTGCCTTAAACTTGAGTTCTTAGTAAAGAGGGCACGGAGTAGAACAACTTTCATGTTGATGAAACTTCCATTGGATCATTGGAAGACCGTGAAATTTGAGGTTGAAAATCATGCCATGAAATCTGTCCACATATAACTTAGAAAAATTCTAAGTTATGAATTTTGTCTTATTTTTTCTCAACTTTGCACATCTATAACTTGAGCTTCTCAAATCCAATGGAGGACTTCTTGTACTCTTTAGAAAACTTGGAACACACTCTACAACTTTCATTTGGGACAAAGTTTCATTTGACATCAAGAAGGTGACGAAGATTGTCTTGCAAAGTGGTGCAAAAAATCTGTTCAAACTTAACCATTTTGAAATCATTGAAATCCCCAACTTTGATTGATCATAACTTGAGCTCCAAATATCATATGACTATGAATTGGTATTCAAAAGAAAGCTTGAGATAAAAGGGACAACTTTGATGTTGGCCAAAAGTTCATTTGAAACCTTTATCATGAAGAAAAATGGCTTTGAAGATGGATGTTCCAAACATAAAACTTTTCAAAAATGGAAAGTTTCTAAAACCCTAATTCCAAAAATGGCAACTTTCAACAACCTTTGATTTTTCATGATTTCCTTGACTTTTCTTGATCAAATTCCACCCATTGGTCATATTGAACTTAAGGATCATGATATTGACCTCAAAAAGTCAAGAGTTGACTTTTTCGCCACGCAGTTGACTTTTCTCCGAATATCCCGATTTTCAATCAACTGATCAATTGGAGCTCTTCTGATTTAAATTTATGATTGATATTTCATCCTCAAACATCTTAGGACATACGGAGGGCCATGGAATTAAGGTAACTCCAAGAAACAAATTTTATCCTGATTAAAATTGAAACCCTAATTCCAACCCTTTTGGCCTGGGCATTGTGCAAATGAACTGAGTAACCTTTCCACTCCACCACAACCTTTGAGATACTCAACAAACTTCTATCTCATGCTCCCACCAATGATAAGACCTTATGGACCCCTTGACAGTCTTCTGATGGTTTATACCAGTGCCTTTGCTTGTGCTCGAAGCCAATAAAGACTTTCCTCTTGGGTGGTACATAGACAAACACTTGATCCCCTGTAAATGCAAAATGCTATGCAATGCAATATGCTAGAACAATGAAATGAAACATAAACCAAGTAAAGAAAAGAGGTTGGTCAAATTTTAGGGTGCAACATCTGCCCCTATTCAAGCGACTTGGACCCGAAGGGATGAAAAGCGAACGACTTTCAAACATTCGAGGTAAAAGACGGTTGAATACCAAAGAACCCAGAAATTTGACAACCGTAGAATGAAACAATAACCGAATAAACTTGTTCACTAGAATAAAGTACCCGGAAATAACTGCATCTGATGGTTGCTTCTGTCACAAGTCACCTTGGAATCATGCTTCTCCACTTGTCTTAAGTGTTGAGATTGTGTTAGGACTTTGGTTCTTTCACTTCATATGTTCTTGCTTGCGCTTTTGCCTCTTGTTTTATGTTTGAATTGGGATCATTTCCACTATTATTCACTTCTTCCCCATGGGGTTTGGACACTTGTTCATGATAATTTGATGCTTATGCTTGTATTTTGAGTTTGTCATGAACATTAGTGTTATTTTTGCATTGTTTGCTTGCCTTACTTTGCTTGTTTCAAAGAATGGTATGGTTGAGATGTGCATGTGGTGGTGGCTTCCCCACACTTTTTCCTTCCTCTTTTCTTTGTGTGTACATCTTAGGATAACTTCTTTCTCTCTTGATGATTGATGACTTATGGTTGTAGGAGTTTGCTTCTGCCATTTCATCTCATCTTTGTGGACTTGTTCAAGTCCTTTTGTTTGAGCTCTTTGCTTTATCTTTATTGCATCATTTGCTTTTGCATTTCTTCTTTGCATCCTTGCATCTCATGTTTGCATTGTTCTTTGACTTGTTTAAGTCAATTGCTTTCCTTTTTTTTCATTTCATCTGTGAGTGAATTATCTTGTGTTTACTTGGCCTCTTGCCATGATCCCCCTAGGATTCCTAGTCCCTCTATTTAATATGGGAGTAGGAGAGAAATTAGGTGTTCAATCCTATGCATGATAACATTAGGGTCCAGTTTCCCCTTAGTCTGTGTCTTTCTCTCCTCATCTCCTAAACACTTCAAAGCACTTAATAAAGAATAACATGTGTTGTAAGCTACGAGCCTTAAGTACTTGAGGAATGATGGTTGGGGGGCCTCCTCTCAACTGTCTAGAGTGTTTAGAGAATGCCCTTTGGGCGATATGGGACACTTTCGCTCTCAAGTCATAGTCTTTAGTGCAACATGAGTTACAAACTTAACTCAATTCACTTCTTGTTTAAAAAACACAAAAACAAAAACATCAAACCTTTTTATCCTTCGAGATTAATAATAAATTTTTTTTTCCAGAAAGAGTGTGTTAACTCTTGGTTCTACCACAAACAGGTAACGCCTAAGTCTCCAATGGTCGAGCAGCAATACACCTAATTGCTAGAACGAAGGTTAAACCCTACTCAGTTAAAACACTGGAACCAACCTGTGGTCGTGTCGTCCCGAACTACATTTGCTCTGATTTCTCGTACCAGACGAGGATACGTAGGCATAAGACGATGATGTCTTGGCGAGCAACCTTCCCCCCTTCACCTGTAGTTTTCTGAACTACATTGACTCTAGCTTTTCCATTGCACGAGGGAATATGTATGCATAGAGCGGCGATGCTCTATCGAGTCTCTTTCCTCTTCTTTTATCCCTGTGAGCCTGTAGCTTAGATAGTTTTTACACCCATAGATTAGACAACAAGCATGGATCCCGTTGAGTACAACGGACGTGATAGGTGCTCATATCTTCCTCTTGCGTAACCGACTCCCGAAACCGAGATTTGGTTGCGATGACCTGTCTTTTCCCTTTTTCGTAGGTTTTCTCTGGTCGTTTCCTTTCCCTCTCTTTGGGATAAATAACGAACGGTGGCGACTCTTCTGTCCTTGCCGGCCACTTCTTCGCAGCAATGCGACAATAGTCAATGGTGAAATGGCCATGATAGCAACCAGATGCTCAAGAAGAGCATTCATCATCACACACGAAAAATTTGACAAAACAGAAGCAAAGCAACGACCCACCTTTGAATCCGCGACTCTACTATCTCTTCTCGCGCAATCTCACACTGTTTTTTTGCCTTCCAATCATTTTGATTTCACGTGACCTGCTCTTTCTAATACAAGTTTGATTTATGAGCTCACGTTCTCTTTTTTCTTTTCCTTCTGTTTCAATTTTCTGAGTTTAGAGTGAAGACTCTCACTTCATTTCTCTTTCTTGTTTTGGGTTTGGTTCGATTGGCGGTGATTTGGGTTTGGAAATTTGATTAATGGAGGTTTGTGTTTGTTGAAGGACGATCTATTTGAGGCTATAAAGATTGGGGTTTAAGAATGAAGGTTGGTGTGGCTTTTAGGTTGAAGAAGAAGAGTAAGTTATTGGGGGGTGAGGGTGAAGAATCGTGGGTTGAAGAATGGAAAAGGTTTGGTCATGTTGAGGAATGGAGAAGAGTTGTGTGGGTTGTCGTTCCCCAACTTTTTTCAGATGGTCACGTTGGCTCTCCCTCCTATGGTTATGAGAGTGCTCAGGTTTTTTATGAAGTCAGTGTCTTGAAGGGTATTTGGGATATTAATGGAAGAGTTCAAGATTTTGTTCATTCTGTGATGCTGCTACATTTTGGAATTGGGTGTGAATTCTTGCTTTTTTCGTTTCTTGTCATACGTACTGTGACGTGTTTTTTGTTGTTTTGCGTAGGGTGAAACTTTGCTATGAGGTATGACTTGTTATGGTTGCGTGAGGTTCGTTCATGGCTGTAGGTGGTTGAAGCAAAACATGTGGGGAAATGGCTAAGGCAAGGTTGGTTGGTCCGTGTGATGCTGCTGGTCATAGCTTCCAGGATGAGAAAACGAAGCTTGTCAATTTGTGGCATGAGGAATATGTTATGCACCATGATTTATTTTTTGGTTTTTCTATTGGGCTTTTGTCTTCAAAAAGGTCCACTAGACTTATGATGGTGAAATGGGTATTGCAACATATATCCTTCAAAGTGTGTGTAATGGCTGCAATAATTTTGAATTTGTTTTACTCATACATGGGACTTGGGTCGTGTGGCCCTCACCACCTTCTTTCTATACATAAAAAACTTGGGCTTTAATTTTTGTGAAAGAAAAAAAGAATGGGCATCTAATGAACTTTGGAATGAATTTTGTAATAAATGAATTTTAACAAGAATGAGAAATGCCATGGGCTTTAAGAAAACCCAATTATTTGCGCCTTAATTTTGACTAATAATCCTTTCACCAAAAAAATCAATGATCTAAAACAAAATTTCACATTAATCACACTTAATCTAACTAGGAGTCACCCTTGAGTCACATCTTATTATAGTCTTGAAACAAAAAAATAAAAATGCCTGACAATAAGAATTATGGCTTGGATAAATTCTGGAATCCCCACCTGAAATCGGATAGAGATTTGACTCCAAGTTCGAACACTCATATTCACTATTACATCAAAAATTTGGGGCATTTAATCAAATAGGAACTCATCATGAACTAAATTGCGCACCTGCCAATTCTTTGACCATGTCATGATCCAAAAGAACATATCTCGAGGAATGGATTCATAAATGTATTAACCGTGATTAACCCAATGGAATCTCTTGAACAACCTTACAGATCAACTGACTTAGCTCGACTGTCTGACCCACACAAATAACTTGTCATGAAACCAGAACTTACCTGACCAAACAAATTAGGTCAACACCATCCAACCTCGCACCACATTTGCCTGAGTCATTTTGAATTCAATCTCATTTAACCCTAAACTTGAATAACAAGCCGAAGCGACATATTTTGGATTTTTGAATATGATTAGCGAATGGATGTACAAAATGAGAACTATACGGATAGAACAAATTTGGGGTATGACACATACGACCACAAGCTTCCTCTTTCTAAGCTCGTCTTCTCAAACAGCTCGGAGTACATGATAGCACATGAGCTACCATCGTCTATCAGAATTCAAGAGACATAAAATTTTCCAATCGTAGCTGTGATCACTAAGGGAAATATTTAGTGAGTGGTTTCTCTAACTTTTTGTAAATCCTTAAACCCTAACATTGGTTAGTCAGGGTTTTTTTGTCAACGTACTCCTATCCTTCTTGTGAACGGCCATCATCTCGGTGATCTTTGTCTTCATCATACCCTTGTACGAGAGGTTATCTCGTGCCTCCTCTCTAGTGATAACAACGATGTACTAGCATTCTCCCTTAATAGCCTCTTTGTCTCTACCTCTGGTCCCAACTTCTGCACGAATTTTCCAATAGCTTTCTTGTCCTTTGCTTATGAAATTTGTACTTTTTCATTTATGTTCCTCTATTATTCACTTGATCAAACATTTTCTATATCTTCTACAATTTCTTCTTGATTAACTAAAAAACACTTCAAAATGATTATAAATGCTTATAAAAATTACGTAATGACAAAGTGTTATTAGGAGGCTTCTCCATGGATTTTGGTATCTTGCTTTCCAAAATCCTAATAGACAGTGGATGCTTCGGCTGCTTTTTTCCCGATCGATTTTTTGCTTGAGTTGGGGAAGGACCACAACTTCCTCGTTCTCCCTCAGGGATTTGGGGGAGGAGTATGTTGTTTCCTGCTACTATGTTGATCTCTCAACTTAGGAGCTCTGCCTTTCTTTGCCCCGGTCGGCTCCGAGACAACAAGATAAGTCGTTCAATATAAATAATATTTTATTTATTTTAAAAATAGTTGCAATATGGAAAAGTTATTTGTACGCATAATTTACCCATAGTTGATCATATTATAAGATTTCTTTTTATAAATAAAATAATTTTATTTTAGGTAAATGCTTTTTTTAATAGCAAATGATATAAAAGGTTGGTGAAACCTAATTTTAAAAAGAGTACAAAAGTCTAAATGGCACAATAAGTACCAAAAGAACAACAATAGGATAAACCTGAAACAACAAAACAACCAAAAATAAAGAACACGGTAACCCCAACTAAAACCACCAAGAACGGAGCCCTAGACAATAGCCACATAATGAACCTCCACCCTATAAAACAAAAGCTAGATATTAGACACATAGACCCATCAACAGACCAAGAACACCACAATTACACCATAACCACTAAACAACTGCAGAGAAGGCAGAGGCTACTGAAAAAGCTATAAAAGAGCTCCTAGAGACAAATTTTATATCGAAAGCCCAGTACACAACCTGGTTGTCCAACATTGTACTTGTTAAAAAATATAATCGAAAATGGAGAATGTGTGTTGACTATACCAATCTCAACCAGGCATGTTCCAAGATGCCAACCCATTACCTACCATCGAGAAACTAGTCGGAAATTTGACAGGTTTTAAACTATTGTCGTTCATGTACGCGTACTCGGGATACAATCAGATCTCCATGGCAAAGGCCGACAAGTAATACACAACCTTCATGACTGAGTCGGGCAATTATTACTACAATGTAATGCCCTTTGGTCTGAAGAACGCTGGGGAGACTTACCAAAGGATGATGAATAAGGTCTTCCGAGGAGAAATTAGAGACATGCTCGAAGTTTATATGGAAGACATGATCGTGAAGTTGCGAGAAGAGGTCAACCATACCGCCCATCTCAGGAAGGTCTTCGAAACAACGAGGAAGTGCAGGATGAGGTTCAACCCTGAAAAATGTACCTTCGGCGTACGAGCAGGCAAGTTCCTCGGTTTCTATTTAACAGAACAAGGAATAAAAGCCAACCTGGACAAGTGCAGGGCCTTCTTTGAGTTCGCCACCCCGAACAAAAAGAAGTTTATCCAGTTGCTGAATGGGATACTCGCGTCTTTGTCACGATTCGTTGCCAAGTCTACACAACATGCCCTCCCCTTCTTCAAACTGCTATGCAAGAAGGCTACATTCAAATGAACGGAGGAGTGCAAACAAGCTCTCCTCCATATCAAGCAAGTTTTTCGGAGCCGCCAATACTGTCGAGACCCTTAGTTGGGGAAACCTTATATTTGTATCTCTCCGTCGCCACAGAGGCTTTCAGCACCGCACTGATCGTGAAACCCCCGAAGGACAGAAACCGATATACTTCATGAGCAAATCCCTCCAAGGGTCGAAGCTTAGGTACCAGTAGATTGAGAAGGTTGCTTTGGCCCTCCTCACCACAACCAGAAGGTTACAACATTACTTCCTGGCCCACACGATCATAGTCAGAACCGACCAACCCGTCAATCAGCTACTCAGGTGACCAGGCATGTCGGGAAAAATGCTCAGATGGTCACTCGAACTCTCCGAATTCGATGTCCAATATGAGAGCAGAAAAGCCCTCAAGGCACAAGTCCTGGCCGACTTCGTCGCAGAGATGACTTCCACAGAGTCCCCGACCCCCGGGGCGCACAAATAGAGCATCTTCGTCGATGACGCCTCTAGCTCGACGGGAAGTGGAGCGAGCATCATACTGGAAAACGAAGGAGGTATTCTAATAGAAGTCTCCCTCGCCTTGGCGTTTCCAACGTCGAACAAGCAGGCCGAATACGAAGCGATCCTTGCAGGACTCTGTCTGGATCAAGACCTTGGCGCGAAGGAAGTAAAGATTTTTACCGACTCCCAGCTTGTGGCATCCCAGGTACAGGGAGAATATCAGGCCAAGAATGAAAACCTCGCCGAGTACCTCTCCTTGGTAAGAGAAAGAATGAAGAGCTTCGATTATGCAGAGGTGCGACACGTTCCACACAAACATAACTCCCGAGCATATATCTTTTCAAAATTGGCTAGCATGAAGAGGAAGAGCATAAACAAATTCGTAATCCAGGAATTCCTTTCTCGCTCCAGTATCGAGAGAGGCGCGATAACTGCCGAGGTAAACACTATTGGTGACAGTGACTGCTGGATGACTCCTGTGTACACCTACCTAAGCACGGGACAACTGCCCGACGATGCTAAAAAGGCAAATATGGTTAGACAGGCTCGTATGTATTGATCGAGGACAAGATGTATAGACGGGGATTCTCCATCCCCCTCCTCAAGTGCGTCGACGAATCCAAAGTATCGGGCATACTCTAAGAGATCCACGAAGAGATCAACGCCCAACACCTCGACGGGAGATCACTTTCTCCTAAGGCCCTACGAGCAGGATATTATTGGCCCACCATGCAGGAAGACACCAAAGAGCACGTCAAGAAGTGCGACAAATGCCAGCGACACGGGGATATGCAGCTAGCGCCGCCAAACGAGCTCAAAACACTTTCATCGCTGTGGCCCTTTGCATGGTGGGGGATGGACATCCTCGGGCCCTTCCTCACCGGGTCCTACCAAAGCAAACATCTGATAGTCGGCATCGACTACTTAACTAAGTGGATAAAATCTGAAGCACTGGCCAAAATCATGGCCCAAAACATACTCCATTTCTACAAACGAAACATACTTACCCGGTTCGGTGTACCCCAGGTCATCGTCACCGTCAACGAGACACAGTTCACCGACAAGAACTTCCAGGAGTTCATTCCTAGACTAGGCACAAAAAAAACACTTCACGTCGGTTGAACACTCGGAGACAAACGAGCAGGCCGAAGCTGCGAATAGAGTAATTTCACACAGTTTGAAATGAAGGATAAGGGATGCCAAAAGAGGGTGGGTCGAGGAGCTACACAACGTCCTTTGGGCTTACAGGACCACTCTGCACTCAACAACCGGGGAGACCCCATTCCGACTAACATATGGGACAGAGGCAGTGATCCCGGTCGAAATAAGAGAACTGTCCAGGAGAACCGAGCCCCCTACTCGAGGAGGCGAATGACGAAGCGCTAAGGGAAGAACTCGACCTGGTCGAGGAAATCAGGTTGGGGGCATCTTTGCGTGAAGCCTCACTAAAACAGAGGATAACCTTGCGACACGACAATAAAGTTATCAAGCATGAGTTCCAGGTAATCAGCCTAGTCCTTCAAAGAAACCAAAAGGACTCACGCAAGGGGCAAGCTCGCTGCAAACTGGGAATGCCCCTATCACGTCTGAAACAAAACGGGCAACATGGCCTATTACCTCGAAAACCTACACGGAGAAGAACTTGCTTGACCATGGAAGGCAGAGAAACTTAAGCAATATTACAGTTAGACACTGCCTGTGACCCGTTAACACCGTGCCCACAGGGCCGCACCATGGTACAGACGCGACTCCTAAAGTTTATAACAAAAAAGACAAGACTCAACTCCTCTAGTGCGCGGGCAAGACCCTTGATCTAGTGGGGACCACTCAACCGAGCTCCACTGCCGCCATACCAGTAGGGTAGAATACCCAGTTCACGCTGGGAGGTTCACGCTTGGAGAAAGCCCTCAATCGAGATCTTAACCCCATGACCGATCAGATACCAACTCTGATCATCCGACCAATTCCCCACACAGTCGGTCATCAAACACGTCGAGCAAGAACATAAACAAAAATTCAACTCAAATATAGAAACATAAAAAATGCAGTAAGTAGAAAAGTTGAGCTGCTATATATCCAAATGGCGGGCAAAACCCATAGTCAAAATATTACAAGAACGACTATACGAGCCATAAATAGATATGTCGAAAATAGGCACGCAGGCCAACAAAATAATACATGCACGCAGGCCAGAAAAACAACAAACAAACAAAGATGCTTCCTCCTGCACGCCACCATCCTCGACCAGAGCCTCGTCTTCCTCTTCGGGATCTGGCGCGACCACCCAACCCTCGACGATTTGGTGAAAGGGGCCCATCCCCGTTATGGTAAACGAGACATCAGGGTTCACGAGCTGGAGCTGCTCAACGACATTGCCGTAGTCCACCTCAAGTGCCCCTAGACAATCCTGTTCGAGCTGCCAGATCCTACCCACCAGGGCCGCCCGGAATCCCATGAGCTTTTCTTTGTTGGCATCGTCCTCCATAGGTTACGAAGCCGCCTCTAGTTCTTCGGTTCGTGCCAAAAGCCCCGTCCTCTCTTCGCCTGCGGCCTTCAACTGCTTCTCTACCTCTTCATAGAGCTTATGATGGGGAGTGTTGTCTTCCTTTTCCTGGTCAAGATTAGCGACCAGTTTGTTCCTCACTGCCTTGACGGTTGCCAGGTCGGTCTGTAGTTTGGAGAAATCAGCTGAAGAGAAGGCCTCATCATTGAGGACCATGGCCGTCTCGAAGACCCGAATTACTGTGGCCAGGTCCTCCACCAGAGCCTTCTTCCTCGTCTATCGGTCAGCGCTAAAATAGCTTTTGCCTCCGCGCCACCCACCACAGAAGAGTTGGCCCCATAGAAGAATGACGACTGCAAGTGATAGAGTGGGAGCACAAACCTCTCATCGGCGCTACCTTCAGTCAGGTCGACGGTTTCTGGCCCCGTGATCCGCAGTTTCTTTGGTGTTCTTTGCGAGGAGAGGGACTGGCTACCCTAGGGAGAAGAAGACAAACCATTTGGCCGAGAGTCGGGATCGGGCATTTGCTGCACCTAAGCTGCCTTCCTATTTCCAGATTTATTTTCGGCCTTGGTGGCTGCCAACCTCTTCACACGTTCATGCATGCTTGACATCTTTCCTGCAAAATAAAAATAAAATAAAATCAACATATCAAACCAACGACGAACATGCGGAAAATAAAGCGAACCCACTACCTAAGAGGCGCATAACTTCCTCATCGGACGCGAATTTGAGGAGGGCCCTCGTGTTGAATAAGCACGACTCTGTATGAATCTCCTTGTTAGAATCGAGGATAAAGTTCTCATCTGGAGCCACACACTTCGTAGGGGGAAACTGGCCACAAAAGTGACCAGCTTCTGGTAAACCGCCCGATCATCAGCGTTCAGTGAGCCCGACCGCACTAAATATCTATCAGTGCCCTTGTTGAAGTTCTTCTCCGTCCAAACCAAAGGAATCTTTGACACCAAGACTTCCTCGAACTTTCCATCCTTTTCTTGGACCTCGAGGTCAAAAAGGGAATCTATGACCACATGAGTGACGGGCTTGACGATGTACCGTCGATCCTTAAAATGCCAGATAGAATCCATATATGCTCTAAAAAGCTGTCTCAGCTGCTTTTAAGACACCCAGCTGTGTTTGCCGTCGATCGTCTGTCTTTGGAGGTGAAAGATACAGAAGAAGAGGGAAAGAGTGGCCTCGATATTAAGATGTTGGCAAACGAGCTCGTACGCCCGCACGAACGCAATTGCATTGGGATGAAGATGTGAGGGCCACAACCGAAGCCAATCAAAAACCCCTAGCTAAAAGCCAGTGAAGGGAAGGCACAACCCCGCCTCCCAGAAGGTGAAATCTTACATCGGGAACCTCATCCCCCTGAATGCCGAGCATATCCGATGGCTTGCTCGCAGTTTGTACACTTGCCAGTTAACAATGGAACCCTCGACACGATCCTTGACATTGGCGTAAGCGTTAGACTCTTCCTCAGCAAAACGGGAGGAGATGCTCAAAGGCTCCTCCCTGACCTAGTCTGCGGCGGATCTCCTACACTCCTTGCCGGCTAGAGCAATCAAAAAGTCTGGCTTGTCGTTGCTTTCAATAGTTCCTTGGGCCCAAGCAGCCATTTACACCTGAAAAGCAGAGGAAATTGATGAATTCGAAGTTCAGAATAAAATCCACCCTTCCATCGCAAATCAAGTGAAAGGGGGAAAAAGGGAGATCCCCACGGGCATAAACTCTACCACCTTAGCAAACGCGAGCGGACCCCCTCGGGATTCCAAAATAGTTGTCCCTGGCGAAGGCGCGCGAAACTATAGAGTATGAACTGCGTCCAAACTGGCGCACCTCCCCGGGGGCTTCATCACTTGTCCCCGTGGAATCCTTCCAAGACTATTCTATGTGCCTGGGGGATTCATCATTTGTCCCCGGGGAATTCTTCAAAGACTAACCTATATGCCGGGGGCCTTCACCACTTGTCCCCGTGATATTCATCCTAACCCTACTTTTTCTTTAAGGGGCCCCCGACATATTCATCGGAAACCCCCCGATCTCCTTGATACATTCATCATGTCCACCATGGGATAACTGAAAAATAAGAAAAACGAGACAAAAGTGAGAAAAACAGAGCAAAATCAAGTAAAACTTACTTGCAAGAAAAGTTTCTCTCTCATGCCACTTGCATGATTAAACAATTCAATTAATCCAAAATCTGAGTTTTGCTCGTGGCTATGCACTATAACCTCCTAAATTAGGTCCTTAAGTATCAAATAATGAGTTAAGCAAGGGATTGGGAGAGGTTTGAAGGGTTTATGCAAGAAAATGCCAATGCTGAACTTGGTTTTGTAACATGAAAAATGCCCAACTTTCCTTCCTCGATTCTCCCTAACCACAAAGGTTGAGAAAATGCTCTTGTACTTTTTAGAAATCCCCAAACATGATTTACAATATTCATGTTTTACACAAGTTTAAATTCCAAAGGTAACTATGTCTAAAATCCTCTTGAAGATTGTTGCAAAAGTTGACTTACAAGCCAAGAAACATGCAAATTTTCTAAGTGTTGAAATTCTTCACAACTTGATGAGCTCACAACTCAAAATCTATGCATTTTTGGACCTCAACACCATAGGAAACTTTTGTAGGGCTCCTCAAGATCTTTCCAACAATCTTTGAACCACTCCATTTGGATGTGTGGTTAGGAAGTTATGATCATTTCAAGTTGGCTATTAGTTAGGGTTTTTCATGAACCCTAGTTTCTTGATTTGCAAGTTATCCATCAATCCTTGATTAAATATACACCAAACTCACTAGTTAGGCATAAAATGATGTTGGAAGACTTACTTGCTTTAATTTGGGGTCAAAACTCTAAAAGTTAAAGAGTTGACTTTCCAAATAGACGAACCGAACAACTGAAATCTTCAGGATTGATCCTCAGTGTTCTGGGTTCTTTGAGACTTTCAAACTTCTTGGAGAGACTTTAATAAGTCATAGGAGTGCCATGGATCATGATTCAAGCTTTGGAAATCCATTTAGATCAAAATTCAAACTTCAATTGACTTTTTCCACTAGAAACCCTAATCAGGGTGCTGCACTGCACTGCTTCTGTTCTTTTGGTAACAAACTCAAACATCACTTGTCCTTGGAAAGATGTGAGTCTCTTGATGACATAAAGAACTGATTTGTAGAAGATCAATCCAAAAACCTTGATTGATCAATTCACATTGTCCTTGATTTTGAAAGATCAAAACCTTAATTCATCTGCATCTTGATAAAGATCAACTTGAAAAAGGTTAAAGTTAGGTAACACATGCTTGATGAACCTAGAATGATGATGGAATATAGGGGGTCAAATATAAAAGGTATGACAGTTGCCCATATTTAAATATCTTTACCAGATGGAAATGAGAAATGACAATCTCCATAGAATCATGGTGAAAGGTATTTAAATACAGCAAACCAAAAATTTTGTCCCTTAGATACAATGGCATGCAAAATACACATGCTAATCATGTAATTAATTATTAGAATGATGCTTTATGATGCTGGAGTGCAAGAAATATGCTGACACACGAGCAAAAGAAAAAGAAGAACAAAACAATAAGTAACTACTCACTGGGAATACAGACACACTTGGAGGGATCCAAGGCATACCAACCAATAGTTCAGACATGACTAATGATGGTACTTCAAGGGTATCCTCCACACAGGGGACAAGGGACAAAAACTCCACCAGGGAAGACAAATCTTGAAAATGGTTTGTTTGTTTTAAAGAAATGGATTGAGTTAGTATGAGACTCATGTCTCACTATGATGATGTATTTTAGAAAGTATACGAATAACTTCAGAGTAATATAAAACATTATCGATCCCACAAAGACCAAATGTCAATCTATCGATTACTATTGTTACGGTGTTTATCTAAGGCAGTTCAATCGGGAGTTTGTACGTGCAAAGTAAAAGTAAAGTGCGAGAATAAATTCAAATTAAAACGACAGGCATGAATGTAATTCACATAGCTAGGTAGTATTTCGAATGCGTGTAAATAGAACTTCTTATAGGGTAGTGTTTTCTACTCATGAAAATAAATAATTTAACGGGAACTGTCGCTTTCGCGTATTCAGAATCGAGTTTATCCCCTAATCGATCCCTCTTATTGTCACTTATAAAAAGGCGCACATTGCGTTAAAGTAATAAACCTGTTTTTAAGAAATATAGTCTCTTGACTTAGTTGAAAAGTATTTTGACCTGGAATTCTTAACAAAAAAAGGTTCATGTGAACTGGACTTTAAACACATAAACACGTCCGAAAATAGTTTTAAAATCATTTTTCTAAAGTATTAAAGACTCCTACTTAACTGGACCAAGCGCTTTCACTTCTTTTGAATAGTTAAGACTAACCAAGTTTAACTAAAGGTTGGACAACTTTCGATCTTACCCAACAGAATTGAAGTGCATAAAATTTGTGTAAAAGCCAAAATAACCCCTAAGTGATTCTATCGACAGTTGTATGGAATACCACTTTAACTATGATCCTCACATCCTAACCTTTAAGCTTTAGCCGGACATGGGAATGTAAATAGACATTTTAAGTGATGCAGGAAATAAATTGGGCGAGAAAATAATGCGAGAAATAAGTGCGAGTAAATAATGCGAGTAAATAATGCGGGAAATAAGTGCGAGTAAATAATGCCAGAAATAAATGCGAGAAAATAATGCGGAAAATAAATAGTGCAAGAAATAAATGGAAAGTAAAGAGAAGGTAAATAGAAACCTGCTCCAAACGGGAGGTTTTAAATCTGGTACAATTGGAAGTAAAAGACTGGATAGAAAATGGCGGCAGGATTAACTTCTACCAAAGTGCTCCAAACCTGATTACAGACTCGACCAAAAAATGAGATAACTTCCCGATGTGAGAAGTTTATCACTTTACAACAAGGGACAATATATGGCTTGAGTTCTGTAACTAATCTTGGATGTCTAAAAATGGAGAAGAACTCGTATATTTATAGCCTAGGAAAGTACATGGAAATACTAGTACGCCCCCAACTTCTTTTGGGAGGGAAACCATAATACAAGGGTGGCACCCACCATACCCTCATGGCGCCCTACATGTGAACTAGAGGAGAAAGAAGTGGGAGTCATGGCAGTTGACAACATTTGGTCTCTTATCCAAGTTATGGCCTACCCTATGGCGCCCGCCGTGGTGTGTGCCATGTGTACAATTCCCTTAAAATCTGGTCTTTCTTGCCTGTTTTTCTTCATTTCTTCTCGAGGGGCTCTGGAAATACAAAAAAACCTAAAAAAGAAACAAAACAAAAGCATAACACAAGAAAACAGTAATAAAATCCTAAGGAACACGTGCAATTCGAGTCAAATACATAGTATAATTTAGGTCTATCAAATTCTCCCACACTTAAGCCTTTGCTTGTCCTCAAGTAAAACATTATGACATAAAAAATGATATCCATGAATGATTTGGGCTAAAAGGGCTTCTAAGTTCAAGTTGGGATGAAGTGATATGTATTAACTCAGTGAACCAAGGATATCGAGATGACACTTCTCCGTAAACATGGACATATGCTTCGTTCTTATATAAACCAATCCAAACTACCCCACTGTACCTATGCCTACTTTTAAATCTTTTTTTGGGTCCTTTTCATTCAGGTGCAGTCACATTAAGCCCGTTATCCGTACATACTCATAGTAAAGTGATCGGCTAGTGATTCTGATCTTAAGCATGGGGCTCTGGTACACAAATTGGTGTAACCCCTTTTATTGACCCAATTTTAGTTGTGGGGGATCAGATCATAACTCGCCCTACCAAGTTCAGCACCAGACACCTCTGAACCAACTAACAATGGGGAGGAATTTTTATTTTATTTTATTTCAAAATTTTTACAACTTTTTGGGTTAAATGACCTTGTGAGGGTTACCTATACCCGAGTTGCATTTATTTTATGGAACACACAGATCATTCACTTATATTCATCGGTCCTTCACTTAGAACATGCTTAGGCCAGAGCTGACTACTAGGATAAACTACTAAGGACTTACTACGAACATTATTATTAAGGCCATGGTACATGGGATATTGGGATCGATTTCTACATTCACGAAGCCTAAGGTGTAAAAAATGATACCGATGTTTCAAAAAGATTTTCCAAGTCATCCTCATCCTAACTCGAACTTGCCTCAAAGCCTAAAATTTTTAGAATAGTACACTTTCTTTTGTCAATAAAATTTTTGGTAAGGCTAAGGAATGAGGGAATAAGGTTATACTACAAATGACTCGTCAAGCACATGTGTATTCTAAAAACGAACTAAAAAAATTAAGAGAAATAAACTAGAAAGCAATAAAGGGAAAAGAAAATGCGAGAAAGCAAATAAAGTCTCCTCTCACACTTAAACCGAACATTATCCTTAATGTTTCGAAATAAGATAGGGACAAGTAACCTGAAAGTCCTAAGGCATGCTACTGGTACTGTCGCCAGCGTGTGGTGAGTGCCTAGGGTGACGAGATCTACTGCGACGATGATTGCTCTTAGAAGCTGCGAACTCGTCGAATCTGGTGGTTAATGCAGCCTGGGATTGCATTATACTTTGCATGGATTGGCTCATCTACTGCTGAGACTCTTGCATAAATCTCATGTTATCAGTTAATTATTGTTTTATGGCAGTGAGCAAGTCATCACGTCTTTCCTTTCTGGACAATTAGTCGCGCCACATCTGCTCAGAAATATAGAAATCGGGAGCGGTACCTGCAGAAGGGTGAGAAAAAGATGGTGCAGTGTGTGCGGGTGATTCATGGTGGGGCGACATAAGATGATCGAGAGACTACTCTCTCTGGTCATACTCGTCATCGGTTTCGTCGCTGTCCCCAACAGGAACATTAGGAGGTAATGGACCCGTAACAGATGGAGCATCTAAATCATAGGTCCAGTTCCTCGCTATGCGCACATCAGTATGTCTAGTGCAAGGCAAAACAATGGATGGGATAACTTTCCCATGGATCATGAGCTCGAAGTCCCATTCCTTCCTTACCTTAAACAATTTCATGTCTTTTAAAATTTTTAAAATAATCGTGCGAGGAGGAAGGGGTGCTAAGGTGGTTATCTCAGCATCGAGGTTCAGAGCCTTTGCGATAGGCGTAATAAAACCTCCAAAAGCTATGGTTCTTGTGCTCTTTATTGCAGCAGTCATATGAACAATCATAAAAGGAACCACATTAAACTTCCGATTTGTGAAGCACCCTTGCAAAAATAGAAGTTCTTTTACATTAACCTTATTTGGATACTCCCATCCAAAAATAGTATAGGCCAACATGTAACAAAAAACACGGATGGCAGGGTTAAGGATCTGGGAAGCAAGAATTCCTTCAAAAGATGTAATCGTAAAGTTTGACAACCTGTGCCAGAAGGAAAATGCTTCTTCCGACCAATCAAAATCCAAAGGTGCTTCACAAACAGCATCCCCACCAAAAGGCAATCCCAACCTTTCTGCTAGTTCGTCGATACTGAATTCTATTCAACATTAAACATTCTAAATTGTACCGTGCCGACGACACTAGCAGTGTTAGGCATAACTATGTAAATCAGGGAGCTCAAGAATTCCCTGGTCAGCCTTTCGAAAGTAGGATCTTGCCTAGCGAAAATGTCATGCAATTCTAAAATATCTAACATATAAAAAACACTATGGTAAATGCCAAGAGTATACAAACAGTTTCCGTCGACGTACCGGGTCGAAGCAATTTCTCGGGTCTGCAATTTGTCAAGAATTTTCTTTTGCCTTTCTCCAGGCTTGCCTTGATGAAGAATGTAGCCGTCGTACTCCATTGATGTACCTTCGAGGTAGAAGATTAGAGAAATGGGTATTTTTGAGGAATTGCTGAGAATGGATTTTTAGGGGATTTTGATGTAGAGAAATGAAAATGGGATTTGAAACGGTTAAAAGGATGGAAAGCGGATGGTAAAGTTTGTAACTTTTTGGGGTTTAAAGGAGGTTTTGGAATGGGTAAAAATGGGGATTTGAAGGTTTGAAGGAGTGAAAATGGAGGTTGTTGAGGTTCTTCCCTGCATAGTCCAGACCCCATGGCGGGCGCCATCTTCACAGAATGGTTATGGGCCGAATTTTTCTTTTCATGCTTGAGTTTTTGTGCTCCTCTTTGTTCTTGGGTGTGTAGGTAGAAATACTCACTTGTCCTAGCACACTTATATTTCCCCTATATATTTTTTTCTTCTTATTTTGACATACAAATTGCAGAGAACAAAAAATAAGTAAATAAATAAATAAAATAACACAATGTAATAAGGAAATAATAAACATTATATATATATATATATATATATATATATATATATATATATATATATATATATATATATATATATATATATATATATATATATATATATATATATATATATATATATATATATATATATATATATATATATATATATATATATATATATATATATATATATATATATATATATATATATATATATATATAGAGAGAGAGAGAGAGAGATATAAATATAATCAAAGTGCATAATCAACGACGTGGAAGAAAAAGAAATGTAAGCATATGAAACATATATAAGTCTGAAAAGAAAACAGAAATAAATCAAGCTATAACGGAAACAACGAAAGTAGTGTCATCATGGCATTGGATGCGTTTTGGCCTGGTCATAATCTCGAAATGCGTCTAACTCTCGGCGTAGGTCTGAGATCTCCTAATACAAGTTGTCAGCCTCCGCCGCATGAGTCAAATCAGATACCTGTACCTGCAAAGTAAGGTCAGCAACTGTTTGTCGAAGCCTGACTGCCTCTATATGCAGCTCAGCTAGCTGTGTGTACAGGTCAGGCCTCCATAGTGAATGATTATTTGACAATACTGTAATCATCGGAGAAGGAGGTGAAGGATGATACTCTGCTGAAGGTGGCGAGCATGGCTCATCAACTATCTCTCCATAACCTTCCAAGGCATAACTCCAGTTAGAAGGGTCGTGAATACTGGTCATCATAGAATCAGGCAAGGTGAAGTAGTGGATGGTCTGGTAGTCGATCAAGAGTCTGAAATAGTCAGGTTGAAAGGAGGATCTCCTTATCAACCCTCTGTATAAGCAGAAATCAATGTCCAGTGTAGTATACCCGCAATATGGAGTCAGGTGAAGCAGCTGGCTGGTAAGACCCAGAGCGGTAGAAATCTGAGTAATGGTACCTCCTATGTGGATGATGCCTTCAGAAGATCTGGCTGTGAGCTCGAGATTATTCAGAAAAAAGTTTCCATAGGCCACCGGACGTGACTGGTTTACACTAAACAAGAATAAGATCTCCTCCTCACTAACATGGACATCAGCGTCAGCCTTTCCGAGGAAAGTGTGGGCCAGGACCATCTGGAAGTACCTGAGAGCTGGGTTATGGATGACTTGAGACAACTGAGTGGATGGATCAAGGCTTCCTCCACTTGTAATGTCGCTCCAGAATTTTTCAATATCTTGACTCATAAAATATCCCATTGATAAATCAGGTATAACATCAGGTGTGGTCTGGAAACCGAGCAAATCGCTGAACCCCTTATGGGTAAAAATATACTTCGTCCCGAACAGTTTGAATGTGGTGATACCGTCCTGGCCAACATATGGCTCATGGCGGAATGAACTAAGGAACTCCAGGGTGAGGTGTCTATAGGCCGGGTGCAGATCATCAACATATACATCCCACTGGAGCCGGTGACATAGAAACCGTATACTGGGCTCAATGCCCAAGGCGTCCATGCAAGCCTGGTTTGGGTAACAGGTAGGTGCTATGGGACGCTGCTGAAGGACTAAATACCGTTGTCTCTGAGTGTCATCTTTGAAGGTGACGTGCATGTCATCGAGAGTCTGCATTCTGCAAATAAAGATTTTAGAGGACAAGACCTGAAACCATAAGCATTATAAAAGGTTAGTTGACACATAATAATAATTATGAAAAATATAAAATATAAAAAAAATAAATAAAGAAAAATAAAGAAAATTGTGGGTTGCCTTCAAAGCAGCGCTTGTTTAACGTTGTTAGCTTGACGAGTAGAACCTATGTAGTTGAAGTAGGCAGTGGTGGGTCAATCAAAGTGTGGCTGGAGTAATCATTGGGAATGTCACCTCCTTCATAGTATTTCAATCTCTGCCCATTTACAATGAATGGGCTACATGACTGGTTCTGGATCTCAACTGCTCCGGATTTTAGGACTTTAGAAACTGTAAAAGGACCTGTCCACCTTGAATGAAGCTTGCCAGGAAAAAGTCGTAACCTGGAATTAAAGAGGAGAACATGGTCTCCTATATGAAAACATTTCTTTATAATCCTTTTGTCATACCATGCCTTGGTTCTTTCTTTATATATTATGGCGTTTTCGTAGGCGGATTGGCGGAGTTCTTCCAGTTTATGAGTGTCAAGGATGTGTTTTTCTCCAGCAGTCAAATAATCAAAGTTTAGCGTTTTAATGGTCCAATAGGCCTTGTGTTCTAACTCAAAGGGTAGATGGCAGGACTTTCCATAAACTAATTGGTAAGGAGTTGTTCCAATAGGGGGTTTGAAGGCGGTTCTGTAGGCCCATAGTGCGTCTTGTAGCTTCTGAGACCAATTTTTTCTTGATATAGAAACCGTCTTATCTAAGATCTGTTTAATCTCTCTATTAGGCACCTCTACCTGGCCACTAGTCTGGGGATGGTAAGGTGTCACTATCCTATGCTTAACTCCATATTTGCTTAAAGTCTTGTCAAAAGTCCTTGATATGAAATGCGATCCATCATTGCTGATAACAAGAGGGGTACTCCGAATCTAGGGAATATATAATTCTTAAACAGTTTTATCACTACATGTGTGTCATTGGTGGGTGAGGCTATAACTTCAATCCACTTAGACACGTAGTTAACAACTACTAAGATATGTTTATTTCCTAGTGAGGATGGAAATGGTCCCATAAAATCGATGCCTCAAACATCAAAGAGCTCTACTTCCTGAATATTTCTCAAGGGCATTTCGTCACACTGGGAGATGTTCCCAGTGTGCTGGCACCAGTCACATTTAACTACATAAGCGTGCACGTCATGCCACATTGTGGGCCAAAACAGGCCGACTCGAAGAATCTTGGCGTGTGTTTTAAAGGTGCTAGCGTGTCCTCCTTAGGGTGCAGAGTGGCAGTGTTCTATAATATTTCTTACCTCTTCTTCTGGAATGCAACGACGAAAAATACCGTCTGTACCTATTTTGAAAAGAAGTGGCTCGTCCTAATAAAATTGCCTTACGTCTTTAAAGAACTTCTTTCTCTGTTGATAGTTAGAGTCAGGGGGTATGATGTCGGCAGCTAGGTAATTTATAAAATCTGCGTACCAAGGTGCACCATTTACTGCCAGAAATTTCTCAGGGTTCTTATAAGGATCTAGGTTATTTTCTTCTATAGCTTCTATCCTAGCTATTAACCTGTTGAAATTCTAGTATTCAGATCTCATATGTCCTAAGAGATGCAAATAACATTGATCTCTGCTGAAACAGAACAAGGATAGACCATGACCAATTTAATTTACTTTAAATTGTACCAATGTCATGACGTCTGTTGTAACATCAGCAGACAGACAGACTATTTATCTAACCATTTAAATTGTGCAGAATTGTAAA
This sequence comes from Lathyrus sativus, assembly GCA_963859935.3. NCBI lineage: Eukaryota > Viridiplantae > Streptophyta > Magnoliopsida > Fabales > Fabaceae > Lathyrus > Lathyrus sativus. The sequence goes on from OZ012735.1 coordinate 5,798,336, forward strand.
TGCTGAAAGATAAATAACACAGTGAATTGTTTACCCAGTTCGGTGCAACCTCACCTACATCTGGGGACTACCAAGCTAGGAAGGAAATCCACTATTAGCAGAATCAATTCAGAGCTAAACTCTCCCGTTTACAACTCCTCACTTAATCTCTACCCAATGCAATTTCTGCCTGGAATCCACTAGACAAGAGACCCTGCTCACTCCCCCTCAATCACCGCAGTGATAATCAATACAATACAACAGGAAGACTTTAGAAGATACTCTTCAAAGTCACAATACTTGATTTTGCTTAACAGCTTCAATCAAGGATAATACACTCTTTCTTAAAAGCTTTGAGTGAACAATCAACTTAAAAACACTAGACCAATGCAATCATTCAACAGATAATTGCTTGGTGTACAAGTATTCCTAAGACACACAAATACACGTGAAGAACTAAACTCGTCACTCACAAATACACTCTTGCTTAAAAGCTTTGAGTGAATAATTAACATTGTACTAATAACAGCCTAAACATGTCTACCACGATGCATCCAAAGATACAAAGGGTGACTTACAAGGTCACACATAATGGACTCTCAAAACCCTAAACCTTAATTCTACACTCAAGTTTTTCTTGTTGTGAGTGCTTGATTTCCCTTGGTTCTGCTCCTCCTTAAATATCAATGCAGACTGGGCTTGGGCTGGTCAAGAGTAACAAACATTAGGTTTAACCAAGTTAAACCACTTTCCATAATTCAAGGTGCTGTCAAATTAGGTCACAACTGCTTCATGTTATGCCTAGCCCTGACTAGAATCTCGCCTGAGATAACTAAGGAGCCATAACAGGTTTCCTGAAATATAGCCTGAGCTTTCTCTTGCAGTATAACAGTAAACCTAAACACGTGCCCTGATGTCATACACTTGATGTCATAACATCCAACATGACATCCAACACACTGTATTCTTAGCCGACCAAACTCACCATGCAGTACATTCCTGCATAATCTTCTTCATAACAGTAGAAACAAATATATTATAGTTTCCTAAAAAGTCTCAGAGATCCTTTTTATGAACACCAATTAAATCTGCATTTTCATGTTATGAATATCTTTGACCTAAACACACTTGATGAGATATATCCAACAGGTTCTCATTAATCCAAACCACTTCTATCAAGTGATATAAAATAGCAGCACCTGCTGTACCAGACAGTGATCTCATGACATTCAGTATGACATCCATGACAACAGTTCTCTCATCAGCTCTTGCTAGCTCCTGCTGCACCAGAGAGCGATGTCATGACATTGGTAATGACATCCTGTTTAAAACACATGACAACAGTGTTGCACCCCAAAATTTGACCAACCGGTTCCCACATCTGGTTTATGTTTCGATGCATTTTACATTTGCATTCGCATACCGCATATGTTGCATTTTCTCAATCATATTGATTTTACCGGGATTACAGCCTCCCCTGTCGTTTTAAGCATTTCAGGCCAATACGAGGATTTATTTTGAGAATTGGTGCTCGTTCCCTGTGTTTTCAGGATATTTCGGTGTCCGGTTGTTACCGCTTATTTCGCTATGGTTGCGCATTTGTTCTCTAATCGATTTAATCGGCTTCCTGACATTTTTAGAATTTTCCCTTTTTATTTTCTAGATTTTTAATGGATTTTAATAGACTTTCTTTTCTATAATTTTAATAGATATGTGTTTTTTATTAGTTTTATAGAAGTTAAATAGAATTAATGGGATAATTGTTTTTTAGAATTTTAGAAATTAAATAGGTTTTTGTTTTTAAATAGATAGTATAGTCTTTTAAATAGATTTTAATATAGTTTTTTTAGATTTTTATAGACATATTAGAATATAGATTTTTGAATAGATTTTTAATTGTATAGATTTTAATATAGATTTAAATAGATTAATTGAATAGTTGTTTTAATAGAATAGATTCTTATTTTAGGTAGATATTAGTTTAAATAGTAATTGAATTGTTTAGATTTTATTATTAGAATTTTCTTTTATTAGACTGTATTAGTGTTATCATTTTAGATGTTAATAGAGTTTAATTAGGGGTAACCTTTATTAATTAGGCTTCATTTAATTTTTGTATTAATTAGTCAGCATTAATCATTAGTATAGGTTAATTGTTAGTTAGTTAGCTCTTATTAATCACGTTCATTTTCACGTTTAATCAGTATTAATCCAGTTTTTTTCATTTCATCATTAGTATTAGTCTTAATGGGCCCGATATTCATTTTCGTGGGCCCAAGTCTAGATCCAAACATGACACATGTCACTATATAAAGATGCCACACGCTCATTTCTCTCTCTACCACCTCATTCTTTCCACTCACCACACACTACCACTTGGCTCTCTCAGCACTCTTCCACCTCATTCATCCCCGACACCTAACGTTTCCACTCAGACCTCACAGACTCTGCATGCTCACCAGCTGTCTTCCACCAACCTCCCTCGCCGCCGGCCATGCAACCTCCCGCCGGGCCGCCGTACCCGTCGTCGGAGCAGCTGTAACCGTCGCCGGAGTTCCCAAACTCGCCGGAAACTGCAAAAACGCGCCAGAATCATCAATCACCATCATCCTCTTCATTCATCCCCTTCACCCTAACCGTCGCCGGAGTCCTCAACCTTCACCGGAGAACTGAATCTTCATACAACTCCTCGCCGGAAACTTCATCAAGAATCTCCCAAGTCCACCGTGTTATTCATCACCTGTTCATCATTTTTTTTCCAGATTCTTCATACATTCATCATGATCTTCGCCACCTTCGTACGATCATCATCCAGATTTTTTCCAGAAATTTCAATAATCATCAATCTTCATAACCGTTTTTCCGGATCTTGATCTGTGTTCATCCATATTCATCCGATCTTCATCTTTTTCCAGATTTGTATGAATGTTCATACAACCGTTTCCAGAAATCACCAATAATCTTCATCAATCTTCAAAAATATTCATCAACTTTATGAACAACTCTTCGAACCTTCATCCGTTCTTCAAATGTTCGCCCAGAAACTTAACAACCTCAAACAACTTTTTCCGGCGATATTATTCGTCATCTTCATTCAAGCCTTCCTAGAAACATTCAATCTTCATCATGAGCGTTTCTCAGAAACCTTCCTCAGATCCTCATCACCTTCAAGAAACCTTTAACGTGTTCATCACTGTTTTCCAGAAACCATCACCTTCGTTGAACCTCCAGATTCTTCAAACATCTTTATCATGTTCATGGTGATATTCAACTATTCCCCATATTTCTTCAAGAAACTGCGTCATCAATCTTCATGTGTTTTTCTAGGTCTGAAGCTCTTCATCAAACTTCATATCAACATCATGAGATCTGGGTCTAAGATCTTCATCAAACGCGAACAAGATCTTCGTCGAGCCAACTGATCGTGTTCATCGCATCCAGATCCAACAATCACGAACAAGTTCCAGATCGAAACACCGAACCTTCTGATCCGAGCGATAGAGAGAAGATCCTTACGATGAGTTTCCAACACGTAACAAAGCTGTTCTCATCAATCGCATCACAACATCAATGAAAGCCACAGATCTTCAACAAACTTCCTTTTTTCATTTAACCTCCATCTCCAAGTTTCTATGTTCAGATGATGGTGATGTTTGGAAGAAACCATATTGAACTGAGATGGATAGTTTTTCGTGTTAGCTGGGGGGAATTTTCTGGAGTACGAAGATGAAGAGAGGTTTGAGGCGTGGAGGTCTAAGGTTGAGACGGTGGAGGAGGAAGAGGTCAGCAGCGGTAGAAAGAGAGAGGGTCTAGGGTTTCGTTTGGGGCAAGGTGAATGAGGAGGAGGTTGAGGTTCGCTGGATGCCTTCGTTTGGGTATTGGGCTTTGTTTGGCCCAATTTCATTTCAGTTCACACCCCGCAATCCCTTGCTCCATTTTTTTGTTTATTGTTGTGTTTACTGATTGGGCTAGGCCCATTTCTTTTTTTTCTGACTGTATCCCCCTTCTTCCTATTTCCCCCCTCCTTTTCTTTATTACGGGTTTGTTTTTCGTTGGGCTGGGCCCATTGTATTGTTTGCTTGCTGTACTCCCTGAACTGGCTAAACCCCCCTGCAGTTTTTTATTTCCTTTATTTTTCTTGTATTGTTTTTAATGCATTCAATGAATTTAGGTAATATTTTCTTTTAGGAATTTAATTCCTTTTAAAGAAGAACTTAGGACTTAGTTTAATTTCTTTGAAAGGATAGAATTAATTTTAGTTTTAATTCTTTTTAGGATATATTTTCCTTAGGAGATTATTTTTGCCGTATTTTAGGAGTAGATTTTTATTTCCATTTGTTAGTGGATTTGTCTCCTATTTTCTCTCCTATTTTCGTTTCTATCTGATTTTATTCTCGATTTTATTTTTGGCTGGCCGTGTGACACGATTCAATTGGAGAATGATTTTCGATATCATTTCTCTATCTTGTCTTTGACACGGATATCAATACGCTACCTCTTAGAGTTTGATTTCTCGTATAAATCGAACCATGACGGTCTAAGCGTTACATTGGTTCTGATTCGAGCATCATCATTAAGGATCCAGAGAGGAGAAGATTGGAATGGAGCTTGCGTGCATGTCAGGAGCCAACGAAGCCGCTTCGTTCAACATCATCATCTTATTCAAGTCTTCAGGCAACCGTCGAGTGTTGTGAGCCGCATCGTTAGATACGTAGGAAATGGTTGCGGGAGGGTCACTCTCACGTAACTTGGATGTTTAGTGTATCACCCTTAAGGTGATATGCAACGCATTCGCTCCTACGTCTTAGGTTCTTGTGTGTGTGTCCCGAGTTCCTTCCCGTTTAGGCGTAGGCCTGCTTCCTCTTTGTTCTCGCCTCGTGCGATCGAAACTCCTTTTTCTCTCGCGTCCAGGCGATCGAGACCCCTTCTCTTTCCCCATGCAATCGAGACTCGTTTTCCCTTCGAACTATGTTTGCTCTGATCTCTCGTGCTGGACGAGAGTACGTAGGCATAGGATGCGATATCCTAGCGATTTCCCTTCTCCTTTTTCCCTTCTTCCCGTTTCCCCGTTTTAGCTGTAGTAGGCTGAACTACAGCTGCTCTGATTTCTCATACCGAATGAGAATATGTAGGCATAGGATGCGATATCCTAGCGAGCACACTAACAACTAACCTCTCTGTTCTCTCGCTGCCGTGCGATCGAGACTTTCCCGCTGACGACTGATGTTTCCCTTTCTCTTGCCCTTGCGCATTTGAGACCAGACCGTAGTTCTAGTTCTAGTAGGTTCCCGTACCTTTCAAGCCAACTTAATCTCTCACCCCTGTGTGATCGAGAACACCTGTCTAGCCGTAGTTAGCCTGAACTACGTAAGCTCTGATCTTTCACGCTGTATGGAAGTACGTAGGCACAAGACGCGAAGTCTGGGCGAGCCAATTCCCTGTAGTTTCCCGAACTACGATGACTTTGACTTTCTCTCTTGAGAATACGTAGGCATAGAGTGCGATGCTCTATCGAGTCAGTTTCTTCCCGTTTAGATTTAGCAGCCGTAGATAGATTGTTTTGCATCCTTTAGACAAACTAGAAAGCGTGGATCCCGTCGAGTACGACAGACGTGAGGGGTGCTAATACCTTCCCCTTGCGTAACCGACTCCCGAATCCAGGATTTGGTTGCGATGACCATTCCTTTCCCGTATTTGCGGTAGGTTTACTTCGAGCGTTTCCTTTCCGTCCTTTGGGATAAATAACGCACGGTGGCGACTCTTCTGTTTAGCCGGCGCCGATTTTCGTAGTAGCGACAGCTGGCGACTCTGCTGGGGACAGGAATATCCCCTATGCGAGTCAATCCTAGCGTTTGTTTGCTTGTCTTTGGATGTTTACCTTTTGCGTGTTGTAGTTTACTATATTTACAATTTCCGCACTATATTATTATCTGTTGCTGTTGTGCTGTTGGGTGGGTTGTTCCTTTGAGAGAGAAGCCAAAACCCAGGCTCGAGTACACACATAAACTTAGAAGTAGGGAGTAGTGGTTAGCCTGCTTGCTTAGCTTGCACCAGCTAGCCGCGAAATTTACGCTCGGACGAGATTCTCTTTGATGCTTCTTGCCTGGCCCTTAGGGCTCGACAAGTTGTCTGACCCGAGGATTGTCGACTCTGGGGACCTATCAATTGGGAATTCGACTAAGTGAGGCCGCTTCAAGGGATGATGATGCCACACCTTCTGGGTATCGTATCATCGCTCTTGAAAGTCTGTGACGTTGATACCCGCATAGGATGCCGTACCTTGTAAGATTAGGTTCATACCCGTGAGTGGGAGGGTTTTTGCAGGGAACTTAACTTCCAGCCAACCTGATATTTTGGTCTTCTCTTCAGAGCGAACGTACTCAGTCAGCAGCGCAGCAGTATTCAGAGATTTGTGGGGGGCTGTGATCCCGTGTTTGCTGCATAGTGCATCACATTTGCATGGACGTGTTGCATCATATTGCATATCATTCTCCAGCTAGCCAGAGTCTGATCCAGCCGTTGTCTTAATTCTGAAGGTGATTATCCGGTGTTTGGCCTGAGCGACTGTTGATTGTTAGAAGACGACCAAGGGGTTGAAGCAGATTTGAGCAGAATAGAGCAGCGAAGTCAATTGACGGTTATCGATAGCTATGTCTGAGAGCCACTTCCAGTCTCTTAACACCTTGACAGGTTTCACTATGACGACTAATCCTTTGTATGGTTCTACGTCCGAGGAAGATTTTCCGCAAGTGAACAACCTTACTGCAGACCAGTTTGTGCAGCCTCTTGCTAGGAACCAGGATCGACGTGAGCAGTTTGTTGACCGAAATGAACGCCCTCCTCTTATCAACAATCAAGGTGTTGTCTTCCCTGTGGCGAATATCCGAAGAGAGATCCCGGTAGCTAGGACTGAAGACCCAAGAGCTCTCGAGTATGCTAGAAGGCTCCAAATGTTGGAAGAAGTAGTGAAAGCCTTGAAAGTTAAAGATGCTGTTAACCTCAATGCTGCAAACATGTGTTTGGTTCCTGGCCTGGTGTTACCTCCTAAGTTCAAAGCGTCGAGATTTGAGAAGTACAGAGGAGATAGCTGTCCGAAGCAACATTTGGTGATGTTCTGCCGAAGAATGACTTCGTTTGTGCAAAACGACAAGTTGATGATTCACTACTTTCAAGATAGTCTAACTGGGGCATGTCTGAGTTGGTATATGCAGTTAGAGAATAATCAGATCCGATCATGGGTGGATTTAGCCAGAGCTTTTCTGAAGCAGTATGATTATAACCTGGACATGGCTCCTCATCGCATACAGTTGCAAGAATTGTCTCAAGAGAACAATGAACCCTTCAGGAAGTATGTTCAGAGGTGGAGAGAATTTGCTGCCAGAGTGCATCCACCGCTCCTAGACCGAGAGTTAATGAGCATGTTTGTAAACTCCCTGGAGAGCCCGTACTTCGAAAGAATGCTCGTAAATGCACCAAATTTCTCTGAATTGGTAAGATTTGGAGAACGCATTGAGCATGCCGTAAAAATTGGGAAAATTCAGATTGTTTCGGGCGGTCAGGCTAGTGAAACTGAATTTCTCTGTAGCTACCAAACTGAAGAAGGAGTTGTGATCAACGCAATCATGCCAGATGTTGAGTATCCTCGAGATGAATCGGTGAAATCCGTTGGTTCTTCATCTTCTGTGTCTTGTTATGCGGGACAGACAATTGCGCCTAGGGCACCATATCCAGAACTTTATGTCACTTCTTTTGCGAATCAACGAACTCGTGGCCGAGGTTATCAGAATCAGCGCCCAAATCAGAACAGGCCTCGTAACAACTTGGAACGAAGGAATGCTCCTTCTCATATAGTGCCTGTGCCGTATAGCCATATTCTACCAGCTTTGATCCAGAATTCTTTGGTGGAACCTAAAGCTCTTAAGCCTGTGCCAGAACCTTACCCTCCTGGGTACAATCCCCACGCTCAGTGTGGTTACCATGGTGGATCTTCAGGGCATTCAACTGAAGATTGTAAAGCTTTTCAGGCAAAAGTACAACAGTTGATCGACCAAGAGTGCATTTCCTTTCGAGAAGGAATTCTGGTGGTTCATGACAATTTCTCAGCTGCTTGAGCTCGCAGATTCAGAGGTTTATTTCAAGAAGCCATTGGTCCAGACAGGCAGGCGCCCTCAGCATTGGCAGTCCTCAGGTCTTTTTATCATTTGCGTTTGTAGTTTCTTTTCTGTTAGTTGCTACCTGCTGTTAAACATTGTTTGTTTCGAATGGTAATATTGATAAAGTGACTATGCATTTTTCTGAATTAATTATGTCGTTGTCACTCATTTATTGCATTGCACTGACACTTGCATTTTATTCACTCCACTTTATCACTATGATTAGCAAAGATTGGAGGGAGGATGACGAAACTGAATACTCATAACCGATGATCGTATGCTTTCGGATAAAACCCTTGCCGATGACGTATAAGGCATTGTTTCAAACCCCCTAAACACTGGAGATATAAGGAGTTAGTCCCTTGTTAACCACTTCGAGCCGAGAAGTAGAAGTTTTTTTTCGGACTTTTTAAACCCTCACATCTTAACCAGGGGCAGGGTAGTTGTCAGTTAGCTTGATCGAGCGTTCAAGTCATATAGAGAGGTGTTGCCTTTTGAGGACCAATCACATCTTATTTTTCCCCAGAGGTCGTACCTCGTACACCATAATGGTTAAACCTCACCAATCAGGAGTGAGACAGTTACAACCCTTTCGGAGCAATCAAGACAACCAGTGTTGCACGACTTGTTCCAAGAAAGAAATAAGAAAGGACGCTAAGTAAAAGAAAAAGAAAAAGCTGGAAAGCTAATACTTAGGCAAAAATCAGGGCATCCCGCTGGACTTCCAAAGAAAATCGAAAAGAACTCAAAAGGAGTCAGTCCAGGCAAAAATTAGGGAATCAAAAGAATGAAAAAGAAAGGATATAATAAGAAAAATCCTCGAACAAGGACAAAGTCGTGTGGATACAGACACCGAAAACGAATAAGGAGTAACTGTCACTCCGAAAACCTTGTGAATTATTTAACCATTGTTCCCAATATTCAACATACCTCTCGAAGAGGCGAGCGCTCGAGCCAAGTTAACTGAACTATAGGATCGGAGATCATCACGTAGAAGGGGTGGGTACAAATCATAATTTGAGCCAAATATCCTTTGTTTCACGAACCATGAACCTGACCACGATACAACCCTTAAAAGACCTAATTGAGGTAGGGTTTATTCTGAAAGCGCATTACGATAAGGTTGAGTAACATGACTCCTTCTTGATTTGCTAGTCATATCCTTGTTGTATTTTTTCACTGATCAGATCAGCACTACGTTTGAACTCTGGTTCATTCGTCACTCACAATCATGACACGTAAATGAGTGACAACACAATTTTTTCAAAATATGCATGAGCACTGCATTAAAATTACCATTCGGGAATAAACAATTTTATTTGCAGGTCAGTAGTTGACAGGAAGGAAATTCTAACAGGGAACAATCGAACAAGACTGAATAATTCAGCAGTCTGGATCAGAATGGTGTATGTTGTGAAACCCTGTGAATCTGGGGCATTGACTTCTAGTGAGTTCAGACTCAGTTGGTCTAAGGACAAGTCCCGAAGCGTCGGGTGATTATGGGACAGTTTATTTGAGAAGCAGTTGATCAGAAGTGAATCTTCTCGAGAGCCAATCAGGGGTAATTATCCAGAGTGCTGTGATTTGGGGATAGATTCTTCCAGTGTGTGATCAGGGCAGGTTAAGTCGCTCAACGCTCGTTCAGGGGCAAGCTACTTCAGAAGTACATTGAAGCCAACCATGCTGAGAGTTGGTTAGCTGAGGATGAATCCTTTCGTCGTGCAGATACCGGGGCAAGCTATCTCAAGGTCGTATGGCAGCAAGCTGCTTTCTGTTCAGAGTGAGTTTTCCAAGAGTGGGATCGGAGCAAGTTGAGTTGCAATAGGGCAAGTTGTTCAAGCAAGTTTGTTCACCCCAGCAAGAGTGGAGTATCGAGGAATCGTGTCATTACCCTCATCAAAAAACCTGAACCTTCGAAAAAGGCCATGCTGTCATTGGATTGTGATCCTACAGTTTAAACCTGTTACTTGACAGAACCTTGTAACCTTGTCATTTCCAAAGCCCAGTTCTCGCCTGGAAAACTGGTAACCAGTCCTCGTGTGGTCTACCTTTCCGTAAATACCAGTTCTCGTCTGGTACCTGTTATTTTTCAACCAGTTCTCGTCTCGTCCACCTTTCCGTAAATACCAGTTCTCGTCTGGTACCTGTTATTTTTCAACCAGTTGTTGTCTGGCCAACCTTTTCGTAAACATCAGTTCTCGTCTGGTGTATGTTAGCTTTCAACCAACCCTGTCTGGTCACCGTCTCTTTAATCTATTTGTTGCGTCAGTTCTCGTCTGGTGCATGTCAGCTTCCAAACCAGCCCCGTCTGGTCATCTTTTCCTTAACCTATAATTCAGTCAGCCCCGTCTGATGTTCCAACCGTAAAGCCATTCTCGTCCGATAACCTAACCTATTTTGCTATCAGTTCTTGCCTGGTAGTCCATCCTTGAACGCTAGCCCCGTCTGGTATTTTCCCTTTAAAACCATTTTGTTAATAACCTATTTTCATCCGAAAACTAGAAAAAGCCTAAAAAATATGCGACACGATAATTCCTAGTAACTCGCATGGTGTCGCGTTCCCCGATACAAAGCTCGATTGATACCAGTCTCCCGATTAAGGTTAAATCAGGATTATTCTCCTCTGCAGACAGAAGTCACGTGTTGTCCCCAAAATAGTTGAGATCACAATTATTCCTCCTCAGAATAGGATCAAGAGTATCCTCAGTAGGTCAGAATGGATATCCCTGACAGCAGGGGCATTCTCAGCAGTGAGTTGTGCACAATTAACCCCAGTTTGGATAAGCCTCACAGAGTACAATCCGGTTGTCAAGGGTTTAGAAAGAGTATCCCCGTGCAGGGTCGTCCTTCCCTCCTCCAGTAGGATGTCATTCCTCCGTCAAGTGGATCATCCTCTACAGAGTTCGTACCGATGAATTCGTGAGCCATCCCTCAGCAGGATTGTCTCTTCCCCATGGCAGTTGGTCTCACTTTTCCAGCATTTAGTTTGCTTAGATGATTCTATGATGCCCAGTATCCCTCAGTGGAGTTGATGTTGCCTTCGACATTTATTTTGCCAAGCGGTTTTAGACCCAGTGTTCTCTGGCAGCTCGAGCTTGCATTTGCACTTGCATATATCGTCATATTTGCATCTATACAAACACATAGCATCTCCATACCATATGGGGCATTGCATCTATACAAACGCATAGCATCTCCATGCTGTATGAGGCATTGCATCATTTCCAAACATATGCATTTCGAAACACAAATCAAATTGGTTAACCTTTTGCTTTCAGGGGTGTTTCTCAGCAGGAGTATGGAGTTCTAGCTCAGATTTACTACCAGGTTCGCTGGCGCGGCAACATTACAAGGTTTTCATGAATCAAGATTTCAGAAGTGGTCATTTATTGTCGAAACGGGTGTCGGGCAGTTAGTTTCAGAATATCCCTAGTGGAGTTAGATACTGCAAAGGATAGGCAAAGAAGCTATATCCAAGTTACCTTTCCTGTATGAATCAGGCAGATGTATTTTCCCGTATGAAACAGGCGGAAAAACTTTCCTGTAAGAATTAGGCAGATGTGTTTTCCCGTATGAAACAGGCGGATGAATTATTCCTGTGTGAATCAGGCAGATGTATTTTCCCGTATGAAACAGGCGGAAGAACTTTCCTGTAAGAATCAGGCAGATGTGTTATGCGGACGAACTTTCCTGTATGAATCAGGCAAATGTGTTTTCCCGTATGAAACAGGCGAATGAACTTTCCTATATGAATCAGGCAGATGTGTTTTCCGGCATGAATCAGGAAGATGGAGTTTCCCGTATGAAGCAGGCGGATGAACTTCCCGGTATCCAGATAGATGATGCTCCCTTGATCGACAAAGTATGTGAGTTGTGTTCCGATATCTGATGAAAGTATTTTCCCCAAGGAAGTCGCCGTGATTTCCCCGTGGTTACTGTCCCCAGTAGAGTTCTCCTCAGAGTCGTTTGTGGGTTAGGACCAACGTAGTTCGCTACTGCAGAGGTAAGCAGTTTCCTGTGATTAGACCGAAATGTTTCTCCAGTAAAGTCGACGAATTTTATTGCCTATGATTGATAGGACCTCCTCGTGTTGGTGGGAGGAGACCAATTCATCCCCAGCGGAGTAGCCGGGATTTCTCCGTGTTGATGAAATATGGAGTCCTGACGTGGACAATATTTCTTCGGGTTGACGAAATGTGAGTCCTGACGTGGACCGATTGGTGTTTAGTTGTGATTTGACGAATTTGTTTCTCTTCTTGTGCTGGCAAGATTAGTCCAATGGTGGACGAAGGTGTTTTTGTGAAGATAGCTCAGTGCCCGTGGCGTCACACAGGTGATTGATGATAAGACCAATTGTATCAGATAATTGACCAGTTGTTGCCGTAACAACCAGATTCAATTCAGTGGACGTTGCTTCTCAAGCAGTTTTGCAGTTTACCTCCACGGTTGGCAAATTTCAGGGTTTCTTTAGTATTCAATCGTCTCGTACCTCGAATGTTTGAAGGCCGTTCGCTCTTCAACCCTTCAGGTCCAAGCCGCTTGAATAGGGGCAGCTGTTGCACCCCAAAATTTGACCAACCGGTTCCCACATCTGGTTTATGTTTCGACGCATTTTACATTTGCATTCGCATACCGCATATGTTGCATTTTCTCAATCATATTGATTTTACCGGGATTACAGCCTCCCCTGGCGTTTTAGGCATTTCAGGCCAATACGAGGATTTATTTTGAGAATTGGTGCTCGTTCCCTGTGTTTTCAGGATATTTCGGTGTCCGGTTGTTATCGCTTATTTCGCTATGGTTGCGCATTTGTTCTCTAATCGATTTAATCGGCTTCCTGGCATTTTTAGAATTTTCCCTTTTTATTTTCTAGATTTTTAATGGATTTTAATAGATTTTCTTTTCTATAATTTTAATAGATATGTGTTTTTTATTAGTTTTATAGAAGTTAAATAGAATTAATGGGATAATTGTTTTTTAGAATTTTAGAAATTAAATAGGTTTTTGTTTTTAAATAGATAGTATAGTCTTTTAAATAGATTTGAATATAGTTTTTTAGATTTTTATAGACATATTAGAATATAGATTTTTGAATAGATTTTTAATTGTATAGATTTTAATATAGATTTAAATAGATTAATTGAATAGTTGTTTTAATAGAATAGATTCTTATTTTAGGTAGATATTAGTTTAAATAGTAATTGAATTGTTTAGATTTTATTATTAGAATTTTCTTTTATTAGACTGTATTAGTGTTATCATTTTAGATGTTAATAGAGTTTAATTAGGGGTAGCCTTTATTAATTAGGCTTCGTTTAATTTTTGTATTAATTAGTCAGCATTAATCATTAGTATAGGTTAATTGTTAGTTAGTTAGCTCTTATTAATCACGTTCATTTTCACGTTTAATCAGTATTAATCCAGTTTTTTTCATTTCATCATTAGTATTAGTCTTAATAGGCCAGATATTCATTTTCGTGGGCCCAAGTCCAGATCCAAACGTGACACACGCCCTTTTCTTTCTCTACCACCTCATTCTTTCCACTCACCACACACTGCCACTTGGCTCTCTCAACACTCTTCCACCTCATTCATCCTCGCCACCTCACGTTTCCACTCAGACCTCACAGACTCTGCATGCTCACCAGCTGTCTTCTACCAACCTCCCTCGCCGCCGGCCATGCAACCTCCCGTCGGGCCGCCGTACCCGTCGCCGGAGCAGCTGTAACCGTCGCCGGAGTTCCCAAACTCGCCGGAAACTGCAAAAACTCGGCAGAATCATCAATTACCATCATCCTCTTCATTCATCCCCTTCACTCTAACCGTCGCCAGAGTCCTCAACCTTCACCGGAGAACTGAATCTTCATACAACTCCTCGCCGGAAACTTCATCAAGAATCTCCCAGGTCCACCGTGTTATTCATCACCTGTTCATCATTTTTTTTCAGATTCTTCATACATTCATCATGATCTTCGCCACCTTCGTACGATCATCATCCAAATTTTTTTCCAGAAATTTCAATGATCATCAATCTTCATAACCGTTTTTCCAGATCTTGATCTGTGTTCATCCACATTCATCCGATCTTCTTCTTTTTCCAGATTCGTATGAATGTTCATACAACCGTTTCCAGAAATCACCAATAATCGTCATCAATCTTCAACAATATTCATCAACTTTATGAACAACTCTTCGAACCTTCATCCGTTCTTCAAATGTTCGCCCAGAAACTTAACAACCTCCAACAACTTTTTCCGGCGAGATTATTTGTCATCTTCGTTTAAGCCTTCCTAGAAACATTCAATCTTCATCATGAGCGTTTCTCAGAAACCTTCCTCAGATCCTCATCACCTTCAAGAAACCTTTAACGTGTTCATCACTGTTTTCCAGAAACCATCACCTTCGTTGAACCTCCAGATTCTTCAAACATCTTTATCATGTTCATGGTGATATTCAACTATTCCCCATATTTCTTCAAGAAACTGCGTCATCAATCTTCATGTGTTTTTCTAGGTCTGAAGCTCTTCATCAAACTTCATATCAACATCATGAGATCTGGGTCTAAGATCTTCATCAAACGCGAACAAGATCTTCGTCGAGCCAACTGATCGTCTTCATCGCATCCAGATCCAACAATCACAAACAAGTTCCAGATCGAAACACCGAACCTTCTGATCCGAGCGATAGAGAGAAGATCCTTGCGATGAGTTTCCAACACGTAACAAAGCTGTTCTCATCAATCGCATCACAACATCAATGAAAGCCACAGATCTTCAACAAACTTCCTTTTTTCATTTAACCTCCGTCTCCAAGTTTCTATGTTCAGATGATGGTGATGTTTGGAAGAAACCATATTGAACTGAGAGGGATAGTTTTTCGTGTTAGCTGGGGGGAATTTTCTGGAGTACGAAGATGAAGAGAGGTTTGAGGCGTGGAGGTCTAAGGTTGAGACGGTGGAGGAGGAAGAGGTCAGCGGCGACAGAAAGAGAGAGGGTCTAGGGTTTCGTTTGGGGCAAGGTGAATGAGGAGGAGGCTGAGGTTCGCTGGATGCCTTCGTTTGGGTATTGGGCTTTGTTTGGCCCAATTTCATTTCAGTTCACACCCCGCAATCCCTCGCTGCACCCTCCGTTTTTTTGTTTATTGTTGTGTTTACTGATTGGGCTAGGCGCATTTCTTTTTTTCTGAATGTATCCCCCTTCTTCCTATTTCCCCCCCTCCTTTTCTTTATTACGGGTTTGTTTTTTGTTGGGTTGGGCCATTTATATTGTTTGCTTGCTGTACTCCCTGAACTGGCTAAACCCCCCCTGCAGTTTTTTATTTCCTTTATTTTTCTTGTATTGTTTTTAATGCATTCAATGAATTTAGATAATATTTTCTTTTAGGAATTTAATTCCTTTTAAAGAAGAACTTAGGACTTAGTTTAATTTCTTTGAAAGGATAGAATTAATTTTAGTCTTAATTCTTTTTAGGATATATTTTCCTTAGGAGATTATTTTTGCCGTATTTTAGGAGTAGACTTTTATTTCCATTTGTTAGTGGATTTGTCTCCTATTTTCTCTCCTATTTTTGTTTCTATCTGATTTTATTCTCGATTTTATTTTTGGCTGGCCGTGTGACATGATTCAATTGGAGAATGATTTTCGATATCATTTCTCTATCTTGTCTTTGACACGGATATCAATACGCTACCTCTTAGAGTTCGATTTCTCGTATAAATCGAACCATGACGGTATAAGCGTTACATTGGTTCTGATTCGAGCATCATCATTAAGGATCCAGAGAGGAGAAGATTGGAATGGAGCTTGCGCGTATGTCAGGAGCCAATGGAGCCGCTTCGTTCAACATCATCATCTTATTCAAGTCTTCAGGCAACCGTCGAGTGTTGTGAGCCGCATCGTTAGATATGTAGGAAATGGTTGCGGGAGGGTCACTCTCACGTAACTTGGATGTTTAGTGTATCACCCTTTGGGATTATATGCAACGCATTCGCTCCTACGTATTAGGTTCTTGCATGTGTGTCCCGAGTTCCTTCCCGTTTAGGTGTAGGCCTGCTTCCTCTTTGTTCTCGCCTCGTGCGATCGAAACCCCTTTTTCTCTCGCGTCCAGGCGATCGAGACCCCTTCTCTTGCCCCGTGCAACAGAGACTTGTTTTCCCGTCGAACTACGTTTGCTCTGATCTCTCGTGCCGGACGAGAGTACGTAGGCATAGGATGCGATATCCTAGCGAGATCCCTTCTCCTTTTTCCCTTCTTCCCGTTTCCCCGTTTTAGCTATAGTAGGCTGAACTACAACTGATCTGATTTCTCATACCGAATGAGAATATGTAGGCATAGGATGCGATATCCTAGCGAGCACACTAACAACTAACCTCTCTGTTCTCTCGCTGCCGTGCGATCGAGACTTTTCCGCTGACGACTGACGTTTCCCTTTCTCTTGCCCTTGCGCATTTGAGACCAGACCGTAGTTCTAGTTCCAGTAGGTTCCCGTACCTTTCAAGCCAACTTAATCTCTCACCCCTGTGTGATCGAGAACACCTGTCTAGCCGTAGTTAGCCTGAACTATGTAAGCTCTGATCTTTCACGCTGTGTGGAAGTACGTAGGCACAAGACGCGAAGTCTGGGCGAGCCAATTCCCTGTAGTTTCCCGAACTACGATGACTCTGACTTTCTCTCTTGAGAATACGTAGGCATAGAGTGCGATGCTCTATCGAGTCAGTTTCTTCCCGTTTAGATTTAGCAGCCGTAGATAGATTGTTTTACATCCTTTAGACAAACCAGCAAGCGTGGATCCCGTCGAGTACGACGGACGTGAGGGGTGCTAATACCTTCCCCTTGCGTAACCGACTCCCGAATCCAGGATTTGGTTGCGATGACCATTCCTTTCCCGTATTTGCGGTAGGTTTACTTCGAGCGTTTCCTTTCCCTCCTTTGGGATAAATAACGCACGGTGGCGACTCTTCTGTTTAGCCAGCGCCGATTTTCGCAGTAGCGACAAACAGTACTGTCATCAGCTCCTGCTGCACCAGACAGTGATGTCATGACATTGGTAATGACATCCTGTTTAAAACAGATGACAACAATACTGTCATAACAGTAGATGTGGATGTTATGGCATCTTGCATAACATTAGTGCAGAATCATGTTTTACCAAAATTTAGCCAATCATAGAATTATGGAACTAACAATCTCCCCCTTTGGCAAATTTTGGCTAAAACAATCAATTAAACTTATCAGGGCAGCAACAGTAGTTTTCTCAAAAACATCCAGCCTCACACACTAAGCTCCCCTTTAATAGTTGCATTTAGCAAGCAACTACAAAATCTGCACTTTGCATAGCAGTAGCAGTAGATAACAACACTTTACTCCCCCTTGGTTTAGCCAAAAATGGACAAAATTTTGAGTAAATGTACATACTACTCAGTTGTCATACTGCACACGGTGTCCAAGTCTGACATTTCTTGATCTCTAATAAAAAGACTGCACCAACAATCATGGACAATGACTTAACCTCCTTGCTGAACTCACTCAGCCAGTGTAAAATCAGTCTTGAACCATAGCTCCTTGAGAGTACACCCTGAACAGTCTTGAATCTTGAGTTCTTGCCTTGTCTGAAGCTGCACCTTCAGGAATGACACTTTTGACATCACCAATTTAAGGATAACCAATTAACTACATGCCAAGTAACAATTGACTTTTAATCCCCAATTTGAGACACACAAATATTTTGTAGAGAAAAATAAATTCTCCCAGACAAAAACTAATGTTGTTTCCTAGGCCATTCATCACAATCCTAGTTCAAACCAACATCAGTGGTCCAAGAACACAAGCTTGCCTGAGAATCAGCAAACTTTGTACAGGGCTCCATATTAGCAGCTACACATCAGACAGGTACACATCTTCCCATGTCATGCATAAACATTAATCCCCCTGAAAGAGAGAATCCATCCATATGAAGACTTACACCAACATCTTCATATTCACACATTGGAACCACATGCAGCTTTGAAGAACTAGAAGACTCTCCAAGATGACATAGTGAATGTCCTTCCATATGCACAAAAGCAAAGCTGATTGTGTCTTGATCCAGTCATACAAATCCAAGACAAAAACTTGGATAGAGGCCCAAAAACTTGATTTGATCCATTGATACCCCATGAGCTAGAGCAGTAACATAATGTCACAACATCTTGTCTGACATTCCATCCTCATAGAGGCATACAATCACAAACTGCTTGAGACCACAAACAATCTTGAAACTGTACTATTACAACAATAGATACTAGAAGTATAACTCCCCATATCAAGGATAACTAGTGCTCTTTTTCCAGAAGCACGTGAATGGAAAACATAAGACTCATCTTCATGTCTTCAAGAGCTCACTCTTTGTTCAACACACCTGTTGAACACATTCACTTACTGCTTGAACCACAAGCAACTAGTACACCCATCAGACAGAAGCTCTCCCCCTATCTTTTATAAAAGCTGCTCCAAGATCACCATATTTTATCTCAAGACCAACTCCATACTCATACAGTGAGAAGGTACCAGACAACTCCACTTTTTTCTAGAGTTGCCACTTCTCCACAAGACTTCTGGCCTGAGTCATATAATACGATAGACACCCCATAATCCAAGACATTCTTTCCTCATCATTCTCCCATATGATAAGTTAGAACATTTCTGGTTTAACTGGGGACTTTATCACATCAGAATGCAATCAACTAATGATTCATTCAGTCTTGTACAATACCTTCACATCATACTCCAAGACAGTCCTTTTACCTCATCATTCTCCTGTATGACAAGATAGAGTACTTCTTAGTCAAGATGTGAGTTACTAGTTCCATAGCAGATCTTCAAGTCCTTCTCCAAGGAAAAACAAACCAGATGATACATACAACATTCAATGGTTCTTTATATGCCCACACCTGGACTTACTACTGCCTAGTAATCTAACTGAAGATCTTCAGAGAGCACATCTCCACCAGCTTGATCAATTACATCTCCAAAAGAGAGTAATCTTCCATACACAACTTAGGGATTCTACCACAAGCTCCAATATATGAATAGAATCAGAACCTTCTTTGGTCTTCAAACACCCACCCTTCTGCACAAGAGTAATATTCTTTAAGCACCCTTCTTTAAATAACTAAATGCCACTGTTTGGTTACTCAACTGCTTCCAGAGCTCTAGAAAATATTCTGATCCACCAAGCAAACTTGATCTTCAAGTTACATATCCTACTTGCTCCATAGTGTCGCTACTCGAAAAATACGCGCAACGACGGGGAAGGCGAAAAGGAAAAGGACAGAAGAGTCGCCACCGAATTTTATTTATCCCATGAGGGGAAAGGAAAATATCGAGAAAACCTCAAGAAAAGAACGGATAAGATGGTCTCGCGACCAAGAATGGGTTCGGAAGCCGGTTATGCGAGGGGAAGGTATTAGCACCCCTCGCATCCATCGTACTCGATGGGAACCATTTGTTTGTCGAATGTGTAAATTTATTTGCTTAAATATTATGTTATAAAAGTGTTGCACGGGACAGTGAAAAAGGGTTTAGAAACGGGGAAAGGACGTAACAGGGAAGAAGAGAGAAAGGACGGACTCGGTAGGACTTCGCGGTCCTAGGCCTACGTATTCTCGACAGACATGAGAAAATCAGAGTCGACGTAGTTCGGGGAACTACAGATATAAGGGGGAATGTGCTCGACAAGGATTGTGGCCCTTGTGCCTACGTATCTTTACTTGAAAAAGTAAAGAATCAGAGCAGCCGTAGTTCGGCCTACGATTTGTTGATTTTTTTATGGATGATGCTATCGTACGCATTCTAGCAGTTAGGTGTATTGCTGCTCGCTCGTTGGAGACTTAGGCATTACCTGTTTGCGGTAGAACGGACGTATCATATCCTTTTCGAAAGATAAGTTTTCTCCATGCGAGGCAAGATGTCACATTTGATTTGTTGGATTATTTTTTTAGGGGCGAGATAAGTCCTCGGATAGTAACCCCTACGGGTAGTACCCAATTCTTTATCTCAAAGTTTTTGTTATGAAAGGGTGTGGCGAACATAGCATTTTTGTATTGAAAGACGAGTATCAAAACCACACACACTACAGTGAGCGTCTCGACACTCGAAGAGAAAGAAGTCTACACTTAATCCTTTCTCTTTAGTTCAATACAAAGAGAGCTTCATTCTCTTATTAAAGTGTTTTTTGGTTTTGAATGGTAAGTGCTTTTGTGACAGAGAACCCTACGGTAAACGTCAGCACTCGGGATAGGAGAAGGCCTACGCCTAACCACTCCACGACCATTCAAATTTTTGTTATGAAAAGAGTTTGAAAATGCACTCGGTGCGGGACCGAGGTTTTAGGTGTGAAAGGTTGCGAAAGGAAATTGTAGAGGGAGATAGGTGGCGGATAAAGTCACGTCTTCGTATTGAAAGACGAGTATCGAGACCACCCACACTACAGTGAATATCCCAACAGTTGGAGAGGAAGAAGTCTACACTCAATCTCTCTCTTTAGTTCAATACCAAGAGAATCGAGTTATTTTGTAAGTGTTTTGAAAATGCACTTGGTACGGGGCCGAGGTTTTTTAGGAGAAAAAGGTGTGGATGAGAACGTCTTCGTATTGAAAGACAAGTATCAAAACCACCCACACTACAGTGAGCATCTCGACACTCAGAAAGGAAGAAGTCTACACTCAATCCCTTCTCTTTAGTTCAATACAAAGAGAACTTTACCCTTTTATTAAATATGGCGAATTGGCTTAACAATCGTTTGAGAAAATTCGCTTGACATTGGGTCAAGGATTTAATTGTTTAAAAAGGTTTGAGGTGAAGCGAGCAAGGTCGATGGCAGACGCACAAGGCGGCCGACTCACAAGGGTTAAAAACGGCTCGATAAAATCGAGAGTTTGCTTTTGAAAATGGTTTTTGGAATCAAAAGTCACCAAGGACAATAGCAACATTCCTACTAAAATCATACAACATATGGGATTAGTCGGCTAAAAAAAAAATCGGGACATGCCAATAAAAACTGCCTTCAAAGAGTTCGCCGTGCGAACTCTTTGAGAAAAAATTTTTTTTGAGGTTTTTTTTGAAGATATTTGAAGTCATAAAAAACTGCACAAAGCCAGAAATTTCTCATTTTTTGCAAGTTTTGAAGCCATGAGTCGACCATAGGGTCAGCGTATGAC
This sequence comes from Lathyrus sativus, assembly GCA_963859935.3. Taxonomy (NCBI): domain Eukaryota; kingdom Viridiplantae; phylum Streptophyta; class Magnoliopsida; order Fabales; family Fabaceae; genus Lathyrus; species Lathyrus sativus. The sequence goes on from OZ012735.1 coordinate 5,819,663, forward strand.
TTTCAGCCTTTTCCCACGGCTCGGCGCATAAACACCATGCGTCGACCATACACTCGGCGCACACCATTTTGATAGACTGACGGGTAAGCGCCCGCCGACTCATGCGTCGACGCATACTGTAAGTTTTTTTTAATTTGCCTAAAAATGCAGGCTATGCGTCGACGCATAGACCTGCTATGGTCGACCGTTAGCCTGTTAAAACAACCAAAATCCTAACTTTTTTTTACGTTTTCTTTCGTTTTCGTAGTTTCTTGACAATGGTTTCTTGGTCCCTTATGGGACCTTACATGTTAAACTCAATACAAAAAAACACCCAAACAAAGTGAACAAATGATAAATGCACAATATAAAAGAAGAAAAGAGTTTGAAGAAATGGATACCCAAGAGTTGTTACCCTTCTTGCAAAGCCTCCACTGATTTTGGCTAGGTGTTCACTTCTCTTCACTCTATGCTTTGATGATTCTCCTCAATGGCCCCCCCTTGTGTTTCTCTTTTACTTTCTTCTCTTTTTGCTGGTTTTTTGCTCTCTCTATTTTTTTCTCCCAATCTCTCTATCTCCAAAATGTTGTGTATGTGAATGATAGTGAATAATTGATTTGTTTGCAGCTCCTTCCTTTTGTTGACAGCCCCTTTCCCCTCTCATCTCACTTTTTCTGCTGCTTTTTCTGCTGTACCAAACCAATGGCTCTTGCACAAGCTTCAATTTTCAGAATTTCCATTCTTGGCAACAATTATGGCCACTTTCTTGGTGCAGCCCCACTTTTTCCACTTCTAGTATGCTGCTTTTGCTGTATTTTTTCTGCAGCACTCCACCTTTCTATTCATCCTTGTACCCATTGGTTGGTTGATTTGTTTGGACATACTCATGTAGTCAATACACTACCTTTTGGACATCATTTTCAAATTCTAATTTTTGATGTGTAGATGTATCAACATAAACTTATAGCCTTGGTTTTGTGACATAAAATGATTTTGTAATATGATACACATTGCCACTTCTTGCATGGGGCTGTTTTGGATTGCATTCATATTGCTCATGGTTGAACATGCATGGTATTGATCTTGAAATATTCCAACATTGAATTAGCTCTTAAATATTTTCCTTGCATGTTTGTAAGCACAAAGAGGGTCATGTGGACTTGATGGAGCATGAGGGATACCATGACATGAAGTTATTTTTAGAAACTTGAATTAAGACTAGAAATAGCTTAATTTCCTAAGCATTACCAAGAGTTTGGATTTTGTAACAAATGTGACATTCTTGCAAATGTCATGAAATTTCTCTTTGTAATATTCTTGAATCTAGCCTTGAATTCATGAATCTTGAATTTGGAATGATGGGCTTCCCTTATGTCATTGAATTTGAAGAAATGAGTCAATCCTTGAAAGAGGGCAAATTTTGGGGTGCAACACATAGCAAGGCATCTTAGATACACCAAGACTTGGACCTGTAACATCTACTTCTACTCACAGCTCCTGCAAACTGAAGTTTCTGCTTAATGTCACAACATCTGATCAGACATCCTGTTGGAGAGTTCAGGCTTCCATTCTGCCACTTAGAATAAACTTCTCCACATAACAGAAAAAGAGTTCCCTGTTCTCATAGACTTGATTAATGATATCAGGTTTGAGTAGATAACCTCTATTCTGCAATAGCTACCTTCGAAATGCATTTGCTCTAGAAAACTCCTCTTTAGAAAAACCAAACATGCCAAAGATTGATTTTTCAGAGAAGATTAGTCACAAGAGATCTTTACAGAAGGAATCCCGCTTTCCTTAAGTAAAGACTTCTTTAGAAAGTCAGAGATAACTGCCACTTATCCTTGACCTCCAAGATGAGCAAGGTCACATGCTCATATGTACTTAGATCAGAAATAAATTGACCCAAGCAGTGCTATCACCAGCACCATATTCTAGACAAGTTTCTTGCCAAGAAACTTTCTAGATAAATATCAGATGCCTCCACTAGAACACACCTGCTGCACTACAATACTCCTGGATTAGAAATAAACTGATCCAACAAAGTCTTCATCTTTACTTCCATCAGCACTACATTCTAGTCTTAGTTTCTTGCCAGGAAACTTACTAGAATAAAGACAGATCCCATCACACATGTGTATGGTACCAAGATCATCAGCTACATCTCCTTTGATCTAGTGATTCACTCCTTGAGTTAACAGAATTCTGCACAATCTCTACTGATGGAATGTCTCAACATCTGGTTAAACATCAGATCCTTGAAGTAGACCAAACAAATCAGGGGACTGATGCTTGTGCAACAATTGATGAGACACCTTGATCATCAACTAAGGATAATCCATTAAATATTTGATAATATTTCAAATAGCAATGAATCTTAAATCCTTATAATAACTCCTTCTCTGAACTTCAGCAATCTTGAACGTCATGGATAACCAATTAAATACGTGTGTAGTCCATAAATATCAGTTGATCTTAAATCCACACAACTTTAGGAATACCAAGGCTGAAACATCAAGGCTGACACCCTTGACTCAACCTGCCTATGACTTCTTCTGTTGAAAGACCCTTTGTAAGTCATGAGTGGTGAAAATAAATCACCTCCCACTATCCTTTCTAAAACATCCTTGTAATACATAACATAACAGCCCATACACATAGCTACAAACACCACCTTCCAACCATCTACACAACTGTCACAACCATGCATCAAACTGTATATAGGCCAATCTTCTCCCAGGGCTACCAGAGTTCTTTCATCAGAAACATATGCAGCGGAGCCACCAAAAGAACATCTTCAACATGCCTTAAACAAGATGTCAGAACATCTTATAGGTTATCATACAGAAGTAGCCACTCCTCCTTTGACAACACATTCACCAGGTCATAGAAGCTCCTATATCAGATGGCACAGTAGCAGATACATAGATTCCTTCACAAAGTCCTCATTTGGCAAAATCAGCAAATCAGATGCAACTTTTCCTTGTTTAAACCACCAGAAAGCATCTCCCAAGATCTCACCAAGAACAGACAGGATGCCTGCTCTGATACCAATTGAAATTCTGGTATGCAGATCTCATATGTCCTAAGAGATGCAAAGAACATTGATCTCTGCTGAAACAGAAGAAGGACAGACCATGACCAATTTAAATTACTTTAAGTTGTACCAATGTCATGACGTCTGTTGTAACATCAGCAGACATACATACTATTTATCTAACCATTTAAATTGTGCAGAATTGTAAATGCTGAAAGATAAATAACATAATGAATTGTTTACCTAGTTCGGTGCAACCTCACCTACATCTGGGGACTACCAAGCCAGGAAGGAAATCCACTATTAGCAGAATCATTTCAGAGCTAAACTCTCCCGTTTACAACTCCTCACTTAATCTCTACCCAATGCAATTTCTGTCTGGAATCCACTAGACAAGAGACCCTGCTCACTCCCCCTCAATCACCACAGTGATAATCAATTCAATACAACAAGAAGACTTTAGAAGACACTCTTCAAAGTCACAATACTTGATTTTGCTTAATAGCTTCAATCAAGGATAATACACTCTTTCTTAAAAGCTTTGAGTGAACAATCAACTTAAAAACACTATACCAATGCAATCATTCAGCAGACAATTGCTTGGTGTACAAGTATTCCTAATACACACAAATACACGTGAATAACATAACTCTTCACTCACAAATACACTCTTGCTTAAAAAATTTGAGTGAATAATTAACACTGTACTAATAATAGCCTAAACATGTCTACCACGATGCATCCAAAGATACAAAGGGTGACTTACAAGGTCACACACAATGGACTCTCAAAACCCTAAACCTTAATTCTACACTCAAGTTTTTCTTGTTGTGAGTGCTTGATTTCCCTTGGTTCTGCTCCTCCTTAAATATCAATGCAGACTGGGCTTGGGCTGGTCAAGAGTAACAAACATTAGGTTTAACCAAGTTAAACCACTTTCTATAATTCAAGGTGCTGCCAAATTAGGTCACAACTGCTTCATGTTATGCCCAGCCCTGACTTGAATCTCACCTAAGATAACTAAGGAGCCATAACAGGTTTCCTGAAATATAGCCTGAGCTTTTTCTTGCAATATAACAGTAAACCTAAACACGCGCCCTGATGTCATACGCTTGATGTCATAATATCCAGCATGACATCCAAAACACTATGTTCTTAGCTGACCAAACTCACCCTGCAGTACACTCCTGCAGAATCTTCTTCATAATAGTAGAAACAAATATATTATAGTTTCCTAAAAGGTCTTAGAGATCCTTTTTATGAACACCAATTAAATCTGCATTTTCATGTTATGAATATCTTTGACCTGAACACACTTGATGAGATATATCCAACAGGATCTCATCAACCCAAACCACTTCTGTCAAGTGATATAAAACAGCAGCACCTGCTGTACCAGACAGTGATGTCATGACATTCAGTATGACATCCTTGACAACAGTTCTATCATCAGCTCCTACTAGCTCCTGAACACACTTGATGAGATATATCCAACAGGATCTCGTCAACCAAACCACTTCTGTCAAGTGATATAAAACAGCAGCACCTGCTGTACCAGACAGCGATGTCATGACATTCAGTATGACATCCTTGACAACAGTTCTATCATCAGCTCCTACTAGCTCCTGCTGTACCAGGCAGCGATGTCATGACATTGGTAATGACATTCTGCTTAAAACACATGACAACAGTACTGTCATCAGCTCCTGCTGCACCAGACAACGATGTCATGACATTGGTAATGACATCCTGTTTAAAACACATGACAACAGTATTATCATAACAGTAGATGTGGATGTTATGACATCTTGCATAACATTAGTGCAGAATCATGTTTTACCAAAATTTAGCCAATCATAGAATTATGGAACTAACACCTGTCATAGGTAAAATCATCGTTTATAGGTAGTAGATCTGGTTTCAGGTACTCAAGTCTAGAAAAGTGACCGGCAACTATATTTTCTGAGCGTTTCTTGTCTCGAATATCAAGATCAAACTCTTGGAATAAAAGGATCCATCGAAGTAACCTAGGTTTGGCATCTTTCTTATTTAATAAGTAATGAATGGCAGCGTGATCTGTATAAACTATAGTTTTAGCTCCTACCAGATATGATCGAAATTTGTCCATCGCAAAAACTACGGCAAGGAGTTCTTTTTCAGTGGTTGCATAGTTAAGCTGAGCAGCATATAGGGTTCTACTAGCATAGTAAATAACATGTAACTTCTTATCCTTTATTTGTCATAGAACAACTCCTACAATGTAATTGCTAGCATCTCACATGATTTTGAAAGGTTCGGCCCAATCTGGAGGTTGGATAATGGGTGCTGAGATCAACGTTTATTTTAAAAGGTTGAATGCTTCGAGACAATTTTATTCAAAGTTAAACTCGATATCTTATATCAGGAGGCCTGTTAAAGGTTTGGTTATTTTAGAGAAGTCTTTGATGAAACGCCAGTAGAAACCAGCATGTCCAAGAAAACTTCGGACTTCTCTGACGGTGTTAGGGGGGTTTAGGTTTTCTATCACTTCTATTTTGGCTTTATCTACTTCAATACCTCTCTCAAAGACTATATGTCCTAAAACTATACCTTTGGTGACCATAAAGTGACATTTCTCCCAGTTCAGCACCAGGTTCACATCAACACATCTTTTCAGGATTTTCTCAAGGTTAGCGAGACAATTTTTGAAATCAAGTCCGCACACCGAGAAATCATCCATGAATACTTCCATAATCCCATCAAGGTAGTCAGTGAAGATTGCCATCATGCAACACTGGAAGGTAGCTGGTGCGTTACAGAGGTCGAAACGCATTCGTCTATAGGCAAAGGTTCCATAAGGGCATGTAAAGGTAGTTTTTTCTTGATCTTCTGAGTGGATAGGGATTTGGAAAAATCCCGAATATCCATCAAGATAGCAAAAATAGGAGTGTCTGGCAAAACGTTCCAACATTTGGTCTATAAATGGTAAAGGGAAATGGTATTTTCTAGTAGCTTTGGTTAATTTTCTATAATCTATGCACATACACCATCCTCCTTCTATCTGTTTTGCTACATGTTCTCCTTTCTCGTTATGCACGACTGTGATGCCTCCCTTTTTAAGTACTACATGCACATGGCTCACACACTTACTATCTGAGATTTGATAAATTATGCCTGCTTCCAGTAACTTAAGAACTTCATTTTTTACAACATCACTCATTATAAGGTTTATCCTTCTCTAATGTTCTCTAGAGGGTTTTGAGTCTTCCTCAAGTAAAATCTGGTGCATGCACACAGATGGACTTATACCTTTTAGATCAGAGATGTTATATCCTAAGGCTGATGGATATTTACGTAAGACATATAAGAGCTAGTCTGTTTCTTCCTAGTTTAGGGTAGTACTGACTATAACTGGACGGTTAATTTCTTTATCCAAGAAATCGTATCTTAGATTCTGGGGTAGTTCGTTAAGTTCTAAAGTTGGTTTCTTTGGGCATAATATTGGATTGGGGGTAAGGGATAAACATTCATGTAGATTATCATCAATGTAGGGTTCCATAAATCCATCATCTTCCTTTATGAAGGTTGAAGGTAGTGTGATGGTTTCTTCTTGATCTAGTTCCCTAACGCATTCATCAATGATGTCTATGGCATAACATGCGTCACCTAATACTGGTTCCATAAGAAACTTCAACAAAATGAATTCTATTTTTTCATCACCTACCTCAAAGTCAACTTTCCTCTCTTGACATCTATTATGGCTCCCGCGGTTGATAAGAATGGCCTACCTAGGAGGATTGGGATGTCATCATCTTCTTTAATGTCCATGACAACAAAATCAGTAGGGATGAATAACTGACCGATCATGAATATACCTACTAGATACTTGACGGATCTATCGGCTAATTGAAGAGACATCTTCGTAGGCTGTAATTCTCCTAGTTTTAACCTTTCAAAAATTGCCAGAGGCATCAGGCTTACACTAGCTCCTAAGTCTAGGAAAGCTTTATTGATGATATGACTCCCCAAAATACAAGGTATGGAGAAATTTCCAGGATCTTTCTCCTTTTTCGCAAGTTTATTTTTGGAAATGGAATTGCATTCCAAAGGTTTCAGATCGTCAAGTCTACGTTTATTTGTAAGGATGTCTTTGAGGAACTTTGCATAGGATGGTATCTGGGTGATGACTTCTATGAAAGGGATCTCCACATGAAGTTTCTCTATGATTTTAATGAACTTCTGATATTGGTTATTGATCTTGGTTTGTTTTAGTCTTTATGGATAGAGTATAGGAGGTTTGTATGGCTGAGGTGGTTTGTTAGTTTTTTCTATAATTTTTTTCTTTGTCTTGTTTTTTTTTGTTTTTCAGATTCTACTGGTTCCTCTACTTCGTCCGTGGGTACCATGCTTTCCTTAGAAGTTTTGGGTTCGCTCAGTACCAGTTTAACTGGTTCATCGTAAGCGGTCCCACTTTGTAAAGTAATTGCATTGGCTTGCCCTCGGGGGTTTTGTTGAGGTTGTCTAGGGAATTGCCCTCCGGGTGTGGTTTCGGGGGCTTATTTTAGAGATATCTGAGAGATCTGGGTTTCAAGCGTCTTATTGTAGGTGACTATTTGGTCTACCTTAGTTCGTAACTGAGTAATTAGTTTATTTACATGAATGTTCTAGTTCATGAATTCTTTTTTTTGCGGTGTTTGAGCCGTAATGAAATTTTCCATGATTTTCTCAAAGTTCGGCTTAGGTTGCACAAGTTGCATAGGCGGGTTTTATCTTTGAGCTTGAAAACCAGGCAGTCTCGGAGGTGCAAGGTTTTGGATAGGGTTGTTGTTTTTGTAGGAAAATTTTAGATGATTCCTCCATCCAGGGTTGTAAGTGTTTGAAAATGGGTTCCCTTGGGTATAGTTGACCTCTCCTGAATGAGTTTCATTCAGCAGACTGCACTCTTCTGATTTGTGTCCTTTGGCTCCACATAGTTCACATTCCATTGAGACTGCTGCTGCATCAACTGGTTTGCGTACATATGTTCGACCTTAAGGGCCAAAGTGTCCATTTTGGTTTGCATCATGTCTATAGAACTTATCTAATGTATTCCTCCTTGGGCTTTTTTCTTCTCCACCGTTGCTCGCTCTATCCCCCACTGACAATGGTTTTGAGCCATATCCTCGATGAGAGTGCAAGCTTCAGGGTAAGGTTTATTCATCAGAGTGACACCTGCGGTAGCGTCGATGGTCATCTTAGTGTTATAGTGAAGTCCATTATAGAAGGTGTGAATGATTAGCCATGATTCCAGGCCATGGTGTAGACATATTCTTAATAGGTCTTTATATCTCTCCCAAGCCTTGAAGAGTGATTTACCTTGGTTTTGAGTGAATCTAGTTATCTGGTTTCTAAGAACAGCTGTTTTACTTGGGGGAAAATATCTAGCTAGGAAAACTCTCCTAAGGTCTTCCCAAGTTGTTATAAAATTGGATGGAAGGGAATCTAACCACGTAAGGGCTTTGTCTCTGAGGGAAAAAGGAAATAGTCTCAGACGAATTGCCTCAGGAGTAACACCATTGGTTTTAAAAGTGTTAGCTAATTGGATAAAGGTTTTTAAATGTTGATTCAGGTTCTCAGTAGAGAGACCTGCGAATTGGTTTTGTTGTACTAATTGTAATAGGGAGGGTTTTAGTTTGAAATTGTGAGCAGGAATATTGGGGTTCACAATACTAGAACTAGGTTCGTCATTGGATGGTTGAGCGAAATCATTAAGGGGTCTTTGGTCACGGTCTTCAGCCATAGTTTCCTTAATTCTACGAAGTAAGAGATGTGCGCGAGCGTAACGTTCAGGTTCCTCTAAATGATTTATAAGACTACCAGTACTGCGAGTTCTTTGCATTGACCAGTAGGTAAAAACCTTAGTCTAGATGGTGTAACAACAGGGTACAAAATTTTGACGTAATTGGTCCCTGGCAACAACGCCAAAATCTTGATGCTGTATTTTCGCAAGTATATGAATAACGTCAGAGTAACATAAAAGATTATCGATCCCATAGAGACCAAATGTCAATCTATCGATTACTATTGTTATGGTGTTTATCTAATACAATTCAATCGGGAATTCGTTCGTGCAAAGTAAAAGTAAAGTACGAGAATAAATTCAAATTAAAACGACAGGCTTGAATGTAATTCACATAGCTGGGTAGTATTCTGAATGCGTGTAAATAGAACTTCTTATAGGGTAGTATTTTCTACTCATGAAAAGAACTAATTTAACGGGAACTGTCACTTTCGCGTATTAAGAACCGAGTTTATCCCCTAATCGATCCCTCTTATTATCATTTATAAAAAGGTGCGCATTGCGTTAAAGTAATAAACCTATTTTTAAGAAATATAGTCTCTTGACTTAGTTGAAAAGTATTTTGACCTGGAATTCTTAACGAAAAGAGGTTCATGCGAACCAGATTTTAAACTCATAAACGCGTCCGAAAATAGTTTTAAAATCGTTTTTCTAAAGTATTAAAGACTCCTACTTAACTGGACCAAACGCTTTCTCTTCCTTTGAACAATTAAGACTAACCAAGTTTAACTAAAAGTTGGACGACTTTCGATCTTACCCAACAGGATTGAAGTGCAGAAAATTTATGTTAAAAGCCAGAATAACCCCTAAGTGATTCTACCAACAGCTGTACAGAATACCACTTTAATTATGATCCTCACATCCTAACCTTTAAGCTTTAGTCATACATGGAAATGTAAATAGAAATTTTAAGTGATGCGGGAAATAAATTGGGCGAGTAAATAATGCGGGAAATGAGTGTGAGTAAATAGTGCGACTAAATAATGAGGGAAATAAGTGCGAGTAAATAATGCGGGAAATAAATGCGAGTAAATAATGCGGGAAATAAATGCGAGTAAATAATGCGGAAAATAAATAGTGCAGGAAATAAATGAAAAGTAAACAGAAGGTAAATAGAAACCTGCTCCAAACGGGAGGTTTTAAATCTGGTACAATTGGAAGTAAAAGACTGGAAAGAAAATGGCGGCAGGATTAACTTCTATCAAAGTGCTCCAAACCCTATTACAAACTCGATTAGAAAATGCGATAACTTCCCGATGTGAGAAGTTTATCACTTTACAACAAGGGACAATATATGACTTGAGTTCTGTAACTAAGCTTGGATGCCTAGAAATGGAGAAGAACTCGTATATTTATACCCTAGGAAAGTACATGGAAAGACTAGTATGCCCCCCAACTTCGTTTGGGAGGAAAAACGTAATACAAGGGTGGCGCCCGCCATGTGAACTAGAGGAGAAAGAAGTGGGAGTCGTGGCAGTTGACAGCAGTTGATCTCTTATCCAAGTTATGGCCTACCCTATGGCGCCCGACATGGTGGGTGCCATGTGTACAATTCCCTTAAAAGCTGGTATTTCTTGCTTGTTTTTCTTCATTTCTTCTCAAGGGGTCTGGAAATACAAAAAACCTGAAAATGAAACAAAACAAAAGCATAACACAAGAAAACAGTAATAAAATCCTAAGAAACACGTGAAATTCGAGTCAAATACATAGTATAATTTAGGTCTATCACACTAAAGACTGTGACATGAGAGCTAATGTGTCGCATATCGCCCAAAGGGCATACGCTAAACACTCTAGACAAGTGAGGAGAAACCCCCCACTAATCATTCCACATGTACTTAAGGCTCGTAGCGTACAATGTTTGTCGTTCTTTATTAAGCATCTTAAAGAAGTTTGAGATGAGAAGAGAAGACACAGGGAAACACTAAAAGGAAACTGAAAATCCTAATGTTATCATACAAAGTGGTCCTAAAGTTTAGGTCAAAGAGGGACTATCCTACTTGTTATCATGCAAAGGATTGAAAGCCTAATGTCTCTCCTACTCCCATCTTAAATAGAGGAACTAGGAATCCTAAGGGATCATGTCAGCAAACACAAGTAGACACATTACTAATCAATCACAGATGAAAACAAAAGCAAGACTTAAACAAGTCATAAGATGTGAAAGAGAAGAAAGGAGAATGAAAGAAATGCAAACAAGATGAACAAACAATGTAGCAAAAATGAAATCAAACCAACACACAAGCAAGCATTAATCATACAAAGGCACACATCAAAATCATATCAAAACACCAAAGAAACATTCACATGCCAAACCAAATCAAAATATTGGAAAACAAAACACAATGACAAACAAAATGCTCATACACATTCAAATGACTTAAACATCTCAAAGAAAGCAATATCAATCATAAAACAAAGTGAATAGAGTTAAAATGAGATGAGAAACAAAGTGGGGCAGTAGCAACATCATACCATATCCAACACATGTCAATGATTAAAGAGGAAACTCAAAGATTCAAATCATGCACCACATTCACAAACAAAACAGTTGTCATATAAAACAAACATGCAAGACATGGTCTTAAAGGAAAAGACATGAGATTAGAACATGATATCAAGTGCGAGAAGCAACATGAACATGGTTATCTGTCGCTACCGCGAGAATAAGGTGCTGACAAAACAGAAGAGTCACCACCTTTCGTTATTTATCCCTCAGAACGGGAAAGGAAACGATCGGAAAAACCTGACGAAAGGGTATAAGACAAGGTCATCGCAACCATTGTCTGGGTTCGGGAGTCGGTTACGCAAGGGGAAGGTATTAGCACCCCTCACGTCCATTGTACTCGATAGGATCCATGCTTGTTATGTTTATCGGACGGGTTGGTTGTATCTATCTACCTATCAAGGCCGGCTTAAAAAGAAAAGAAAACGACTCGGCAAAGCGTCGCACTTTATGCCTATGTATTCTCATCAGAGAATGAGAAATCAGAGTCAACGTAGTTCGGCTAACTACGGGTTATGGGGGAAGGTGGCTCGCCAATACATCAGTATTGTGCCTACGTACTCTCAACAGGTATGAGAGATCAGAGCTTACGTAGTTCGGGATAATACGGATTACAGGAATTTAGATTCATCTGTTTTATCGAGTAGGGTTAACAAACAGTTCCAGCAGTTGGATGTACGCAGCTCGACCCTCAGAGACTTAAGCGTTACCGTTTGCGGTAGAACTGGGAGTTAACGACACTCTTTTCTTCAGAAAAGCTTCCTTTGAATTATGGGCCGACGGGGCAAAAAGGTTTGAAGTTTGTTTTCTGTCTTTTACGGAAGAACTATTACGGTATTTTAATTTGTTTTGAGATGAGAAGAGAGAACGAACAGGTTCAACTAAGGGGAGACTATCAAGTTCTAAGGTTGTCATGCCAAGGATTCATCCTATGGTTGAAGTTTGAAACAGGGAACTCCTAGAAGTTATCATGCATGGTTTCAACCTAAAGTTCTATCATCACTTCCTTATCAAAAGAAGTGAGATTCCTAGGGGGTCATGTCAATGATAAACAGAAACAGATAAAGCATCAGCTTAAACAGTAAACAGTAAACGACTGTAAAATGCATGCAATGCAAGTGAGGGAGGAAATGTGTGTGGGGGCATCAGCCTCCACAAGCTCGTCTCGACCTCAAGCCAGATATAATAATTGTAATCATACAGAAGAAATAAAATGCCATCAAGCAAGATAATAATAACTGCAATCATACAGAGGAAATAACATGCTATCAAGCCAATAACAAACCACATAGGCAAGGGAGCAGGGCTCTACCGAATACCCGCAAGCAAAGCCATACAGTAAAAAATACAAGCAGAGGGAGCAACTCAACCTCTAGTGCAATCATGCTCCTAGCTTAAACTAGTCTAAACATGGACTTATTCTAATGCATCAAGCAAATCACACAAGTCACACCAATACAGTTGCACAGCAAGCAAACAGACAAGAAAGAAAGCAGATCAACAGCTTCCACAGCTTCACAGCAAAGCTCCTCTGACATCAGCTCAGTCCTCAGACCTCAACAACTCTTCAGGGCTATCATCTTCAATAGCAAGTATCAACTTGCTTCTAATACATCCACATAAGTATCAACTTATTCTCTTCTTTAACTTCCTCAAGCTTCAACTTCTTAGTCAATTCCACCTTCAGGCTTCACTCCTGACTGCAAGTATCAACTTGTTCTTTCAGGCTCTCAAAGTATCAAATACAAGTGTCAACTTGTTTCTTCAAGCTTCAGCTCTTTCCTCAATCTCAATTTGATCTTCTTCACAAGTGTCAACTTGTTATTCTGGACCTTCAGGCTTCGACTCTCTCTTCCTTACAAGTATCAACTTGGTCCTCTTCATCTACAAGCTTCAGCTTCTCAGAATAATCTTCAAACACAGAGAAGTATCAACTTTATCCTTCAATCTTCTTCAAGCAAGGAACTCCATCCTCTAACAAGGGAGAAATATGCATCCATCAAGAGCAAAGTTGGGATGATTGGTAGCAGAGTGAAGACCAAAGGTCACCACTAAGCATCCTATCATCAGAGAAAGGGACCCTCAAAGGTTCTACCAACTTGCAAGGAGCCACACATCCTACCAAAGGAGGGATGAGGCCTTTACAAGGGGACCTTACATCATAGGGAAGAATGGAAGTGGTCAACATCTTCCATGTTTATGAAGAAAGAGAATCTATCTAGAAGTTCTGCCTACAAACCCTAGTCTTAACACCTAATCAACACTACACCAAAAGAAGGGAAGATCTTCACATCCAAGCTTCTTCAAGCAATCCATTGCATCTTCAACTTGCCTTCAACATCATCCAAGAGCAAGAGAAACAAAACCCTAATCTAAAGGAACTAAAAAAGTCAATCTAGTTGAATTAGTGCACTAGAATCATCTAAAGTTAGCATCTAAACTAAAATCAAACTAAAATAGAAAACTATATTGTAAATTCCTACAAAAATTCCTAAGGGACCCTAATTCAATCAAGAATACCTCATACAAAAACCAGGGACTAAATCATCTATTAAGTCCTAATATTAAATCCTAAATCCAAAGGTATCAACCATAAACCCTAAAAATGGAGCCCTTAAGGTCTCAACCTAAAACTACCACTTACATTCATCACAAAAATGTGAGAAAAATCTATGGGGAGCATGCATATCTATGCTAACTAGTCACAAAAAATCAAGGCCAAAATCATCATCAAGTGATCAAACCAAATTCAACAAAATCAAGCATCAAACATGACTATTTTAATATCAATTAAAATGTAAAAATTCCCATAAAATCAGAAAATCCATGAAATAATAATATTTTTTATCTAAAAAAATACTAGATTCAATCATGAATCCATGGCAAAAAGAATGGGATCAATTGCATCATTTTTCAATTTTTTATGAATTAATCAATAACCATGTATAAAATGAAAAATAAAATGAAAATCCAAGGGAAATAAACAAATGCGTGGTGTAGATAGCAATAAAATCCAGTTCAATTCCCAGACTGGGCCAAGAAGAGGGTGTGGTTATCAATTCTTACTTAAGCCCAAAACCACAACTGGTTAATGAAACGCATCGTTTCATTTAGTTCAGAAATCCTTCACAAATTTCATGCACGCGTGGCCGTTGGATGGGGTCTTCAGTCAAAGTCCAACCATGATCCAATGGCTCTGGGATCATCTTCCCCAATTTAAACCTCTGAAACTCAGGCCACCTGCGCGCCAAAGTCACCGCCGGTGACATTCTCCGGTCGTCATCTCACAACCCTAACTTGCCATAGAATCCACCATTGGCCACGATTCCTTAATGAAACTTGTCCCAAATCTCACAAGGAGTCCATTCATGCCCTTAATTCCCTCTGAAACCTCAAGATTTGCAAGAACCAAATCTCAACCGAAAATGGTAACAACCCTAGTTGGTCACTAACTCTCAAATTAGTGATCTGAAAACCTTCCTACATCAATCCACAATGCATCTAACACCCTAATTCCTCTTGATTCTTCCTAAAACAAGCCATGGGATAATAACTGCATACCTGGTAAACTCGAGCAAACAGAGGGGTTGAATCTTCAAATCAAGCTTCAAGAGCTTGCAAATTCCTTCAATGGAGCACAATCAAGCTTCTGTATGCAACAAACTTGATTGAAATGGCTTCAATTCTTGGATTCGATTCTGAGTTGCAGGTGAAAAGCTTCAATGGCTCTCACACGATTCTCCACCAATCTTGCTCAATTCTCCATCTGGACTCATCCACCAATGCTAGAGCAAGCTTCTGAGATTGAAATCTTGGATTGAAATGGCTTCAAACCTTGTAACCGATTTTGATTTGCAATGGGAAATTTCAATGTGCAATCTCACTCTCCTCTCTCAATTATCACTAACCTTTAATCTGAACCTCTTCTACATCATATATAGGCCATGTATGGATGATCTAGAGAGCTCTAGATCCTTCTAATGAGAAATTCAATTTCTCATGTCATGAAAAGTTCACTCACATGCCATGGTCATACCAATTCTGCTAGCAGCTTGTATTCACCCTCATTCCCTTCCAATTTCTCCCCTAATGGTATTTTGGATGTGTTTGGATTGAAAGGGGCCTTGGTCATGCCTTGAATTTTGGTTTGGCAATGGTTACTTATGATGTAAGTAACTACTTTTCAAAGCAAGTCCACAAGCTAAACCTCAAGTCAAAATTGTGGCAAAACCAATGTTCTTAAAATGTGTTTTAGAATCAAAATGACATATTACATGCCTTGGTTTGGACATGTAGATCAAAAATATCAATTTCCAACTTTGGTTCATTTGAAAATCACCCTTATTTTAGGTCATTTTTGTGATTTTGAGCTACAAGAAATTCCAACCTCTCATGACCTCTTGGTTAGCCTTAAAACATCATTTTGAACAAGTTTGATGTTGTACATTTTCCCGTTTGAAGCTTGGAAATAGGAGTTATGGCCTTATGATTGAAATGACCTGTAATCTCCAAATGACCAAAATACCCTTGACTTGTCAAAGCCATAACTTGAGTTCTACAAATCCTATCAAGGACTTCTAGTACTCTCTAGAAAGCTAAGAGGATAAGGAACAACATTCATATTGACCAAAGGTTCATAGGAATCATCCTTCTAGGGAAAACGTTTCATGCAAGTTGGGTAGCTTTCAAACTTCAAATTCACATGCCTCAGATGACCTGTAACTTGTCAAAGTCATAACTTGAGTTCTAAAAATCCTATCAAGGACTTCTAGCACTCAAATTAAATCTAAGATCATGCACTACAACATTAATGTTGGGGTCAAGATGAGATGACAATCACATCTTAAGCTAAACTGCCTTGAAGATAGGGGTCAAACTAGGGGATTTTACACTGTCAAGTCTTAGAAACCCTAGCTTGAAACTTCTCAAACTCTTCAATCATGTTGCGTTGACCTTGGAATCATCCTTAGAACATCTTAATGTATCAATCCATGACCACATGGCTTTTGGATTAGGTCTCAACCTTCTCCAAATCATCAGTTGACTTAGGGTTGACCCAGTCAAACCCTAGCTGCACCAATCATGGCTGAGGCTTCTTGATCTTGCACAATGACCTGTCTAGTCCTCAAAGTGATCCTCAATACTTCTCATGAGATCTCTCAAGACCTCAAGTCCATCTTCATGGCCTCAGAATCATCTGATGGTCTTCCCCATAACTCTCAAGTTAGGAGACCCACACACTTGGCCTCAACCACTATCTCTGGGGATCTTTTAATTTTTCTGACAAGGATATCAACCCTTGAACATCTGAATAAGCCTCTTAGCTGGCTTCATAGTCTTTTATAGGTCTTAATTGGTAATCATACCTCTTGATCTCCTGCATACATGTCAATGAAATGCAAATGATAATGCTAATGTGAATGAAATGAAACATAAGCTAGGTAAAGAAATGTTGAGCAAATTTTGGGGTGCAACATTATCAAATCAAACATTCACTCATGAACGCATAAGAGAGACATCAAAGTGGAATTCAAAGCATACCTCAAAAACAAGCTCACACAACAAAGTCATTCTTAAAGAAAAGAGGCATTCCATGAAAGCACAAATGATCAAGCATAAACTCAATAAAACTAAAAAAAATTCAAATGATATTCAACAAGTTCAAATTCAAATTATCAATCAATATCAAGAAGATTCAAACTTAAGTTGAAGCACAAAAGTCAAGCAAACATCTCACAAGTCACCCACAAAAGGAATACATGATCATGTAAAGCATATGAGATGAAGTGATCATGAAATGGACCCCTAATCATGGAAATCATAACCTCAAACATATCATCAAGAACATACAAGACTCATCAAACATCCATGGAATCATACAAGAAGCAACCTCACAAGACTAGGTCAAGATATCCACAAACACATGATCAAATCAACAAGAACTTGATGCAACATCAAAAAAATAGACACATGACCAAATAAAATACAAATAAATGTCCAAACTCAATTTAAATCCATCAAGAATAAACATGCAAAAGATCATAAAAAGAATGGCAAGACATAATCATTAAATGAATCAAACAAGGTCAAGCAATAACTTATCGAGCATATGTCGAAGGTCAAACAAAGTCAAATGAAAAACAATCAAGACATGATCACCAAGACCCCAAACCAACACTCAAATACCCTTCATGTGTGTGCCTAAGTGTATATGAAAAATTGGATCAAAAGTCAAAAGAAAATGGCAAGAACTAAAGACATGTTACAAGATAGGTCAAACAATACACATTAAATTAAAAATTAAAAATAAAATAAAAATAGAAAATATGAAAAATTAAATAAGATGTTTAAAAGTCAGAAACAAATTTTTATGGAATTTTTAAAAAAGTTTTACTATTAAAAATAAAATAAAATGAAAATGGGAACAAAATAGGATAAAAGAGAAAGAAATAGGGACGAGGGATGCACTAGCAATTTCGAGTTAAACTATGCTCAGGTTCAAAAGCACACACAGGCTAGAATGATGGTGGTGTAGAAAGCAACTATCATGTCAGCCCAACCCATCAATAACAATTATTATTAGCCAAAAAAAGGGAACAAAATAAATTGTACAAAAGTATGTGAACACGGTATCAATTGGTTATGTTCATTTTAAATCACAAAATGAAAAAAAAAAAACAAAACACCCTTTCACGCCACGACACATCATCATCTTCCTCATGCAACATGAAGAAAACCAGTAACCCTAACATGAAAAATGCATGGCCACTAGATTTTTGTCTACTTCAAACTCAAATTTCATCATCAATACTCGACCAAATCTCACAAATTAAAATAGCAAATTGAAGTACTCCATGAGTAGAACAACAATATGACAATAAAAAAAAAGGCTCAAACATAAAGAAGAATGACAAGAAAGTAAAGCATCACAGACTGCAAAAAGAAGATTTCATGAATAACAAACAATCCACATCTTATCAACCAAACAATGCCATCATTTCAGGCTCTCTAGATGCAATGTATGAGTTTATCACATGGTTCTAAGATGAAAAATAAAGTAGCTAGACAAACTTACCAAGTGGAGGAAGTCCACTGCTTCACTTCCAGTACTTAAAAAACCCAATAAACTTGATTTCCATACTTCAGTGGTGAAGAAAAGAGCAAGAGAATGAAGCTTCTTTTGGAAGAAATTGGAGATTCGAAAGAGAGAGAAAATAAAGTTACAAATTTGTTTTCATGGCAAATGAAGTGGCTGCCCCTCTCTCATTAGGGTTTTTTTAGGCTTTATAGGGTGTATTTTTGGGAGGTAAAAAGGAGTTATTGAGGTTAAAAGTCAGGTCAAGAACTTATGTGGAATTTTGAAAAGTGGATGGGGTGAGGGATGAGTGGCACAAATCCAACTCATGGCACATGGAAAAAGAGGTTCATCTTGTCCTCTTTTGATGCTGCAGATAAGCAGTATGAAGGATAATGGA
Organism: Lathyrus sativus; assembly: GCA_963859935.3. NCBI lineage: Eukaryota > Viridiplantae > Streptophyta > Magnoliopsida > Fabales > Fabaceae > Lathyrus > Lathyrus sativus. The sequence goes on from OZ012735.1 coordinate 5,838,478, forward strand.
GCAGTCTGCATCTTTTCCTTTTTTTTTTCTTTCCAATCATGGCAATACTTTTTTATGAAGGGTGTAAGTCATACATGGCTTACTGGATCTTTTTAGGCAAGGCTTGGAGTGTCACTTTGAAGGTTTATGCGTGTGGTTTTGAGTGTTGCAAAGAGGCTGCATGAAAACATTACATGAAGATGCACTTACATCAAGTTCACATAACCATCTTTGTAGGATCATAGCTTGTTGAGTCTTGCTCCATTTGGTGAGATCTTGAGGTCAAGGTAACGTATGAAGATCAAAGAACATCTCTCATGTTGTAAGTAAATTGAGATGAAGTTTGGAAGGATGAGAAAAGTGGATATGAATATTGGCATATGAAACTGATCCAAAAAGATCTTCAAGAAAAATCTAAGTTATGGAATCCATCACATGAGATATCTCACTTTGATCAGCCATAACTCAAGGATTTTTGCCTCAAATTATGAAGTCTTGTGCTCAATGGAAAGTGGGGTGAATGGTGAGCAATTCTTATGTTGAAGGGATGATGAAACAAATCTTGTAAAACCATGAAAAAATTGCTTAAAGATCGTGTCTTGAAAACTGCCACAAATGACTTCGAAAAATTCTAAGTTATATCCATTAACATCAATGAAAGCACCAACTTGGATGCCACATAACTTGAAGAGCTTTAATCCAATGGAAGTGTTCTAGTAATGGATAGAAAGATTGAATAACAATTTTCAACTTTAATGTTGTGGGAAAGTCCATTTGAGATCAAAAACATATTGAAAAATGCCTTGGAAACTTGGTTGAAAAATCTTCCTAAACACTTACCATTTTTGACAACTTTGAAACCCTAACTTGAGAGCATCATAACTTGAGCTCTACACATCCAATCGAGACGATATAGTCCTCAAAAGAAAGCTTAAAGGATGCTCTACAACTTTCATTTTGTGGCAAAATTCAAATGAAGCTTTTATTACCATGGAAAATGGACTTGAAAGTAGGCACATGAAACTGAATTTTTATACTTAGAAAAATTTCTAAGTGTAGAAATGTCATAATCTTTTTTTTCCAAAGTTTGGCTCATCATATCTCTCAAACCATGAATCTTTTAGACATGCTTTCTTATACAAACTTGTAGTTCATGACATCCTCTTCAATTTGATAGCTAGTTTTCCCTCATTGGATAAAAAATGAGAAAGATATGGAAGTTGCAAAATGGCTAGACTTAGGTTTTTTTCACACTTAGAAAAATTTCCACCAAAACCCTAATTCACCCAATCTCCTGATTTTATGTTTCCTCTTGATTTTCCTTGTTCCAAACATATGAAATCACTTGAAAGCAACTATCATGCCCTTAATTGACCTTGAGATCCAAGATTTGGGCCCTTTTGAACCAAAGTTGACTTTTGTTGACTAGATGAAATCTCAAGACCAATCTCACTGATTGAGGCTCTTGTGATGGCTTGTGATGGCACATAATCTATGTAGGGAACCCCTAAGGTGTGTCTTGAACTTTAGAATCATGTCTTGCCCAAATAATTAACCACAACCCTCCTCTGAACCAAAACCCTAGCCAACTATCCATGAGATAGGAGGAGGGGAACCAATGCTTGTGTTCTTGATCCAAGTGGTTGAGTGACATGTCTTGATGATGATAGGACCCTTTGACATGAAGTTGTCACAAAGTTGATCTTGAGCCCCTGATTGTTGGATAAGATACTTTGATCCCCTGTCTAAGATCAATGTTATGCAGATGTCAATGCAAGATGGTATACAACATAAGCCAATATACAAAGAAGAGATGGGCAAATTTTGGGGTGCTACAAAAATCATGATAGGTCAAATATATATTGATGACATTGTGTTTGGAAGGATGTCAAACCAGATGGTCCAACATTTTTTCAAGCAAATGCAATTTGAATTTGAGATGAGTCTTGTTGGTGAAATAACTTATTCGCTTAGTCTTCAAGTTAAACAAATGGATGATACTATATTCATTTCTCAAAGCAAGTATGTTATGAATATATTAAAGAAGTTTGGCTTATAAAATGCTAGTCACAAAAGGACACCTTCTACAACACACTTGAAATTAACTAAGGATGAAAAAAGGTGTTGATGTGGATCAAAGTTTATATAAGAGTATGGTTAGTAGTCTGTTGTATCTTACAGATAACAGACCTGACATCACTTTTTCTATAGGAGTTTGTGCTAGATATCAGGCTGAGCCTAAAATTAGTCACATTACTCAAGTTAAGAGGATCTTGAAATACATCAATGGTACTAGTGATTATGGCATGTTGTATTCTCATATACTAATTCAATGCTTATAGGATATTGTGATGCAGACTTAACAAGTAGTGCTGATGATAGAAAAAAGCACTTATGGAGGATGTTACTTCTTAGGAAATAATCTTATCTTTTGGTACAGTAAGAAGAAATATTGTGTGTCTTTGTTTACAGCTGAGGCTGAGTATATTGCTGCATGAAACAATTACTCTCAATTGATTTAGATGAAGTAAATGCTAAAGGACTACAATGTCAAACAGGATGTCGTGACATTGTACTCTGACAATTTGAGTGTAATCAATATATCCAATAATCCTATTCAAAATAGCAGGACATAACACATTGATATTTGTCACCATTTTATTAGGGAACTTGTTGAAGATAAAATTGTTACTCTTGAGCATGTGGCCACAGAGAAGCAATTGGAAGACATATTTACTAAGGATTTGGATGCAAATCAGTTTGAGAAGTTAAGGGGCGAATTGAAAATTTACACGTATGAGGAGTTATAGAAATTATAGGTGTGGAGGAGTGCAACATATACTTTCTCTTTCCTCCTTTCGATGGTGAATATTATTGAGAATACTTGTTAGATGAAAAGTTTTGCTGGTTTTGGTACTTGTTATGAGATGCTAAGGAATACATTGTAAATATTTATGAGGACTGTGACAGTAAGATGAGCAAGGAGTACATGAAGGTTTATGATAGAGGTAAATGTGTTGAGTTTTCTCCTGAAATTATGAACAGGTTTCAGGGTAAAAGCGGGGAGATGAAAGTGACTGATAATGGTGTTAATCAAACCTAGCTCATTTAATTAAGTTTGTTAATTAAATGAGCTAGAGTTGAACTATGTATAATTCGACTCATTATGTTCATGAATCAACTCGATTATATATGAGAAAGGTCATATTGACTCTAAAAATATGTTTAAAAACTTACTATAAATCTTCTAATTTTTCTTTTAATTTGATAATTTTAATTGATCATTTATATTCTCAAGTGAACAAAATAAAAATAATTATACAAATAAAATCATCATCATATAAAAAATTGTATAGAGTGATTAAAAATTAAACTTTTTGATTTAATAAATTCTTATAATAAATAAAAATATTAAGGGTTTTTGAGAAAAAGTTAAATTTCAATCTTATAATTTTTATTTTATTAAGATATTTTCCTTTTAAAAAAGTTTTAATTTAAAATTTTGAATATGAAAAAAAATAGACTTAAAAAAATGGCATTTTAATCTTTAGAGCAAGCAGTTGAACCTAACGAGATGAATCTAACTAATTGAACCAAATTGTTCGTGAATTTAAATTGAGTAGAACTTAAGCTTAAAAAAAAAATTCAAATTGAACTTGAGTCGAGTTTTGAGTTGAACTAATTTTTATCGAGTCGAGCCGACTTGAGACAAATTCGATTCGACTAGACAAATTTCCGTCCCTAAAATCAAATAACTATAAAATTTAGTATTGATTATCTTAAATCAAATAATTTTATTTATAAAAAATAAATCTTACAAAATGTTTAAATATCCGTAAACATATTATTTATCTATCATCAAAGTTGAAAATTTAATTTAAAAGAGTGTATTCAAATGATAAGTAAGTTTTGTATGTTACTCTTAAATGTGTTAAAAGGACAAACATAAGACATTAATTTAATAAAGATATATCACATAAGCAATTTAAAGATATTTTTCCATACTTCTCATGGGTTAAAATAATTAATTAATTTTAACTTAGGATAAGTTTATACACTATAAATTGATCCTATCATATTATATCTATAACATGCAAAAAGAAAAAATATGGCTAAATTTCTCAGTATTGTTCATTTTATGATTTTATTGATTTCTGTATTTTTTATTGAAAGAAACATTTGCAGTAAGATATTTTTCTAACCTTTTCAAATTTTGATCTTTACTTTTTTATTTTGAACACAATTTTTCATTTTTTCTATTAATATTATTCTTTATTTTGTTCTTTTATTACAGCAAAATTTGAATGCAAAACAGTTGAAGATTGTGGAGAAATGCATCCTAAGTTGGATAAATTTTGGATCATAAAGTGCATTGACAATCTTTGTCGCTTTGAAGATATGGGAGGGGCATATCATTAAAAAATGAATTTTCACACAACCTTACATTGAAAACCCCATAATCAAAAGCATATTTTGTAATGTATGTTTCCACAAAGAATACAATTTTCTATAAAAATTCAAAACTCATGAGCAGTGATTGGTTTTTCACCCTTTTGCATGATCAATTTACCATGACAGTTGTGTTTAAAAACATGCAACTCCATTTTTATTATGTTAATAATTAACTGTTATTTTTTAGCATGTAATTATTAGTAACAATTAACTGAGTTAATTGACTATGTCATTAGCTGACAACACAGGTAGCTCCTAGAATGTCTCTTATATTTTAATAACATACCTCATACATAACTTCCTCATCAATATCTCCTAATCTTTACGCATGTAGTCTGGAAAATTTGTTGTATATATTCCTTTGACAGTCTAAGAGGAATTAGACAATAATCTTATATTCTATCTTTATCGTGTCTGTAGCGCGTTTACACACTTTTAATGATCGAAAATCCTCTTTGATTCTATTAAAATTATTAGAAAACCTTTTTGTGCCTAGGTAATGAATTAGGGACTTAATATAATCAATTAAGAAGTTTTTTACATGACATAATTGATTATCACACCTGATTAATCAATTATCACTTTTGTAACCCTAATCGATTTGAGAGAGCTACAATTGATAAGTGAATGCGCCTTTTAAAAACCTTAAATATTTGAATTGCATAATCGATTATATGATATGCATTATCGATTGTGAACATTAAAAAGTCCATGGATTCTTTGCATTTTGAGCCACACTTTGTCCTATAAATAGAAGGCTTATTTCTCATTTCTTACACACCAGTAAATGTAATTTGACTACTCTTTCTCACTGTCCATTATCTTATCTCTCTTTAGTTCTTCCTCACTCTTACATTAGTGATTTGAGAGTGAAATTTACCTGTGAGGTATTTGGTTCTAGTGCGAGGGAAATTTTGTAATATTTCTTGTGAGACTTTTAGTTTGTTTATGACCAAAACCAAGTTAAAAAGGTCTTGTTTGGTTTATGGGGTTGTCCGTTCAAATATCAAATTTTTTTCATGAACTTTGACTATTGTAAAAGCTCTTATGTGGTTCAAGAGATTGCATGTTAACCATATAGTTCATGAGCTTCCCCTATTGTAAAAATTATTGTTTGGTTCAAGATATTATTCGTTAAAACCTCCATTTGGTTCTTGAGTTACTCTTGGTATAAAAACTCTCATTTTGTTTGGGATTAATCTTGTACAAAATCCATGTTTGGTTTGGAGGATATTTGTTATTAAAACTCCAGTTTGGTTTAAAGAATATTCATTTTAAAACTCAAGTTTGTTTTTAAGGAGATTCGAGGTAAAAACTTGTAAAAAACCTCACAACATAGTGTAAACTCTTGAGAAGAATTTTTTTGGGGAGAAGAGTAGGCCAAGTGGTTAAGTAGAACCTCTATAAACTTCTAATGCATCTTTATCTACCCTTATTAATTTATTTATATTTTAGTCATTTATTTACTTTTGATGTATTTCTTTCTACTCAGATTTTCTTTATTCCACTGCTTATTTCTTGTTTGTTTTACAAACATTTTTTAAACTCTTACTTTAAACTCTCAAGAAGATATTTCCCGGGAGATGATTAGGCCAAGTGATTAAGTCGAACCTCTATAAATCTCTAGTGTATATTTTTGTACCCATATATGTTTACATTTTAGCCATTTATTTACTTCTTATGTATTTCTTTCTTTATAATCTGACTTTCTTTATTTCTTTGCTTACTTATAACACAGAAACATAATTATTTTGACTCGATTCGCATGCATATTTCGCCTGTTTTATGTCTATTTCATGTTTTTGTATAATGTTATGCTGTTATTATTCATGTGTTGCAGGTTTGTGCTAATTCGAGGTTGACATACGGGAATATGGTACAAAAATAAGGAAAGGTTGAGAAAAAAAAGCCAGAAGCAGAAAGGAAAGCCCGCAAGGGACGAAACATAAGCTCATGGCGTTCACTAAGAACTGTTTGACCAAGTCTCCCTATTTTCAAAGGGATGGAGTTTTCCACCACCTACGGCATTCTCCATAATGGAACTAGCCAGAAGTACAACAACTGCCAAGCTATTTATCCTCCAACTCCTCCCATGACCTCATCAATAACCCAGCCCACAAATTAGAAATCATTTTCAAGGAATTTCACTATATATAGTTTAGGTTTTTAGGATTTTTGGCATCCAAGTCTTCTAGTTTTCATTAGGCATTTATTTTACCTTAAAAAGTACTAATAATTCACACTTGGGGATTAGTACACTGCTTTGTATTCAGAATTATTTTCACAACTTCGATCATCAAAAATTAAGCTTGATGTCATATTTATTCATAAGTTTTCTCTTATTCATGTTTTTCCACATTTGATTTCCTGCATTATTTCAATTCTCGTAAGTTTTATATGCTTTTATTATTAGTTAGTAATAGTATGCTTGAACCTAGTCTTGTATGCATGTGTTGTTGAATCTAATCATAATCCATATATATATATATATATATATATATATATATATATATATATATATATATATATATATATATATATATATATATATATATATATATATATATATATATATATATATATATATATATATATATATATATATATATATATATATACACACACACACATATATATCATCTATATCATGTTTCTGTTTTGTATGCCCAATATAATTAAGATGAGTTGTATGCACGTTTTGTCTAGATAAGTCTAAAGGGTCCAGTATGTGAGGACCTTTTGTTCTGAACGAACTCAGTAAATTGAATTGGCGTAACGTTTATATAAAATTATTTTTCTAGTTCCAGGTTTTAACTTTAAGTTCAAAAAGGTTTTGCGCGAGAGCGAAAACAATATGGCTTCAGATCAATAGCACGATAGTGTGAGATTCGTGCCAGATAGTAAAAACTCGATGTTAATTTCTAAAAACAGTGATAGCGCTTTAGCATTTAATTAGGACTTGTTGGTTTTAAAAAAAAATCGTAACTTAAATGGGTGAGCAACAACAAAACATTTGTGGTTTTGAAATATAACACAACTCAATATCACGACGATGTGAGACTAGTGTTTTTAAACTAATATTTTTTGCCGAAAAGTATTTTAAAACACAACAATCTCCAAGTATTTATTGAGTCCCAGAGGTACACTTGAAACCACATTCCGGTCTCTCTTATTTGATATATTTTCTAAGATCTATTTTAGTTTTAGTTCCCCCTATTTTGAGATTTATAGCCTTAAATTTATGTAGCAACGATAGATAACAATAAGGTTGATTATTGGTCCCCGTGGGTTTTATATCTTTTAAAACTACGATTGATTATGTGTACTTGCGGAATAGCCTCGTCACTTACTCCTTGTTTGTTTTACAAACTTTTTTTAAAGTCTGATTGTAAAATATGTAGAATTCTTATTTCATTAACCTCTCAATAAACATATAATTTTTCACTCTGATTTAGAAATTAATAAAATGACAAATTGAGTTATATTAGAAGAAAAAATTACACTAATAAATGTTTTTCAATCTTTCTACAACCCATTATTTGTATCTCGCTCTTTAACAATTAAAAATTGGTTCAATTCTTATAATTCTTTAACCAAAACTTCCTTCTCTTTTAGTTCATTCTGCAAAGTATTAATAACTTTTTAGAATGAACTAGTCAAAAAGAATGTGTATGTTTAAAAAATACAAGCATGAAACCAAATTATAAGTGTCAAAGAGTGAGATATGGATAACGGGCTAAAGAAAACTCATAAAACATTGATTAATGTAAGTTATTTTCTAACATAACTTAATTTTTCATATTATTATTTTCTAATTCAATTCAAAAGGTTATATATCCAATGATGGATTGGTAAAATAGTAAACCATATGCAATATAATAAACTCATCTTCTAGGAATGTTGTTTTCAAAAAAATGATAATTGCAATGTACAAGTAATAACATTAACGAAAACATAAAACATAACATTAATAATAACATACATATACAAACACATCATACAATAACACAAACCACAATATTTATCTAAGATACCTCAACAACAACATTTATCAACATGCCTTAACTAAAATATCAACATACTTCAACAGAAACATCAAAACTAAAACAAACAACAACAATGATCAACATAATACAACAACTTATCTTAACAAAAAATAACATACCTCAACAAAAAACATCACCATACTTCAAAAAACATTAACACAAAAAATCATATTTATGAACAAAATCATAAACTTACCTTAACAAAATAATAATATACCTCAACAAAACATCACATACGTAATAAAAAAATATCTACAATAACACAAACAACAACATTTATCAATAAAAACAAAACTTGCATTAACATAAGCAACAACTTACTTTAACAAAACAACAACATACCTGAACAATAACTTAAACACTTTACTTATGTCAACAATAACCTAAAAACATTACTTATCTCAACAAAAATAACATTATAAAACCTACAATTTTATTAAAAACAAGAAAATAATAAAAAATATGTTGGACAAAGACAAATGTTTAACATAGCTCTTAAACACGAAAAACAAGAAAAAAAGACTAGTATTTTGAACAACAACATTATGATATCAAAACTCATAAAATGTTTCACGAACGTAGCTTTCCTCGAAAGATTCGTGGAAAATGAAGACAAAAATATGAGCTAGCTACATTTTTCATGATAAATTTCGTTGCATCATACTAGTCGAAGAAGTTATTTGGAGTTTTATATAGTTCTAATGGATTATGGACAATTGTAGCAAGTGTACTAGTCTCGTCGAAGTAAAAAATTAAATTTGTCACCGCAAAGATTGTAAAATTTTAACTAGGTAACTATCATGCAGATTAATGTAAATAACAAGGGGGTTTCAAATTTGCTTTTGTGTGAAATAAGAACGAGAATCTTTACGGAATAAAATTAAAAAATTAAAGGCGATTCGATATTTATTTCGACACCCTAACTTATACTTGTTGATGAACTGTATGTTAACTGAATTATTAATATGTTAAAGTGCTACAGAGAATTAACAATCCCATAACACTCAATTCCTTAGTATACAACTCACTAATTTACACAATAATTCCCTAATTCCTTAGGCCAATTCAAAGTTAAAATAAGCGTTCTATGTGTCTTAATTCAAAAGTCACAACTTCTAATAACTCATCCCTAGTTAATTACAAAGTTGAATAATTTTCGGAAATTGGATTAGTACACTTCTAGTCAACAATCCCTACTCATTTAATATTGATTCATGCATCCGTCAATACACAAAAAGAATTAGAATCAATAATAATTAAATAAAAACAATAGCAAAAGAATTCAATTAATCTCAAATATCCATATGATCCAACAAAGTACAAACAAATTTGTCTCAAAAAACATAATATAAGGAATCTAGCTACTCATAGTGAGTGTAAGAATTTTCATTAGTTTAGATGAAGAGTACATGATGATTAAGGAAGATAAATGTCATCAATGTCTTCAAAAAACCCTCAAATCCTGCCTTTAGCACTCCAAGTCATCACTTTCTCTATCAAATTAAGAATCCAAAAAAAAAAAAAAGTAAAAAAAAGCCTTATTTATAGCAATTATTTTGTGTCAAAGTGACACGCTATCGCGCTTGCACTAGTAAGCATCACGACTGCGATGTGACAACATTGTGCACAGATGCCAACATCATGACTGCGTGAACTTTAGAGGCAATTTTTTTTCTATTTTCTTCAATTTTTTCACTAAGTTCATATTTCTTCCTCTTGATAGACTTGTGTTCACTTCTTCACACTTTGGCATGACTTTTACTCCATGTTCCACAGAGTTCATAAAAAATTGCCCGTAAATATTACGTAATGACCGTAATTCATCACAAACCCAAACTTACTATGTTGTTTGTCCTCAAGTAACCTGTTTGCACTCTAAATAGTTCATATTAATTTAAATGTTTACCCTTACAAATGAATTCCACCTTTATATTTCTAATTAATATTTCTATTCCCTGCTTTAATTAGATCAATTTAGAAAACTTCTCCCACACACAAGTACTCAACACGTCTCTTATCTTAATTTTATTCACTAAATATGGCAAGGTAATCACACAATCAACGTACAGAAACACTTAACAATGAGTTTGTAAAGTTTCTAATTTAATAAATATAATTTATATCTATACACACACTTTTAAGGTCTTTTCTAGATTGCAACGTGACTTATGACCGTGTAGGATAATAGGCTTAAACCTTTGGAGTTAAATATCTAATTTTCCTGATTTTACCTTTTTTCCTTTCATATCACTCTTTTCTTGATAAATAAACTCATTTTGTTCGTCCTATTTCTCATTCTTTTCTATAAAAAATTGAAGAAGTGGTTTTTTTTAAACTTGTCATTATTTTTCTTTTTCTTTCTTTTGGATCAATTTCTTTAGTACCCAACCCCAAACTTAAACGTTTCTAACTTTCAAGATTTAATCTCTTTTAAGTCTAAATGTTATATAACAGGCTATGTCACTGAAAGAAACTCTAAGACTCAAAGTAGTTAGCAAATAGTATAATCAAATTAAAACAGGTTGGCTTCAAAGGCTAAGAGTTTTCACAAACAACTATCTCAGTGTGTATTTATTAGACCAATAGACTCAAATTAGAAATAACGAAGGAAGAGTGTAAACTGGACATATTCCATGTATTTAAATGAGGAAGTAGTATCATAATCCTTTGCATGTCATTAAGCCAGAAACTGTCGAAGTTAGAGATAACTTGGAATATTAAGCTTTACTTGTCAAAATTTTAGACCACCAAATTAAAGAACTTCGTGGAAAGCATATATCATTGGTTAGAGTAATTGCTGACTCTACTTGTGAAAGAGAAGAAGACATGTGTTAGAAATATCGTCATATATTTTAGGTACGTTGAATTTCGAGGATGTAATTTCTTTTAAGGGGATAGTAATGTAACATCCTAATTCCCCATACCTTAAATAATAGATCTGGTTGTACTTGAAATTTCAAATTGAACTCGAGTCAAGTTTTGTATTCAACTAATTTTTATCGAGTCGAGCCGACTTGAGACAAATTCGATTCGACTGGACAAATTTCCGTTCCTAAAATCAAATAACTATAAAATTTAGTATTGATTACCTTAAATCAAATGATTTTATTTATAAACAATAAATCTTACAAAATGTTTAAATATCCGTAAACATATTATTCATCTATCATCAAAGTTGAAAATTTAATTTAAAAGAGTGTATTCAAATGATAAGTAAGTTTTGTATGTTACTCTTAAATGTGTTAAAAGGACAAACATAACACATTAATTTAATAAAGATATATCACATTAGCAATTTAAAGATGTTTTTCCATACTTCTTAAGGGTTAAAAATAATTAATTAATTTTAACTTAGGATAAGTTTATACACTATAAATTGATCCTATCATATTATATCTATAACATGCAAAAAGAGAAAATATGACTAAATTTCTCAATAATGTTCATTTTATGATTTTATTGATTTCTGTCTTTTTTATTAAAAGAAACATTTGCGGTAAGAAATTTTTCTAACCTTTTCAAATTTTGATCTTTACTTTTTTATTTTGAACACAATTTTTCATTTTTTCTATTAATATTATTCTTTATTTTGTTCTTTTATTACAGCAAAATTTGAATGCAAAACAGTTGAAGATTGTCTAAAACTGTATCCTCATTTGGAAAAAAGTTGGACCATAGAGTGCATTGACAATTATTGTAAATTTGAAGATGTGTGAGGGGGCATATCATTAAAAAATGAATTTTTACACAATCTTATAATAAAATATTTCTTAGTTGCCAATGAGCTGTTGTGCTAGCCCTAATAAATGTATTTTTTATGTTTCCTTTCATAATTTTACAAACCATACATTGAAGCTTTGTACTTTAAGATATTGGTAATAAAATAAAATAAGGCAATTAAAATATTATTTATTTATTTTTCTTTGATAATATATGTTAAGCATTACAAGTGATCTTAGAAATTACAAGTTAATATTCTTTATTTATAAACAACATTATTAATTTCAAGGTAAAGGAACAGGAATCAAGAGTTACATCCAGCGATGTGATATATCTTTAAATTGCAACCAGGTGTATGGACAAACATAACACATTAATTTAATAAAGATTTACATATCAGCATAATTTTTGTAATGTATGTTTCCATTAAGAATACAATTTTCTATAAAAATTCATGAGCGGTGATTGGTTTTTCACCCTTTTGCATGATCAACTTACCATGACAGTTGTGTTTACAACATGCAACTCCATTTTTATTATGTTAATAATTAACTGTTATTTTTTAACATGTAATTATTAGTAACAATTAACTGATTCAATTGACTATGTCATTAGCTAACAACACAGGTAGCTCCTAGAATGTCTCTTATATTTTAATAACATATCTCATACATAACTTCCTCATCAATATCTCCTAATCTTTAGGCATGTAGTTTGGAAAATTTGTTGTATATATTCCTTTGACAGTCTAAGAGGAATTAGACAATAATCTTATATTCTATCTTTATCGTGTCAGTAGCGCGTTTACACACTTTTAATGATCGAAAATCCTCTTTGATTCTATTAAAATTACTAGAAAACCTTTTTGTGCCTAGGTAATGAATTAGGGACTTAATATAATCAATTAAGAAGTTTTTTACATGACATAATTGATTGTCACACCTGATTAATCAATTATCACTTTTGTAACCCTAATCGATTTGAGAGAGCTATAATTGATAAGTGAAGGCGCCTTTTAAAAACCTTAAATATTTGAATTGCATAATCGATTATGTGATATGCATTATCGATTGTGAACATTAAAAAGTCCATGGATTCTTTCCATTTTGAGCCACACTTTGTCCTATAAGTAGAAGGCTTATTTCTCATTTCTTACACACCAGTAAATGTAATTTGACTACTCTTTCTCACTGTCCATTATCTTCTCTCTCTTTAGTTCTTCCTCACTCTTACATTAGTGATTTGAGAGTGAAATTTACCTGTGAGGTATTTGGTTCTAGTGCGAGGGAAATTTTGTAATATTTCTTGTGAGACTTTTAGTTTGTTTATGATCAAAACCAAGTTAAAAAGGTCTTGTTTGGTTTATGGGGTTGTCCGTTCAAATATCAAATTTTTTTCATGAACTTTGACTATTGTAAAAGCTCTTGTGTAGTTCAAGAGATTGCATGTTAACCATATAGTTCATGAGCTTCACCTATTGTAAAAATTATTGTTTGGCTCAAGATATTGTTCGTTAAAACCTCCATTTGGTTCTTGAGTTACTCTTGGTATAAAAACTCTCATTTTGTTTGGGATTAATCTTGTACAAAATCCATGTTTGGTTTGGAGGATATTTGTTATTAAAACTCCAGTTTGGTTTAAAGAATATTCATTTTAAAACTCAAGTTTGTTTTTAAGCAGATTCGAGGTAGAAACTTGTAAAAAACCTCACAACACAGTGTAAACTCTCAAGAAGAATTTTTTTGGGGAGATGAGTAGGCCAAGTGGTTAAGTAGAACCTCTATAAACTTCTAATGCATCTTTACGTACCCTTATTTATTTATATTTTAGTCATTTATTTACTTTTGATGTATTTCTTTCTACTCAGATTTTCTTTATTCCACTGCTTATTTCTTGTTTGTTTTACAAACATTTTTTAAACTCTTACTTTAAACTCTCAAGAAGATATTTCCCGGGAGATGATTAGGCCAAGTGATTAAGTGGAACCTCTATAAATCTCTAGTGTATATTTTTGTACCCATATATGTTTACATTTTAGCCATTTATTTACTTCTTATGTATTTCTTTCTTTATAATCTGACTTTCTTTATTTCTTTGCTTACTGATAACACAGAAACATAATTATATTGACTCGATTCGCATGCATATTTCGCCTGTT